>OX377202.1:32162189-32424233 GCA_947396885.1 Heligmosomoides polygyrus polygyrus
TATTGATCGAGTTGATAGGTCAGGTTGAAGATCATGAGGTCTTTTTCTACCCCGTGAGTACATCGTGGTGGCACTCACCTCATTCACAATGATTAGCGTGAAAGTTTCATGTATCATCGTATTTTGCATATTTGGGACATTCTTGTGTATCACGAGATGTTGACAAGGAATATGTAGCGAAAACATCAACAAACTCCAAAAAAGTTCAGATGTGGAAATCTCTATGGAAATCCGATGCCATGGTAAAAGTGCAAAAACGAGATGTAGCACGGGAACCGAACCCATGATGTCACAGCCACAAAGCAGCACCTCTACCACTACGCCACCCAGACCAAGACACAAGTTCCTTGCGCAGCCGTGATATGCTCGACGCTAGGGCCCTTAACAATTAAACCCTCTCACTCATTTTCCTGAAAGATTCGGCAAAAACAGATCATGATCTTTTACTATTTGGAGGACAGACATTTTTCCTATAGTATTCGTTTTTGCCGCTAAGTACCGTTAAGACAGTTCCCCTAAAGTGAAGTTTGATCGATTATGATCAAGCGACAAGGCTTCTACAACCAAAATGTTGTAATCCGTGTCGATCATAGTTTAAAGGATCCGGTAAGGGCACATGGGCTTAATCTCTGTGGGAAGAGTAGAGTACGTAAAGCATCCAAATCTGCAGGTTTTCATGAACGAAGCAATATGTTTTTTAGGCTAGACTATGGTTATACTCGCTTGTGTTAGATCTGGACCATATATGGTGGACAAACTTTTAGCTTCTTGCGTGGCTATGTCTGCAGCTAATCAATAATAAAGTAATAGGACTATCTCGGAAAGAGAGATCCACCTGTATATTGTACAAAGCGACAAGATCGCGAACAGCTCGCTGAGTCGTCCTCGAGCCGTTGATGAAGTATGTGCAGTTGTTGGGCCTTTGGAGGAGGATCTTGATACACTGCTCTCCTTTAGCAGAGTCGGCGCTGAAGTAGAAACCGATCACGAAAAGCCGTAACGTAAATTAACGATGAAGGTGAATGCCTACATGTACAGTTCGACATAGCCTTCGTCGCGTTTGTGTTTGATGTAATCTCCCATACGCTCCGATCGGCCGAGAACCTTCGGATTTCCGCCAACAGCAAGACAGATGCCACAGATCACTGTGCTCTTGCCTGCGCCGTTCGTCCCTATGAAGACGTTCAGATTTGGACCGGGCTTGCACTCAACGTCGTCATAGGTTCTGCAACAGGCGCTATGAAGACACCAGACCAGCATCAATGCTCTACTTCCTAAAAGCAGCCCAAAGCAAACAACTCACAGAAAGTTGTGGTACACGATCCTCGTAATAGATCCATCGGGAAAACTGGCAGAAGGTCCAGGATCAACCTCCATGACAGGAGACCCAGCAGCAGAAAAGCTGCGGTCTTTCTATAGCTGCCCGAGACCAAAGGGACCTGAAACTTGGAAAAATAACAGTGTTGAACTTCCGCGGCTCGCGAAAAGGAGAACATTATTAGTCTAAACGATGCCTAGGGATGTAATCGAAGTGCTGCTCACACCTATGAAGTTCGCAAATACGAGTGCGACGAAGCGAATGGTGCAAGCGGTAAGAAGGCTTAACGTCTTGCCGAGATAGCAAAGATAATCTTGTTGAAAGGAGCCACGAAATACGGGATATCGCGGAGTCCAAATGAATGCGCATTTGGCCTATACAGCAAGCTGCGGTGACCAGCCGATTAATAAGTCAGTGATTCATCCATGCCAGAAAATTCGGGTACTAATTCACCGACTCAGGATTGGTGGAATGCTTGGTTGGCCTTGGCGTGAGCCGTACCACAAAAAGATAGACTGGGGATGAGTGCGACAGCCGGTGGCTACTTTGACGGAGATAGAATACGCGCTGAGATGAAAAACAATGCGTTTCCCAGAAAACGAATGCCAACGACGTGATCAGCATTCAAACACCCGTTTCCGTCAGACGACCCTGGGCGAAATCGGTGACCCTGACCCCGCAGGTGGAATTCTAGTTTGGGGGACAAACTCCAGTCGGAGCACTTGTTTCCTTCTATGCCTCACTACCCCGTAGCATGAACCCCTCACATACGAAACAGTCGCTGGAGACTACCGAGCAAATTTGGTTACAGGGGCAAAGGACAACTATGACTCATGTTTTGGTCTATGTTATACTTCGGCGACACTGTTGTTGGCGAAGTATAACATAACATAGGCCCAAGGGTGCTGCACGAACTAGGACTGCACCCTACCCCCCCCCCCCCCTGAGGGCAGTCTTTATGTACGAATGTTCGCCGCGCCCGCGACGACGACTGTCGCGTGCGCGATGAGCTCCGCAGCGGTCGTGGGAGCTGTGCCTCATGACTTGCTGCAGACGCTAGGTTTGAGTTGTTGATATCCCTTTCTGCTGTTGCAGGAGCTGGGGGAAAACATGCTCTGGTTCAGAAATTGAGTTGGAGTCATAAAACTAAGCAACGTTCTAGTGCTCAATTTTATATGATGCTTCTTCAGGAAAAGCTGAAAATATGACACACTATCGCAGTGAAACTGAGTTTGTATACACTTTCCAACACTTGGTGTGCAAGTTTTGATGCAGGTCTAGGTACCACTGCCCGCTGAAGTCACCCAGTTGCGACGTCTTCTGCCGCGCTCGCCGCGCTAGTCGTCGCTACTCCTATCTCCCGTAATTGACCGAGATCTCACGAATGGACGTCATATTCGTGACCACCACCTCAAGCAACCCTCAACGCGTAGCTTCCTTTTCAACTCCGAAGTCGTGGAAGTGAAATAGTGCCAAAGACTAGAGCGGAATAGCGGCAGTCAGGCACGAAACATATGTCCAGACACATTATAAGTCTGATGGCATTTACCAAGGTCTAATAGTCTCAAAAAGATCACGGTTTCTTCGAAAAATCTCTGGCCGCGCCGACCCCCGCGCAACTCGCCCCGTCGCTTCGCTGGAGCACGTTATTTCCAAAATCGGGGCCTGGCCACAGCGCCGTTCTGCTTCATCTACCAAATTCAGCACAGTGAGCGTATTTCTCAGCTTCTCTACATAATAGCACGCTGTTGTCTGCCCATCCTGAAGGACTAGAAAGTTTCTGCTGCGAAACGTGCTCTGCCTCACTGTGCTGTCTCGTCAGGCAATTAGCGATGTGCACAACTGCAGAGCACAGTGTGTAATCCTGGGTGACTTCAACCTGCCAGACATAGACCGGTTGGTACTAAGCGGCCTGGTGCCCGCTTTGAGATTGCATATGGTCGTAGAATATACTCAAATAAACACGGTTTGTGTGCTCTATAATTAGGCAAGGGAGGGAGCTCCCGGGCGTGGTTGGTTTAACTTACCAGTTCTAAGAAACCTTGCCGGTGTGCATCGGGCACCAGCCCGCTTACAACCGACTGGTCTAATCAGAATCATTTGAGTTTCTCTGCCCTCCTCCGCATTAACGGAGTAGAGCACAGAAGTCGTGCTTATGTGAGGTGTTCCAGGACGATGTGTACTCTCGGAGCTGGCACCAGCCCACTTATGGTTAGTGCTGATTTTTTTGTTCGACTCGCCCGACCTCGAGAGTCATGAGAAGGCAGTGGTGCCGTCTCAGATTTACCCATGATAATCTCGAAGTCAAGAGATCGAATAAACGTGATCAACTTCTTGACAGAAATCCATCTATCTCCATCATTAACAAAATGTCTATCTATGTTTCAATATTTAACAATTTTTGAAAGAACGGCTTAGCAAACGTGTTTCAAAACCGGGTATCGTCAGGTGGTACCCAAGATGACGGCCGTGAGCCCTAATCGGCCGCCTGCTGGGACTGCAGTAATTGCCTGCTGGCCATCATCAATGTGTCTAGCTGTATACCTTCGAAAGGGCAGTTGGGAACAGCGGGACTTGTGCAACGGTCGGCCGTCCTTCGTTGGGGTTGTGCAATTCATGTCAAGTGACGACGATTGGAACTCTAGTTGAGGACTGGTGCGATCATGCGCTCACAATTCTTGCTGCTTTATACATTTCACTCATCCACATCGATAGTTGGGAAGATTCATACTCCATCTAGTCAAGGATTCTCCCAAAAATCTGAAACTAAATACAAAGTGTCGGATATAGGAAGAGCAACTGACGGAAGACTTTTGCTGGTCCCACCTTTGGACGCCTACAATATACACCTAAAAAAGTTAGGAAGGGGACAAATATCAAACAAGAACACTGAGAAAAGCAAAACTCGGCAAGGCACGGGAATTGAACACTTGACTTCTCACCTATGAGGCAGTGTCACTCACCACTGCACCACTAATCCCGCCTTTCGCCGCCTCTTTTCAGTCAACCCACGTAACACATAGCACGTGACTGCGCGCTGACGGTGCAAAGTTTTGAAGACCCCAAGCTCCTTGGGTTCAAGGACTCAGCAAGAATGGAACCTACTTATCTAGTATAGGAAGGCTGGAGATTTCTGTAACGGTATTCATTTTCGGACATACACCTTACCAGGAGACTATCTCAACGGTAGGTCGGAAGGCCCAAGTGTTGTATATGGGCAGAATCGCCTCTCTCTGGGAAACACCAAAATGCAAGTATCTCGACCCCAGTACAACTCTGCGCAGAGTTACAGGCAACAGAAGTTGGGTCGTTGGCGGCGTTAGCCGCATGTCTGCAAGCGGAGGGTGAGTCCAACCTGGCTGGAAACAGCGATCATGGGGATAATGCCGCCCCTCTGCCCTCTGCGCCACCATCGCTTGCTCGTCATCGCTGTTTCCAGCTAACTTAAGCCCACCATCCCTCTGCAGGCGTAGGGTTCACGCCGCCAACGGCCCAACTTCCGTCGTCCCTAACTCTGCGCGGAGTTGTATTGGGGTCCAGGTATTTGTATTCTGTTGTTTCGCAAAGAGAGGCGATTCTGCCCATATACAACACTTGGGCGGCTCCGACCTACCGTTGAGATAGTTTCCTGGTTAGACCCTTCTCCGGTAAGTCAGTGCGAAATGAGCCACTAGTGTACTTCACGACTTCATAAGTCGAATTTTGGGAATCTGACATCCGTTCTTGAAATTTCGGCCGATTATGGTAGGTACGAGCGGCTAAGGTTTTCGAGGTCGTAATCGACGATTACGCCCAAACTTCGTCTGTGGGGGTTATCTAGGGTACTGAACCCGCATATGGCGTTCGTTTTAGAAATTACGGTGGATACTGTAGGTACGGCTGAGTGTCGCGTCTTGATGACCGATTTCGTTCAACCACCCTTGGTAACCTCCATAAACGAAGTTTGGGCGAAATCGATGATTATGACCTCGACAGCCTCAGCCACCCCATTACCGTAATCCGCCAAAACGTCGAAAAGATTGGCCACATTCGTGACAGCACCCCAAATAACTCTCCGGGCGAAGTTTGGGTGAATATTTTTTCGACCTCTGAAGTCGTAAATGTACAATTGTACCGGTTGAGGACAGTGGATTTCAAGGTTTGAAGCGCTGTTATAAGGGCCGTCCGACTTGGTTCCCCTTGAATTACTAAAATATTGTGGTAGATCACAGTGAAAATGCCACCTCTACTCTTCGACTTTACGTGGTCTTAGGGACCGCTGCGAGTACAAAGGAAGCTTCGCTTGGGTTCTGTGCTTTAGATTAAGCAAGAGAAGCTCTGGCGCGTGCAGGAGCCCGTCTCTCTACATGAACCGAAACTTCAGAACATTTCCATATCTCGCGTGATCTTTCCAAGGACCCCGAGATGTTATCGTAGAAAAAACGTGGCGGTCGCATGCTTTGTGACTGCCCTTCTTCAAACAAAACTTCACTTTCTGTCGCTCAAGCATGAGTCGAGGAAGTCTCCGCAATACACACTGGAACTGGACAGGAGACGCGCTACCTAGAGCGAATAGACGCAAACGAACGCGAAACAGGCCGTCGAGGAATACGCGCCCCACGGCAGCCCCGAGTAGAGGCGCGCTGCAGTCGCGTCGCGGCAGCCGAGTACATCGCATAGCGCCCGGCGCGCAGACGGCAGCCAAATATCGACCACGTTGGGCGGGGCGAACCGTGGTGCGCCGCCGCCGCGACGCAGCCAGCAGGGGCGCCGCATTTAGACGGACGGAGGCGCCAGCGTTTGAATTCCGGTCGTCGGTCGTTGTCGTCGCGTACAGCCTGTGCTTGTTCCTCAAACATCGCGAGCACGCTGTCCCGTACCATGGTTGATTCGGCTACATCCTTTATCCGCAACCAGCAGGACCAAGGTATGTTGACAGTGGCTCGTTCCCGAGACCTGCGTTGAACAACCTTTGCTCATTCAGATGAGCCTGCTTCACATGTGGGATATTTGGCGCAGCCAGATGTCAGAGTGAAAGAGGAAAGCTGTGGAGGTGAGCCGCCTGTGTTATAGAGATGTTTCCCTTCCTATTTAATCGTGCATTCGAAGATGCGACAAACACACGGCTAAATAGCCAAGGGTGGCCTCGAGTTGTCCGCCAAGAACTGGACGAGTTTGCCCACAGTGCTCGGGCGATCGTCGTGGGACCACTCGGTGGCCATGCCTAAATAAGCAGTGCCATCATCATTCCTCCGGATATTGTTTTCCCTCCGCGTTGTTTTGGGCTTCCTAGTCCTTTTCTTCAAAACTTTCCGGATTGTCGGCCGAAAAGCATAATAAACGAAGAGGAAATCAGCATAAACAACAACATAAACATTGGGAAGTTCGAAAACTGGCAGAAGAGGTGGTAGAAAAGGCGTATATGTATTCTCATACTCAATTATATGCGAACACGTAGTAACCAGAGGAGATGAGGGCACTATTGTACTTTCACAACTCCACGGGTCGAGGAGAGGTCGAAAAAAATTTTATCGTGAAAACTTCGTCTAGGGGGTTATTTGGGGTGCTGATCACGAATCTGAGATCCGTTTTCAAAATTACGGCCGGTTACGGTAGGTTAGGCGCGAGTGATTAAGGCTGCCAAGGTCATGGTCAACCTACCGTGCTGCAGCGTAAAACGGAAAACGGATCTCAAATTCGTGATCAGCACCCCAAATAACCCCCCTAGCCGAAGTTTGGGCGAAATTTTTTTTTCGACCTCGTCTCGACCCTTGGAGTTGTGAAAGTGCAATAGTGACGAGATGAGTTTCGATTAGCCCAGCCAGACGCAAGAAATATATTGCAGCACCTTACAGCAATCTTTTTCCACATCTGAGTGACTTTGCCTTGGAAAATCATAACTTTGAATGCTCATTGCTCTTTGCATGACTCTTGTAAAGGGCATCAACCTTCCTTTAGATTTCTCGCTAAGTCCCCGTTTATACTTTCGACGCCGAGCGACGCGACGGCATGTAAAGTGAAATCGATTGATCGCGTCGCTCAGTCAATGTCGCCATCATTCGTGGCGTCGCGTCGCTCGGTGTCGAAGTATAAACGGGCCTAAGTACAAGTTACTTTTGAACATCTACAACTTACTTCATCACAATGCGTAAATTGGGCCGTATCCTACTTGGATCTAAAAATTGAACCTAAAGGATCACGATGCAGTTGCAGTTGCAGTTTATTAATTTTTATCAGAGAGAATGGTCTGTTTTTTTCACTTCGGTGAATTCACTGTCTCTAGAGGCATTTTCTTCGTGGCACTCCATTAGGGCCTGTTCATAATTCGCGACGAGAGCGACTCGTCGCCCGTGCGAAATATGCAAATCGATTAAAGGCGGGCGATCGCTGCCGAGATCTGTTCATACTCGAACGCTATCGCTGATGCCCGTCGCTCCTGTAGCCTGTTCATACTTTGCGCCGACGACGGACGGGAGCGGCAGGAGGGACTGGGCGACGGACGAGTGTCGAGCACGTAATTAATTACGTACACCACCCTACGCCCGTCGCCCAGTCGCTCCGGTCACTGGTGTCGCCCGTCCATACTTTCCAGACGCTGCCGTCGCTCTCGTAGCTCTTGTCGCTGTCGAAGTACGAACAGGCCATTAGATGGTGAAACACTGAGAAGGGAATGTCCATCACTCCGAACACTGCCCAGAGCACTTGACATCTGAAGTGGCGACTGTGATCCATCACCTAAGCCATTTTTCAAACTAAGTTACTGGAAACAGCGATCAGGAGAGCTGACACTTGCGCAACCAGCTTTGTCGACTGCGTTGAAAGGCTGCCTATACAATCAGCATCAACTATTTGCTCCTTGATTTTACCACGGTTGCCGCTGTGGTCGCTCACTCGTTGGCTGTTGATAAAATAAATGCTCAATGACACCTCTTCTAAAGGTTATTATCATAACATCCATGTTCTCCAGCATGACACCGACATTTATACTACGAATGCAGTACTGGGAATATCCTTATGGATACCTCGTTCATCAGCTAAGGTGGGTGAGACAAAGGCGCCTGACGTACCTCCGAGTCGCTCCTGCGACTGGTCATGGAAGTATAGTAGGCGCCAAAGAATACATCATATGGTCCCACAACGATCGTTGGAGCACTGTGGGAAGACTCGCTCAATTCTTGGCCGACAACTTGTTGCTACTCTTGGATATTTAGACGCGAGTGCGAATCACACACTAAACAGCATTGAGGAGGCGGAAATTGGATAGAAAACAAAATGAGGGCTCCCACAGTTCTCTATGGTCCTACAGCTCGAAGGAGCAGGATTACAGAGAAGCAGGAGAGGAACCTTTGAAGTGGGCAGGCTTAAAAGGGCATTTTCTTCTTTTTCGGTACTCGGTTCTTTTTCGGTACTCGACGGGATTGTGGCCGCACCACATCGTCGAAGCAACATATTGCAGACAACTTAGAGCAAGCCACGCACCGGAGCTTTTTCCGTTGTCTGCTCTGTGATTAACCTACGAGCGTGTGCAATCTCGGCGAGGGCACAACCCACTAAGTATCCATTTTTTGACCAAACACGAATAAGGGCCCATCTGTACTTCGACGCCGAGCAACGCGACGCCACGTATCGTGGCCACATTGATCGAGTGACGCGATCAACCAATTTGGCCACTATAGTGCCGTCGCTCCGCTCGGCGTCGGAAGTATAAACGGGGCCTGAGGCAGACCTGCACCTGCAGGCAACATTTAAGTGGGTAGACAATTCCACCCGGGACCACAGACAAGCGAAAGCACCTGGGCCTCACATGAGAGGGCTGGCCATCCTTTAAGCTCTTCAAACAACTACTCAAACACAGGGTGGCCTATCAACGTAGATATAAACTAAATGTGAGCTTGGCGTCACACAAAGATGAAGCGCACGGCACATTCAACCTTTATGCGACGTCGCGTGGTGCTGCAGGCATATCCCCTCCCCTCACCTGTGCATTACCTTTGTGTCCTCGTAAGAACCTTCAGTGAACAAAAATACTTACCTGAGCTTCTGGATAACAGGTTGGTGTGGCCTACTTATTCCTATATAATGTTGCCTGTTTATGTCGGGAAATCTTTTAAGAGCGTCAGTTACCAACTAGGATTCCACCTAAATAAGTTACGCAATGTGGAACCAAATAATGTGAGCGTCTGTGATCAAAATGAAAAGATAGAAGTGCGTCAACAATCGCTTTATGTAGTTGCTCACCGCGTTCCGGCATGCTGTAAACCTCCCCGTCCCCAATAAGACCTACAGAATCAACATGACCTGGTTCCTTTTTGGGGTTTCCATGGTTTGAGCTACGGTCGCTCATTCAATGTACAGTACAGTTAGACCAGAGTATGTTCGACGAATTCATTTCAGTCAGAATTGTTAGCTTGTCAGCCGGTTGGAATGGGTGAGAGGGAAGAGCTCGTGGTCCCATAACACTGGCCCGAACCTTGTGCAAAGAATCTCAACCATTTTGGCATACAGCCCTCCTCTACGTTTGGATATTTAGACGCTCTTGGCAGCGCCAATCGCGGAACGCGCATGCTCTTCGTAGACGCTTTGCTTTGGGCTCTGCGTAGATGAATACTGCCTTCCATTTTTGTGGGGGCAGTCTAACGGTAAAAATACTGTCGAAATCTCTGATATCGCGGCTTTTAAAGAAGCGATATGGTGAAATGTTTCACCGTATCACTGGCCCCTGGCTGGTATACAGAAAGTGCTGTCATCTACCCCTTAGGATCTTGCGCATACCACCAACAACACTGCACAACTTTCCTCCCAGGATTCTTTTGCGCCCATGAGTGTTGCGCATTCGTTATGTTCTTGATACTAAAATAAGTACTAATGACAGTATCCTAGAGGTGCCTATTCAAACCTTTCAAAATCCGATCGTCCGCAGCGTATCATTTTAAATATGATGAACGGCAAGTTGTCTGAATTTTTAATAAGTCCTCTTTTGTTTTACTTGACTTTTGTTGAATAGGAGAACTTTCGTTTATTTCACGTTTTTGATGCTTCATTTTGCCTTCAATTTTCATGTGTCTCTACATTGCTCGTCAATAATAATTCAATAAATAAAGAGGCTTTTGTAAAGCGTTAAACGGCTTTCGCAATGCACCCTTCATTTCAAAGAGAAGTGAAGACCTGCTGACTTTGGTCCAGCTCTCTCACTTACTCATTAACACTCTGTTAAGTTAGATTAAGCGTTTTCTTTTCTTCCGTTCGGGATTAAGTAGGTGGTACCGAGTTGCCTGAAAAACAAACTACCGTGACTCTACCTCGTGAACGAACTTCCGCACTTTTCATTCATGTATTCATTTAGAGAGTCCATGCACGCTCAATGGACTTTCCTTTCAAGTGGCGTCCACGAGCGGAGCAAGTTACGCCGAAGTGAAACACGAGTCTGATGAAGGTGTGTCCTAGTGTGACCTCTTCGACAGCGCTGTCAGTGATAGCGCTTCGATGTATTCCTTAAATGTACACATTCAGGGCCTGTTGCTCGGTTAGCAGCCTCCGCTCACCTCAGTCACCCAGCGTATCTGTCTGACCACGACTACACTCTGAACCGGTTTCCATCCTGGTACTACTTAGAACAGGAGACGAAACCGACGGCCAGCTACAGTCGTTCGTTATTTTGTCATCGCCTTCCTGATATTTTCTTATTTTCCAACACTGTATTGTTCTAGGAGTGCGCAGAGTGAGGCCGCTGAGAAAAGGACTACAAAGCTGCGATTTGTGTCAGCGACTCTTTCTTCGCAGGAATCTCTTCACACATTTAAGAACCGTGCACTGGTATTCCAAGGAAGATGTTCTAAAGGTGAAGGAAAATATGAGGAGGGAGGTCAGCATGCAAATGAAGAAGGTCTACCGTAGCTCTAAGGGTGAGCCATTTTTCGAGGCCCTATCTTCGCAGCGTCATCCTAGTAACCTGGTGCGTATTTTAGAAGGCACTGCAGTACAAGCGTCCACAGGAGGCGAATTAGACTGCTCTGAACAACTAGACGACCGTCATTTTGAGCGCAGTCGTTAGTGTTTTGATCACGTTTTTGACTGTCACCATGGGCACTATTGTACTTTCAGGACTCCAGAGGTCGGGGAAAGGTCGGAATTTTTTTCGCCCGACCTTCGTCCAGGGGTTGTTTGTGGTGCTTATTATGAATCCAACAACTCGTTTTGAAATTTCGGCCGATTACAGTAGGTTACGGTAGGTACGAGTGACTAAGGTCATGGTCACCGATTTCGCCAAACTTCGTCCGGGGGGGGGGGGGGGGGTATGTGAAGTGCTGATCACGAATCTGACATCCGTTCTTGTTATTACGCTGGAATGCGGTAGCTACGGATAAGGAACGCTCTAGAATATCTAAGGAATTGTCTTTCATTTGCTCAGCAGTAGTCGCAGCATCTAATCAGCTTCTGGGGGAAATGTTGATATTAGCTTATTGTTTTGGTTCAATCTTCAGGAGCATCTAAGCAACGGACAATAGGCTTGTTTAACGACTACCAACTATGACAAAGTAACTTGTCGCAAAACAGTAACAACCCCCCCCCCTGGCCGAAGTTTGCGCGAAATCGGTGATTGTCATCTCGACAGCCTTAGCCACCCGTACCTTCCAGAATTTTCAAAAATGGGTGCCAGATTCGTGATCAGTACCCAACATAACTTCCCTGGGCGAAGGTTAGGCGAAAAACTTCTCTGACCTCTCGTTGACCTCTAGAGTCTTGAAAATACAATAGTGCCTCACCGTGATTTACCAGTGCCTGCACCAATGGTGCAATTTTTAGAACTTCTAAGAATGACGAATACGCTGAAAGGTCTAAACACCTGCGAGGTTTGCAAGAAGGTCATGCCGAGCAACGACCTCTACAGCCACCTGGAAATCGTCCACAAGTACAGCCAGGAGCGGATAGCGGTCGTTAAGGACGAGATCAGGAGAGAGGGCATCGCTATCAGAAACATCCTGCCTGTGATGTGCCCAATATGCGAAGAGCGCTTCGAGGGCCACGACGATCTCGCCAATCACTGTTCCGCCGTCCATAGCAAAGATGGTGCTGGCGGTGAGGCGCAGGACTATTCGTTACTGTCGCTGCGGTTCTCGAAGATAGAGGAGTTTGAGGTAGGTTCGCACTGCGACATTGCAAAGCTGAGTGCATGTAGGATGTTGGTGGGAGGGGAACGCTTGTTACTGAGCATCGAGACAGTAGACCAATTGCACTCGTTAGTGATCACTTTTCACTTTCATCGGTCTGTCTTGATCGACGTTACCATATGAATATGGAAGCCACTGAGACATTAGGAGTTGTTAGTCTACATTCATAAACTATGAACTAAGCAGCTAAGGGTACATATATACGCAGTTGTTTAGATCGACCGTTCGTTTGTAAGTGACGCAGAATTCCCTCCAGTTGGCTACTTCCTCTTTCCACTGTCATCTACCTCGTTGCATTTGAAGGCAATGGGCGAGATATCTATTAGGTTGGCCCATAGGTCTTTCCCGCTTTTTTCGACAATTCATTGCGGATTGCGACGGGTGTGTCTTGCATAGTGCTATATTTACTCTATCAGAATGTGTATTGCATTTCTTTTTTCATCCTCAACTTTGTTAATTTTGAGGTCGTTAAAGTGAAAAGTGGCCATCGTCGACAGTTCCTGTGCTCCTCTTAGGTTTGGAACTTTTTGCGCAGCTTTTCATAGCATTTGGAAGACAGTGCTTTGTACTACAAGAGTACACGTTGGCGCTATTTGCTCATTTGTCCATTATTGATTTTTACGCCATCAAATTGGGACGTTCGAAGGACAAGATTTATTTTTACCGAGAGCTCCTGCTCTGTGGTAGTTCTTTGCTTGGTGTTACATGTCGTTCGGAAGAGAATGTCTTGCTCTATGATGACATGTGTCGCGTTTATTGGCATGAGCCAATAAACGCGACACAGGTCATCATAGCCATTTTGCTGATTTCTGTTGAATATCAACAAAATGCCAAAAAAGGAAACATCATCTTCACCAACAACTCCTTTTCGGCATTTAGTTGATATTCTACAGAAATCAGCATGAGCCAATAAACGTGACACAATTGTTATAGAGCAAGACATTCTCTTCCGAATGACATATAACAAACAGCAAAAAAGCCCACCCCAGAGCAGGAGCTGTCGGTAGAAATAAGTCATCTCCTTCGGACGTCCAAGTTCGATGACCTAAAAATCAATAAAAGACATGAGCAATTAGGACCAACACGTATTCTTGTAGTACACAACATTGTCTTGAATGCTATAAAAATGCTATAAAAAGCTGCGCAAAAATTCCAAACCTACGCGGAGAGAAGGAACTGTCGGCGATGGCCACTTTTCACTTTACCGACCTAAAAATTGACAAAATTCAGGATGAAAAAAGACATGCTATATATATTCTGATAGAGCAAACCATTCTCCTTCGAATGCTGTGTAGCACTATGCAGGACACCGCCGTGGAAATCCGCAACGAATTGTCGAAAAAAAAAAACGGCGAGGACTTATGGGCCAAACTAATAGGTAGTTCTGATGAAATCAGCTGTCAGTTCTCTTCATCAAGGTGGGGCGTCCCTCAAGGGTATCTCTTCCTGAGATTCATCTCTTCTGTTCCCTTTATTCACAGCTTATTGTTTCCTTATAATGTTAACAGGCGCTGGTCACATCGCAGAGACGCAATAAGGCCTGCAGACTCTATGTTTGAAGTGCAAGGCGAGACTTGGTTTTGGATCTATCGCATTCTAGCAGACTTCGTGTGTGAACCTTAGCTCTCCATCGTGGGAGCTGTGTGCTCACACCTCCGCCGAAATAAACGCTGGAACCGTTGCAGATCTTCGCCTACGACATTGCTGCCTGTTCTTGCCTATCAGACATATGAGCTACACGTAGGAACATTTCGATGAGTTGAGAGCCCTCCTGTTGATTTCCTTTTCGTCAGCGCTAGATGTTCTTTATGGACGTTGTCTTCCTATCGCTGAGCTGCAGTTTTATCCTTTGATCGTCTAGTTCAGCAAGCATCGTCTCCGCTTCAACGGTAGGATTCGAGAACAGTACTATAATACTATGTCGTCTGCCAACCGAAGATTTGAGAAGAATTTTCGTTCGACATGTATACCCTTTTCGTCCAGTCATGCAGTTTCGTTATACACAGCAGCGCTCCGGTGAACAGCTTCCTTGACACGCATCCACTGGTCGTATCGCTCCAATTTCCCTGTCGGGATGGCGTGGAGCAGCTGAGCACTCGGCTTGCATCTAGTGTAGCAGTCAGCGAGCATTCTCACTTAAGACGAGTCCACTCCTCGGTCAATGAACGCAGAAGAAGGCGTTTGTTTCAACGCTCTCGAATGCCTTCTTTCAGTCGACGAAGATAACAGCAGACGATATTCTCGGCGTCGATGATCCTCGAGATGGTCTCAATGTGATCCACGCAGCTGAGTCCCTTGCGGCTCCACAGCTTCTTAGCTAACAGGAGCTGCTGCGTTTATTTAATTCTTTCACTCTTTGTTGTATAATTGGAGACGGATACAGCTTCATTTCAACGCTTTCTTATCATACAGGTGTCAATCTTTCATAAGTGACCATGACTTTTTAACACGTTGACGACCGCGCAATTTTCGCGCGTCGGGCCCGCTGGACCGCGCATATTGCTCGCGTGTGACGCGATATTTCGTCACCTTAGCTTAGCATAAATTGAATTTTCAAGATGCACACCACGAACCTGATATCCGTTCTCGAAATTTTGGTTTTGTTTTTGCAATATTCCTAACTTTTTTCTTTTCCGCAATGAGCCTCCCTCCTTTCTCCATTTTGATGGTCTAAATGGAAAATAATTGTTTTTAATGCGGAACTTAAACTGAGAATTTTTAAAATTGCCGTCAGGAATCGCAAGGAGACCTCAAGAAATCTAACTATAAGGATTAAGACAAAATTCAGTAAATGCAACAAATTCTATTGTTCAGATTGCTTCCAAACAACTAATAGCATATATCAGATTCGTGACGAGCACCTCAAATAACCCCATTCAGGAAGTTTGGACAAAGGTGGTGACAACACTAGTTGTCGATATGGGTGGTAGCCGGTCGTAATTTACCAAGCGGACATCGCAACTGTGTTCAGCATGTTAAATAACCTCCCAAGGCAAAGTTAGGACGAAGTTAATGTCACTCTGATGGAAGTAATACTGTCGCGCACCATTGCGCGACACGGTCCAATGAGACAGACTGGCTGTCGCGCATCATTGCGCGACATTGTCGTCAACGTGTTAACAAAAAAGTTCTCAAGAAGTTATGTCTCCCTCTTCACTGACGAGCCACCGTGGAGTTGTTTTAACACAGTGGTTTGTTTGAACAAAGGTGGGGAAACGAAACCATTGTTTCGTTGACCATTGTTTGTTTCCACTTTCATCTTTCATATTTGTCATCACTTATCTTTTTTCTTTCCTATCTCGAACAGTTTTACTGTGACTTCTGGAAAACGTTCAGGTGTGGCTTGAAGAGCAATGCGAGCGCACGGTCACCAGTTTCTACCAGAACTGCAAAACAGGAGACACCTACTATTTGAGGTTTGCAGTCATTGCTTTGTTGGGCTCTTCTGTAGAACTCATTGCGCCATCTTCCAGGTGTCACCGCTCTGGAAAGTGTGTGACGAAAGGCAAAATCCGTGTATCGTCTACCAAAAAGACTGTGCGAAATTGCACCTGTCACTTGAATGTGTACCTAAACGTGGACGGCTCCATAGCTGTGAAGGGATGCTTCGGTCACGTTGGCCACTCACTGGACGCAGCTCTTCTGCGAATAACCAAGCCGCAGGAGATTTATCTGAAGACGTTACTTCAAGGTAAAGCCTTCCAACCACTTTTTAGGTAGTCCGCATTCCGACTTCGTTCTTGCCTGTTTCAGAGTACTCGATTGACTACGTCCTTCGCTTTTGCAAGAGGGAGTTTCCTGCCAAAACATCGCGATTGCATCATGTGACGAGACACGATTTGTGGAACATTATCATTCGGCATGGTCTGGATGTCAAAAGCGAAGATACAATCGGAAAGCCGAAGTGTCATCCCCCAGAGGACGAGCAGGACGAGGATTACGGAATTCCGCTGCTTGAGATGTTGGCAGACCAGAGTGAAGATGAATGCGTCTTGGATCGTAGTAGTCCACCGCGCATTCTCACTCCCTCCTCATCTGACGCTCAGTCAGAATCCTCGCATCCGCGCCCCA
This sequence comes from Heligmosomoides polygyrus polygyrus, assembly GCA_947396885.1. Taxonomy (NCBI): domain Eukaryota; kingdom Metazoa; phylum Nematoda; class Chromadorea; order Rhabditida; family Heligmosomidae; genus Heligmosomoides; species Heligmosomoides polygyrus. Next base: position 32,178,726 of record OX377202.1, read on the forward strand.
ACCCTCCAAGTGAGAAACAAGGTGAGGTGTTGCTTGTCTCCTTCGAACTTAGACCATTACAGTTGATGTTATTGCCGAATCCCAGGCGGTGCCTCTGGTGGTTCTGACTCTTCAGACCTTTCTGGGCTTGAACTAGCTGCAAATCTCTTATCGAAGGGTGTGCCAGGCGAGTATCTTCTTGTTTACATCTTTGAGAGCTCTGCACTAGTGGCGCGCCTTATTCCGATGTTTCAGAAAGCGTTCATTCTGAAGGTGTTGTCCAAAGTGAAGCAAACACAGCCGCGTCTGATGATCTCATGGAAGTCGATGATTGTCAAGGAGGTGCATCTCTTAGAATACCGCTGGGCGTTTGTTTGTATGCTCCTAAAATCGAATGCCGTGATTAATCAGTCGGTCGTTCATTTCTAGGCAATTATGGGAAATTTCTCTGAGAACAAAAAATAAGTAAAGTTACGATGGTGTTCATTTTTTAGCATATCACATGGCTTACCTTGGTGTTGTCGCAAATGATCTTTGCGGCTAACCAGAAAGTAGAACCACTCCTTTATTGGTTTGGTGTTGCCGAACCTTCCACTTCTCAATGTTTTCAATTATCTGGGATTGCTTGTAAACCTCTGAGCCCAAAGCGGTGCGTCCGTCGCGGACAGCGCCGCAGGGGTGTTATGCTCGCCGTCGAAGACGGACCATGGCGCGTTTCCAGTGTCATCCAATTATGGTAGATGCCACTTACTCTGAATTTGTTATGTCCCTCCTCCACATGAATATCCATTGTGAACATAATTTAAACATATGTTTCCGTTATAAATTGCTACATAATAGCAATAAGGATGCACCGCAGTTTGTTTGTAATACATTTGTATCTAATCTTCATGCTTCAAATTAACTGCAGAACGTCCAAAGGGAAAAGGATGGATCGCTGGTGAAGTCAGTAACAAATTGGATCTTCAGAGCTTTCAAACAAATGTCTCGGTATTCATTTTCTTGGAAAGGAACCCACATTCAAATCGCAGTAGTTGAATTACATGTGACATGAGGTTGTGAGCGGAGTATCCTGTTTCGCAGCTTTATAAAGATGGCTGTGTTTCTATGCGAAGAAACATCTCCAGGGTCCGGATTCATCAAAGTTACTGCAGTAACCTTAACGGAGAACCGTAAACGAAAGCTCAGATAACGTGGCTTATCGCTCACCATATCGCTTGATAAGCCGCGTTATCTGAGCTATTTGCTTACAATTCTCCGTTAAAGTTACTGCAGTAACTTTGATGAATCCGGCCCCAGAAATGTTAGTTTTCGGATAACGGAGAAAAAGCGAGCTCCAAATGGATATAGAAAGATCACAAAAATCGGTGCTTGAACGATAAATGTGGTAGTGTTTGTTTCAACCAGCATTGCACCCAACATACGTAGCATTTGTTGAGAGAGAGCGCATTCTTTTACGGCTCGGATTTCTTTCTCAGGCCAACCAAGCCTACCATACATCCGGAGTTGTTGATCGGCGTTAATTTTGTATGGGAAGGGAGACGCACTGCCTTATACATCGACTGGGCACAGCAGTTCATTGTATTGGTCTTGCCTCAATAATACCCCGCAGAAGTAGACTGCGTGGCTCACCCCAAGTTGGGATCGATTCGCGTCGTTTATCCTTATCTTTGTTAAGATATAGCGTCTAAGGGTCACTCATTGGCAGCGAGCTAGCTTCAGAGGAGAAGTCTGTCTCAGTTTACCAGGAGCCTCTACGTTGATCGTTTCTGATCACGAGTCTCTGAGTTTGTAGGAATGTAGTTCATGTATGCATCGATTGATCTACAGCATTCCAAGCAACTTCGTTGTTAGTAAGGGTATCTACATGAATAGGGCTTAGAGGATAGGTCCAAAAATCGGAAGCGCTTGGATACACAGTATCATGATTGTCCCATCAATGACATTGAGAACGCGCTGCGATGCAGCCTTTTCGTTGCCACTGTCGGCGAAGGCGAGTAGAGGCCTCCCCCACACTTTTGCAGCGGGCGGCAAAAATGAAGAGTCGCGCCGCCCGCCGATGAGTCAATCTAGATCCCCGCCGCGAAAGGCTAGAGCACAGACACTCTCTGCCGGCGCCGAAACGGCGCGAAATCAGCGGCGGCGGCTATAATGATATGAATCATTATTGTGATATCATTAATTTTATTATTATTGTAACATTATCATTAGAACAACCGCTCGCGGGAGAGCTCGCGGCCGGCGCGCGAGCTCTGCGTCCCTGCCCTATGGCCTATGTTATACTTCGGCGACATCGGCGACAGTTTGAGTGTGGTACTACGAGGTGCGTAGCAGCCCGCACAACACTGTCGCCGATGTCGACGAAATATAACATAGGCCCATGGTTAAAGACAGGGCCGCGAAGTGTGTGGGGCCCTCCGCACACTTTTGCGGCGGACGGCAAAATTCGTGAGATGCGCCGCTCACTCGAGTCTTGCTGGAGAGCGGCAGAGGCACTGTACTCGGGATCTACTGCTGCTATTCGCTGTCTCGCCTTCTGCCTGCGGTCTAGCGGATCCTTGCAGCGGTCAGCTAGAGCGCAGACACAACGTTGCGGCAGCAAATCGCCGGCAATAATGAAGTGTGTGCCGTTGGTCTCGGCACGGTTTTAATCGATATGCATGTTTTGCACGGGCGACGAGTCGCTGTTGTCGCAAAGTATGAACAGGCCCTATGGTTAAGGATAGGGTCGCCTTTTTGCGGCGCTGTCGGCGACGGGTGGAAGTATCGCCGGCGTACGGTGGAAGAGTGATACACATCATAGCAATGTTTGAGGGTCTCTTACTTGTTTGAATCAACAATTCGTTTTGAATTAATGTCGAACGTGAAATGTCGTGTTATCAACCGTTGCTAAGTTCCATGTAAGGGATTTCGACGCTACTAATAAAAGTTTTTCGATGTGCTGAGGAATGCATGGCGCAATGCCGTCATTAGACAAACGGGAATTTTCTTCATCTTTGCTCCTCCAGAAGACCTCTAACTTTTTTTTTGTGTAACTGAATGCGAACGATCTTACGGTCAACTTCAGCTTAAGCGGTTCCATGTCGATATCAGCGCCAGACTGATTCCGTTATCACGGGTTACAGAATCATCGCAGCGAGGGCGTAGATGTACATCTGCGATCATACAGTGACTTAATAGTGTGGGTGCTAATCCGAGTCCCGGCTAGTGCCGGATTTTGGATGGCAGCCAAACGTCCTACTAGCACAACTTCGTGCTCGTTCAGACAGTGTTTGCGTCTTTAGTACATACTAGGGACAGTCTTCATTAGGTGCCTTTCGATTATCTTTATCGTCTCCTTTCAGAAGTCATTGCTGAACCGCCCGAAACAGTCGCGCGAACTGAGCCTGCTGCTTCTCAGTCCTCTCTTGTACATCGCGAGTGTGATCGGCGTGAGTTTTAGACACTTTGAAGGTGCGATTCCAACCCTGCGATTCCAACCCTCGCGGCGTGCTAACAATTTTCACCTTCAGAAACAGCACCTGCCCCCTGGGATGTTTCTGAGAGGAGAGACTCCGTCTCTGAACCATGTCAAGCTGCAGATGATGAGGACCCCATCCACATAAGGGAGCACTCCTATGCACTGAGATGCCGGCCATCTTCGTTTCGTAGATATCCTTCGCGCCCGCCTCCCATCATTGGTAATCATCACTGCTTCTAAATGTGTGCTGTTGCTGCTCTTTGGCTTCCAATCTTTGATGACGAGAATTGCAGCACACGTTCCGACGATATCGTCTATATCGAAAGCGCTGCACTATTGCCGTTTATGTCGGAGGACGTATCATCGCGTAAATCTGTGCAGCCATTTGAGGGCTGCTCACAGCAGTTCTGTGCAGAGGGTGCAGATGGCTATCGGAAGGCAAAGAAGCGAGCTTAATGGACGCAAAAAGAACTCCCACGAGACATCCGATGGTAAGTCCTTGACTCCTCATTGTGAGGCTTTTGGCTTTTAGCCAGGATTTGGCAATGGCTCGTTTTTTCTTATTCAAGGAAACTCTGTGAAAGGCTCTGGACCTGTACTCCAAACCAAGGATGCTTCATCACCACCGTTCCCCAAATGTAAACGACCCACTCAGCCTGGCTCTGCGAAGCATTCTAACACCGCTGAGAAATGTACGACTCGTCCTGCTTCTTCCTGCAGTACCAGTTGGTTCTTCTGTGCTAGCTTTCTACCTCTGAAATGAGTTCCTGCTCCTCGTGTGTTAAGACTGATTCCTTTAGAACCGCCGGAGGGATTGCTCCTGTCAAATAGACTCCACGCATGTGAGCTGTGCATGAAAACCATGCACGAAAACGATCTCTTAATTCATCTGATGGCCGTCCATAAGTACACTGTTGAGCAGATTGAACGAGTCAAGAAGGGTATCAAAAGGGAGACGAAAATCATGAAAAAGTATCTGCCCGTCGTGTGTCCAGTGTGCCAGTGTCGGTTTGTGGACCACGAGCAGCTTGCCAGGCACTGCGAGGTGACTCACAGTGAGGATGGTATCAATGGTGAAGCGCAAGACTACAGTGTGCAAACGTTTCAGTTCGATTCGAGGGCGGCCTATGAGGTATGATCGACTTGATGTGCACATTGCTTTGAAAATAAGCGCTATTAAGTACTGTGTTTGAGGCGTGGCTTGAGGAGAAATGCCAGAAGACGATCTCCAGTTTTTACCAGTTGTACAGATCGGAGGACATGTACTATCTGCGGTACGACCTTAACAATGTCTGCTAATTTATGAGTAAAAGATGTCTCAAAAATTTTAAAACTTTCCAAGTTCTTTATCTATCTAGTAGTGTGTGTCTGTCTGTCTCTGTGTATCTCTATGTGTGTGTGTGTTTCCTCCTCCACACCTGGAGTCGGCCCTGCGTCTTGATAATATGATTGATGGCGATCCGAAACTTTAGCCCTGGAGGTCGTGGGCGCCTTGTCGCTGAACACGAATCTGAAGTTCGGTTTTGAGGTATCGATCGCCATCAATCGATATTGGTCAAATTATCGATTTTCTGTGGATGCCGTTCAAGCGGTCCGAAACTTCAGCCCTGGTGGTAGTCGAGGTCGTTGAACTCACAACACGAATCTGACGTTCGTTTTTGAAGTACGAAGTACGTTCTGAAGCCGAGAGGCTGCTGTGATGGCTGGTATATATATATATATATATATAATATATATATATATATATATATATATATATATATATACATATATATATATTTATATATATATATATACAGGGTGGCTGAAAAGTTCGGGCAATTTTTCAAAGTGTTTCAGCTGTACGAAAAAATTACATAAACGAAACAGATTTGCAAACACGAATAACAGCGATTTCATTAGATCAATAACAACAGAATACAACAGAAAAATTCACAACAAGTGCTCAAAATTGCCTACTTTGGCTTCAATACATTTTCGCGGTCGCTTTGGGAAGTCGCTGTCGATGGTCGCACACTGATCCGCTGTAATCTCGTCTCAGGACTGCATCAACGCCGCTTTTAGCCGCTAAACAGTGGCGTATCTTGTAGTAGAGATCTTCTGCTCCATGAATGACCACACCGAATATCCATCGGGTTGAGATCAGGCGAGTTGGATGGTTAGATGTCCTTGCTCCAAAAGCCTGGGAAGAGCTCCTCGCAAACGGCAATCGTGGATTTGGCGGAATGCGCAGTCCTGCTGAGGAGAAAATCCAGTTTCGTCAAAATGGTACGTCGCCCACGGGTCCAGTACGTCGCGGAGGACACGTTGCTGGTAGCTGGTGGCGTTCATTTTGACGTTGCACTCATGAAGACCAGTGGCGTCTTTCCGGTAGCGCATATCTCACCCCAAAGCATCACCGAGGCTGGAAAATGACTGCGGCTGATGGTCCTTGCTGTCGTCGTCTTCTGCTGACCCTTCTTGAGCAGTTGCCGGCGATTCTGACGGTTATGAACCGGCTGGACCGCGAATATCTTCTCGTCGGTGAACAGCATCCTCCACAAGCGACTACCGCCGACCAGCCGACGCCTTCGCCTGCATTTCCTCAACCTCTCAGCTTTCATTTCGTCGTTGAGAAAGTGAATGCGAGCGACTTTGTAGCGCGTAATCCCGGCTTTCTCCTGGCAATATGTCAGACTCCTTCTCTACTGATCCCGAGATCCATAGCCATCTTTTTCATGGACACCTCAGAATTGCGACGAATGCGACAACGAACCTTGTTGATGTTCTCCGGTGTTGTCGCTGTGGTGGGACGGCCGCTGCAGGGACGCTCCGAGGTTCCGCCAGTCTCCTTGTAACGCTTTACAGTCTTGTAGGCGATCCTTTGTTTGAAGCCGGTTGTCCGAACCATGACCGCGGTCTTCATTCCCGCCTTGTGCAACTCGACGACGGTGACACGTTGACTTTCACGAAACATATCACAATCACAACTGAAGATAAGAAAAATGGAGTAACACATTCTAGACCAAAATTGCGCGAGGAATACAACGAAAGCAACAGAAACAACCAAAAACTTCAATTTCAAAGCCAAAAGTAGTACCACAAAAAATTGCCCGAACTTTTCAGCCACCCTGTATATATATATAACAGTGTCTCAAAAAAATGTATACTGTTTGAAAGGTAGTAACTTTGCTGAAAGGAAAGGTGCTGAAGTTAAGAGCTCATGTGAAAGCTTAAGATTTTTTTTTCAGATTTTCAAACATATGAGCGGTATGAGTTGCGCCATGCACTCGTCTGGATTCTTGTATTTTACACACAACTGATCGTGTTTCGCTTGAATGCTTGTTACAATTTTTCACAAAGTTGTCGTCTCGATAGACTTCCGCTTCTTTTAAGGTTTAAAAGTTAGAAACACGCCACGGCTTGCGAAAAATGCAGGGAATCCTAAAAATGCAGGTACTGTTGGAAAGGTTCTAACATTGCTGCTAGTGAAGCTTTCGAAGATGTTTGAGACCCATATAAAAGCACCGGGTAACGAGATTTTTGTGGCGTGTAAACGGTCAAGATTGCGCCACACTCCCGCCGGAAACCTTGCATTTTAGATTCGACTGATTGTGCATAGGCTGAATTCTTGCTACAATCTTTTCACTACTTGGTCGGATTAACCTGTGCTGTGCGTTTAGTATTTGACATTCACGTGAGAGACACATGAAATGCAAGTTTATTGGTTGCACAGTTTAAATAAGAGCGAAACCTTTTTTTCCAAGACGGATTCTGTGGTCTGATGAAAAACATTCAAGCTGAATGGAGAGGTTAATCGGCGTAGTTTCAGCTACTGCGCGACGTAAGACATTAAAGGAAGAACAGCACTGGTTAATCTGGCCATGTAGTAACAAGGCTATAAAATATTTCAGCCTATGCACAATCAGTCGAGACTGCAATGCAAGGTTTCAGGCAGGACCATGGCACAATCTTGACTATTTACCACAGAAATCTCGTTACCCTGCGCCTTCCTATGAGCCTCAAACATCTTAAAATGTTTCACTAGCAACAATGTTAGAACCTTTCGAATACTCCTGCATTCTTTAGGTTAAACTGAATTTTCTGCAAGCCGTAGTGTGTTTTTAGGTTTTACACCTTAAAAGAAACACAAATCTATTGAAACGGCCACTTTATGAAGAAATTATGAAAGTATTTAAGCGAAATACGATCAATTTAGTGTAAAATGAAAAATCTCAGACGAGTGCGTGGCGCAACCCATACCGCTCATGAGTCTGAGAATTTCTATTTTCTTAAATGTACATGCTTTACTTTTGTGCCTATGCTTTTGTGCCGAACGAGGTCCTTAAGTGGATCTACTTTACTAAAAGTCTTGACGTTTCAACTCGTCCGTCGTCTTTAGAGACCTGAAGATGACTCAAGGATTCGGACCTATTTATGTATACTTCCTAGCGCCTCCTCAACCGCTTCTCCCAGCAACTCCCTTTCACAGGAGGATATTAGGCCGATGTTAAGTGTGATCTGTATGTCTGCTCTACTAAAAGAGGCTTATGGTTCTGTTGCTCGGAATAGGCTTGAATTTTTTGAGGAAATTAAAGTATTTTTGAAGTAGCGATTTTTACCTAACAAGTGTTTAGTAATGTTCTTTGATACCTCCAGTAGCTTACACATTGACTCATCTTTCTCTCAAATCAAATCTTGTTTAGACCTCTGGTGGGTGTTGCAGAGTCTACAGGGTGGCTCCTAATTACTTGCGCGAAATTCAAACCGCTACTGTATTTTTGAAAATGGCGGGAGATCAATTATTAGGATTTTTCTAGAATGGGGGAAGTATGTACAAAAACCAAGCAAGGTGATACACTCAATACCGTCGACAATGAAAGCTTCACCACATCGTTCCACCATCGCTCATCACGTCGATAAAGGACATTCTGCAGCAGAGATCGCTCGACGACTTCAAATTTCTGTCAGAACAGTCCAACACATTGCGAAACAGTACAGAGAGGAAGGGACGGTCAAACCGAGGAAGAGATCTGGCAGACCACGTACTGTGAACACTCTCCGCTTCGGAAGGTCATCAGGAAGAGAATCAACCGGAACAATGGAGTTAGCATGAACCGGATGGCCGTAGACCTTGGGGTTTCCCGCAGCACAATACAGAAAATTGTCAAACAGGATCTTGGCTCCGCAGTTATCGTCCTTATCGCGGGCAAGTCCTTACGGAAGCAGCCATGCAGATTAGATTGGAGAAATCCAAGTTGTCACTAAAGGAGATCCGGCAGGGCCGCTTGTCAAACGTCATCTGGACGGACGAGAAGATTTTTACCATTGAAGTAGCACACAACTCACAGAATCAGCGTCAGTTGCTGCCTCCATCCAGGTCTTCTCAACGTCGTGTTCTCAACAGGACTCTTTTTTCCGAAATCTGTAATGGTATGAGCTGGCATTACCCTGGACAAGAAGACACCTCTGGCTTTCGTCGACCGTTCAGCGAAAATCAACGCTGAAGTCTACCAAGAAAAGATCCTGCGCGATGTTCTTCTCCCCTGGGTTGCTGAAATTTTTGTCAGTGGTCAATGCGTGCTTCAACAGGACTGGGCACCTGCTCATTCTGCGAGATCCACACTGGCATTCTGCGAGAGTCACTTCCCTGGCTACTGGACGAAGGACTTCTGGCCACCTAACTCGCCTGATCTAAATCCGATGGATTTCGCTGGGTGGGGCAGTAGCCCCTACTTGCAGCAGAAGGTGTCCTCGAAGGGCCACCAAAGTTTGAACGCTCTCAAAGCTTCACTTCAGAAGGCGTGGCACGATATCGACGTCACCTTCCTGTGATGTCGGTGGAGAAGAGACTGAAGGCCTGTATTGCTGCAAAAGGAGCTCATTTCGAACATCTTCTCGAGTGAATGATTGTTAGGCATTGCTCTATATAGAAGTTGTATCAGATTGTATAACTATTGTTTTTTGTTGAAGTTATTAGGAATAAACTACGCGCAAATAATTAGGAGCCACCCTGTATAGGTTGTTGTAATGATGTTTGATTGCGATCAAAATTCCACCACTAAACGAGACCCGAACCAGCTCTACTGTTCTTTTGCGACCAAGCATCGTTTCAGCAGTTTATATCCTCTTATAACCATCTTAGACTAAAGGCTAATATGATGTCCGCGGCTGGCTCATCCCAATATCACGAGTGAGTCCACCTTAGAGTAAAGGCTAATATGATGTCAGCGGCTGGCTCATCCCAGTATCACGAGTGAGTCCGTCCTGTAGTTTGCTTGACTGCTTGCACGAGATACTGTGGATGTTGAGTTCTCTCAAACACCGCTACTAATGTAACGGTGAGACAACCCACCGAAAAGGAGGGGCGCAGGTTCGATTCGGCCTGGCGCTATAGCTGGAATAGAAGCAACATTAACCACAACTTGCAGGTGTAACCGATCGGGAAGGGCCGGCAGTAGAAGCCGAACTGAGAAGTCTGTGCAGAACTGCTCCTGCTACCTGGATGTGTGCTTACACACCGATGGCTCTGTTACTGCGAAAGGCTGCTTCGGCCATGTCGGCCACACACTGAATCCGGCTTTCCTCCACCTGGCCAAACTGCAGGAGCAATATCTAAAGAATTTGCTCAAGGGTAACCTTTGCATTTGAACCTTTTCGCTGAGGTTTTCCGTAAGGTTCTGTCTGTTTCAGAGCATTCGATTGAGCACACCATACGCCTGTGCAGGATGTTGTTTCCTGCCAAAACATCGAGGCTGCACCATGTGAGCGCCAGTGATTTGTGGAGCATTATCACCAGACACGGTCTGACCGTTATCCCGAATGATGGCGAAAAGTAGTCGGCCCTACGAGGACCAGAAACTTGTTGAAATCTCTATGGCTGCATACTCAAACGCTGTTTTGACCTTCCTCTAATGCCCAGAAACGGAGCCCCAAAGATGTATATGTACTCAAAGCGTAAGGTGAGGATCTCGCTTAGGACAACCAAGCCTTCTACCCGTCGGTGAATTTGCTCCAGAATTCCCTAATGGTGTGAAGGATGAATCACTTGTCCATTGGCCGACTGTTTCAAAGCAAGTCGTTGGATTCCAATGGCGCAATGATATTGTCGGCACGTAATTGTGCGGAAGTAGGCTGCATGGCGTTTTCCATAAAGAAATCAATTGGCACCGACTTTTATGCCTTATCCAAGGTACCACCACTTGAGAGTGCAGTCAGAGGAGGCGCCGCCATTCGCGTGCCCCTGACTCCAGAGTCTTGGTTCGGGTGTACCGCCCAGGCCAAGCGCCTACCATCCCTTCGTCGCTCCGTGAATCGATCAAGACTTGTTTAAAAAGTACATAACCCTTAATTATCCATCGGTTGTCCACCGCATGTCATTGTGTAGGCCAAGTACGAATTTAAACGGTCTCCGCGACATCTCGTAGAAGTGGGATGCGGTGCGCATCCTGACGTGGTTAAGGTCTGCCTTTATTATCATCACTTGGTCACTGGAGTTCAAAGGACAGGGTGAGCGTGGCACGAGCCCTTCGTTGCTCGTTTTCCATTGCTGTTCTCCATCTCTTGCCATCTTACGAGTCGTGTGTTGGGGGATTTATTCGGAGTCGGATGGAGGTGTGATTTCGAGTTAGTGAATGGGTTTTACCCAAAAATAACCATTTAATCACCCCAGTTTAAGGGACAACCGTCTGGGACTGTTGTTTGCTACCCCCTTTCCAGACGGGTGGTTAGCAAAGAACACCCATATGACGAGATTTTGAGAAACGTCTCTGTTGGTCGACTCCTTTATACATATATAGGGCGATTGCGTAGGTCTGCTCCGCGGCACTGCTCAGGCCCCGTGATCTCTGGTGGAAACCTCTGCGCGTCCCGCCGTTCTCTTCTGTTTCTCTTCTTTATCTCCTATTTTCAGTCTTCCTTGGCTTCGTCTCTCTGCAGTCGTTCGTTGTTTCGCTACTCGAGGGCCATATACTTCTTCCTTCAGCTCCTTTCTTTCACTGCTCATTCTTAGAAGAGATCGTGCGGCAGACTCCATACCCTCAAATTTTCGACTACGTCACCAAAGGGATTCCTTATGTAATTCTGTGCAAATGTCCGCAGTCCCTTCAGCCGGTCTCACGTCTCTCAGTTACTTTGTCAAGGGCCTGTCCATACTTCGCGACAGCAGCGAAAGCGACGAGAGCGCCGCGCGCAGAAATATAAACAGGCGATAGCAGCGACTAAAGCGACAAGAGCGACTGGATCGACATCGCCTGCGCTCGAGTATGAACACTTTTCGGCGGCGCGCGCTCGGTTTTAATCGATATGCATGTTTTGCAAGGCGACGAGTCGCTCTTGTCGCTAAGTATGAACGGGCGCAAAGGCCATCTCCGGCGTTCGAGAAGTACTGACAGGTTCAGAATTATATTAACACCCCAAGTCGTATATAGAGAACACAATGAAAGGGGTAAGCTCTACCGAGTTTCTCTCCGAAAAGCTTCTGAGAAGCAGTTCTGTGTGGTCAAGCCGAACCTTATGGAACTTTCTTAAGTATTAGCAAGGAATAGTACTACCGCGCATGTTGCACGCACGATATAAGAGATTTTGGTCTTCGTGCTCATTTTTGGGAGGGATCGCTTGCAGAGCCGTCGTGGCCGATCAATTTAAAAGAGCCACCTAGGATATGCTCTGTCACATCCTAGGTAGCTGATTTAAATTGACACTCCCTATTCTGCAATAGCGCAGTAGTTGGCGCCGAATAAGCTCAGAACCATGGGAGGTCATGGAGGTACTGAATAACATGGAGAAGAGGAATCACCATCCAGTGCCACACACTACTGATCATGGCCGAGCTTCCTGAAAAGGCTGAGAGCATGCCTAGCATTTCCCATTCAAACTCGCAGCGCTGTCCGGGTTCGGCTAAAGGTTACTCTGAAATTTGCGCTCCCGATAGTGCTAATGGCGACATCAAGCATAGGGTGCGGGACGGTCTGGAGGTACACCCGTCCCCTGTTGGGGGCGGTCGATCTTCCTCTCATTCCCTTTGCCCACCCTCCCCAACCTCCTAGGCTTCACTGAGAGTCTAACTTCTGCCTTACGAAGCCTTTGACACACAAAACAAAAGTTTCCGGTCCTTAAAACAGCGGCTCTACCTCCTGACACCACGACAGCGGCTCTACCTCCTGACACCTCGTCCCCCAACAGGGGCGGGTGTATCTCCTGTCGCGCTGCCGCATAGGGTCTAGCAACGTCCTTCAGTGAGCCTCATTTTTGTTGTCTCTCAATAAGTTTTTTGATGGTATCACTTGTAGGGTCCTACTTAGACCTAACAACTTTCTGCCGATGCATTCCATGGAGTCGCGTGTTGATGTGGAGGTTTGCTCATCCACCCGTGATACTGTAGCGTGTGGCTGCTGCCGTTGCGCGGATTGCGTCGGCATCCATATGGGTATTCGATCGATGTATTGTATGACAGCGATGCCACTCCGGTATGCGGGTCGTGGAGCAGTGGATAGTGGCGCTGCTCATACGAGGGAGGTCGGGGGTTCGGTTCCTCTGCGCTGCGGTATTTTTGAACACCTTTCTGGTGTTCCCTCCTTAGTAGCTGCGGACTCTGTCTGGGCGATGAAAGCAGTTTCCACACGAGCAGCTTGGATCGCACACACTTGAAGAGCGCAGAACCCAGCTCCGGACTCCTCCTGGGCGACGAAAACGAGCTCCAGTGACAATGGTTCGGATGATGTGAGCAGGCGCTGGCACATTGCCACGGCAGCAAATAATTAGGTCTAATGGGTATCCACTTGTAGAATGTAAAAGAAAAGCTTGGCGTTAATCGAGTCCTAGTCGGGATACACCCCGCATCCTACTTCCAGGGAAGCAATTTCAATGCGTATTTGCTGTATGGCTTGGCGTAGGGAGCCGTTCAACCAGCTCAGTGTTTTATTATTTCAAAAGTCGCGTAGTATAAGTTGGAGGTTTTGGAGCTCAAAGGGAGTGCTTGTTTGGCTTAATGGGACTGGAACCAAGGACCTTTCACCGCGTGCGACAGCTGGCGCCTCCGACTGCACTCTTACGCGCTCCCCTCCATGGTCGGAAACTTGCTTGAAATGGTCTTTACGGCGTCACGTAAGAATGGAGTGTTAGGCGCATCCTTAATCTATTTATTATTTGCCCTGCATGGACTCCCTTCTCAAGGTAATCGTTCGGAGGAGTGAGTGGTTCTTGTCCTACCGGTTGGTTCTCTTTACGCCTTCAAAAGCCTGTGATACTTCCGCATATTCCTTTGCTATCCGGTTTGGCCGATTGGTTTCTTCTTTTTGTAGGAACCCCGTTGAAAGTTACATTGCCTGTACTGCGCTGTTCGGGTCGCATGTTCTGTTTTTGTTGTTGCTGCCGCTGTTGCAGTGATGTCTGTATTGATGCCTTCTTTCAGTTGCGTGTATTGTGTTGTATTGTGTAGAAATGTCATAAATTTATGTTCAAATATTAGTACAACTCAGTCATCTTTGCATTTGATATTAGTAGCTTAGTCCATTCCATTAAACACTCGGTGAGGCCTTGGGGAAGACACGCTCGGACCGCCTTAAAACCTGGTTCGCCGAATCGGTGGTAGTTGTCGTCGGTTGCGGAAGCTGCGGAGGCCGACAGGTGGCTGAGCTCTTCGGGCTGGTGCACGTCTACGGCTGCTTGCCTCCCTGTCCGATGCAGCCATGGCGCTAAATAGTGCGCTTCTAGGTGACCCAAGCTGTGTTTTGGACAAGTCGCTTACTTGAGCACAAGGCCGAGATCCCTCTGCTGCTGAGCGGAGAGCTGGACCACCCGTCCGTCCTGGATCACGATGAGACTGGGGGGAGCCCTGGGAGCTTCCCTCATCTGCTGGTGTCCTCGCGGTGCCGCTGGGAGTGGAGCTGGTCCGGTTTGCTAAATGGAAATGGATTAAACAACCGCTCATTAGTCGCAGGGCGAAAGCGAGAAAGTATAATGGAATATAACCTGGAATCTTCTAGATTGGGATCTTCCCCTAGGTGGACCTCTTCTTTGCAGCGTTGAAGCTGGACTGGGCAATCGCGGGACAACCACGTGGTTCATCACCTAAAGATGGCTGTTTTCTGACTCACATACCATTTCATTGACAGTGCATATACTTCTCATTGCAGTGTTGTGCTAAAAGGTACAACTATGAAGTACTTGATAGGTCACGGATGAGCATTGAATGCGTGTCTGGCCTTTACGGCTGTAGCGCCTTTGAAGAAGCTGCCGGCTGTTGCTAGCACGGATCCCACTCAGTACATCGCGGCCTACCATCCAACCAGGATTCGTCAACTGATGCCAGACTTATCTATGATGGACAGAACTTGGACTTGTACATCAAATTGCCTCTACTACATCTCGAAAGTACAACCGGCGAGCTTAAAGCTTAAAGTCGGACATTGCAGCTCCAACGTGAGCAAAACGTCTCATCCTCATCACCCAGCGGATTACTTCTGGAATGCTAGACGTCGACGTCGATGTGCCGGTCACACCAAATGGAGAGGAGGCGACCATGGGCGAAAAGAGCACTAGGGTGGATCCCGAGGGGTGCCAAGCGTCCTTGTGGCAGACCTCCAACCAGATGGCCCGATGCGTTCGTTACATGGCTGGCCCAACTGGCATATCAGCTGGGAACGAATCAAGCCCCTCGTCACCGTCGTCGAGGTCGAATGACATCGTCCTGGATGGCGATGATCAGGTAACGAAACGAATGGAAGCGACGCTTAGACCAGTGAAAGTGGGCCATGTAAGTAACTATGTCTCGTGTAAGTAGAGTGTATGGCGGATCCCGTCAAGGAATTGGATCACTATAAGACCGACTTTTACCTTTACTCTTCAGTTTACCAAGGGCCGCTACTCAGGAACTTAGAGGGTGTGACGTGAGTGCAAATCGTACCGATCTGAGATCAGCGCCCCTCACTGTCTGACAGCGCTAGACGCCTTGCTTTTATTTCACTAGTTTCATCCGTGCGGATTCGCTAAACTAGCGCCACAAAGCACCCGTGTGAGGAAGGAGCCCTGCCGCGAAAAGTGTTTACGTGTTATAACGGGTGGGAGACATCTATGATATAGGGAAGAAGTTAAATGCGTGGCACATTCCAGGGGGCGTGGCTAATTTCGACGTTTACATCTTTAAGCGCAGGTTTTAAGAGGAATGAAATACACCCAAAGCCCCCACTTGGCTAAGTGTTCCTATTCAGAACATCTTTCAGGGCACACAAGGAGGGATTTATTGCTGTTGTCGCTGAAGATAGAAGAGATTCATAGGAGAGCGGGAATATTTGTTATGTAGTTCATCGATTTATTTATCCATCTTCTTGGTTTCGGGCTTTACGGAGATCGATTACTCTTGAATATCAAGTCTCTCAGGTCGTTGTCGTACAGTTTTCACGTCAAGTAGGACATTTTCGAAGGCAAAACGAACACTTGAAATCCGACGAAGCACCTTAAGAATCAAAATGGACTCCTTCCCAATTAAACTATATCCTTTCTAAGAAGGTCACTACAAGTCTTTGGTGGAAAAAAAGTTGCCAGCTTAACCCTCTTCGAAAATTAGTAATTCACCGTTTTCAAAAAAGTGAATGAAGTGTACTGCATTTCATCGTTTTTGAGCTGCAAGAGTCATTTTAGATTTATTTCATAATGTAATAAAGCCAATCTTGAGCGTATTACAAAAAGAACGTGTCATGCACTCGTCCAGCACGTGTTTGTTGATCTGATTGTTAACGTGAATGCTGCCTATTTGAAGCGGAGTAGTAAAGAGGGATATGCATAGTTTCCACAATTGCTTTTGTTGAAACATTGAAGTGAGGGAAGCCGTGCAAACAAAATGTTTGCCGTCAATCAAACGAGAATCATGACATGCTAGCGTGACATGCGCGGCGCGATCTTCTCTTATGACAAAAAATCTAAACCAAAAAATGAGTACGCGCTGCATTCATTAAATTACAGTCGGGCAAACTACAGAGGTTTAAAAACTGTAGTGGTAAAGTTTTTTCGTCGAAAATCATTTCTAGCATTCTTAGAGAGCGCCTGTGGATCTCTGACGTTCTGAGAGAGTTGTTGCCGTTCATGAGGGTGCCTGCGAATGTTTGATTTGGAAGGAGTCCAGTTTGATTTCGAGAGTGTCCACCTTTCTTTGAAAAGTGCCCAGTTGACTTTGACAAGTGTCTAGATGTGAAAATCTCTCAAGGGACGTAGGGATAGCAATCTATTGCTACCGTCCTCGTTGGAGTGAAATCAAGAAGAGATTGTTATGCCGCTAGGCCGAGTGTCGTTTCGACGATATCGCCTTCTTCTCAGCCTCAAGAGGGTGCTACTAAGTGGATGCGGCTTACCAGGAAAAGGTCCTAGATGAACACCGCTGCGAGGGTCTTCACTTTTCAAATAGTAGAAAAGTATGCTCCATTTTGCAAAGTCCCTTAACCTATCGAGTCGGAAGTGTTGAAAGTTTACTGGCTCTCAACGCAATAATTTCCAAACGCCGAGTATGCAAAAGAAAGCGCAAATACTGATTTATGAGCGAAGGCAGATGTTCTACTCCTTGTCTAGCAGTATTTTTGCATTTTTCTGCGTATTCCACGTTCGAAAGGTGTTGTCATGTGGACCTGCGATTTCGTAGTGAACGAATGGGGACCTAACTCGATGGGTTTAAGTTTTTGCAAAAATGGAGCATAGTTTCCAGAATATGAAAGGTGGAGATTCTCGCTCGATTCCCGCTGATTCTACTTATTTTCGTCGTTCAGACATACGTCTGAGCTCCTTTCCTGATTAGAAAGCTTATGTAGAGATGCTCGAATGTCCCCAGTTGTCGATGATGAGGTCTCTTAGGCGTAGGGTCCAACTTAGCACTACACACTGGATCAGGTTTGGTTTGGACGATTGGAAAAAGCGCTCAAAGTTCACATATGTGGTCATCAACAGTCGTGCTTGCTTTATGGTGACCAAACTCCTTTTTCTCACGAGGTCCCTTTTGAGCGGTGCCACTGAACTAGTGGCGCTTCTAGCTCATATCAATATCCTCAATTGACTATTGAAGCCGAGTTCGAATGGATATGAAAGTGCTTCCTTACCTTTAGGTTTGACCGTTGGTTATCGACCTGCAGACTAACAACGTTCGGTCGTGGTTTTGTAGGGATGAATCGCTCCCTTTGGTTAGGCTTTGCTACAGCAGGATTTGGGTCGGTTGGCCTTTGTCTTGGTACCGGAGCAGGTCTCTTCAAATCCTCGGGCGTCGTCTTCGGATGAGGAGCCTGTTTGGCTAGTTTGGGTGTTGGAGTCTCAATGAAGACGGGCTTGCCCTTGGACGGTTTTGCTGCCGTCTGTGGCGCTTTCGGGTCCGGCTCACCTGCTGCACTTGACGTGGCAGTCTGAGGCACTTGTACAGGTTGAGCAGCCAGCTTCACCTCTTCTGGATGTGCCTCTAAGGTTGGTGGAGATGCTTCCTTCCGTGGCGCAGTGTGAGGAGGTGGAGGTGGGGGTGGAGTCGCTTTTTTCGGTATCTCGTCTGCAGAAAGGAAGGTGACCTTAACTGTCCTCGCCTTCTGTGAATGGTCAGAGTCTGCAGATGGAGGTGGTGATGGCACAATGGGTCTAAGAGGTGTATGCTCTCCAGCATTTTCGGTCTTCAACACCTCTGGGTTTGTCCCGGAAGCATCCTGCTTTGGTGGATTTGATCGAGGAAGATCAGTTTGAGTGGCTGATTGTTCGATCGTTTGTAGCTTCTCTGACGCTTCCTTAGCAGACTTCACCGCTATCGCTGGATCCGATAAGGCTGCCCCGGATGGCTGCGTTGGCAGTGCTGGAGTGCTTTTGAGCGGAGTGCTGCCGTCTTGGAGTTTGAAAGGAATGCTGGAGTCCTTCAAATCTTCCATCTGTTTCGTCTTCTTCGGTAGCTCCGCTTGATCCGTCTTTGCTGGTGGTTTACCTGTGCTGGAGGAGGCGCTGCTGTTTGGATTTTCGGTTGTCAACGGGGCATCTGATTTTGGTGCGGACGAGGTTGTAGATAGGGCTTCTACCACAACAACCGTGGTCTCCTTCGTCTTTTCCGTTGGTGAGGTCTCAAGCAGTAAGGCAGCTGTGGTTGTTGTGGAGGATGCTTCCTTCGGCTCTTGAGTTGAACTTTCCTTCGCCTGGTCCTCAGTCTTCATCTCCTTCTTCTCGTGCTCAATTTTCTTGTTGTCACTGTCCTGCTGGAAGGCTCTTGATGCCTCCATCGCGGACCACAGTCCTGTAAACGCTTTGTATCGAAACGTTTTTCGAACCTGAACACCTTGCGTACTGACCTCTAGGAGTTGATTTCCCTTCGAATCTTGGCAATGCGGCCAGCAGCGCCTTCTGATTGGCCGGCAGCGGCTCGTGGAACTGACGTTCATAGAGAGCAGAGTACGCTGACAGCAGTTCACGCAGCGTCAACGTTTTCTGAAAATACCCTTCAAATTGAAACACAGGCCTTCTTCACCTGAAAGACTAAAAATGACCATTTATTCCGTTGCTTTGGATGCCTAACGCATTATATTAGGGTGGGCCAAAATTAAAGAGGCAAATTCAACAATTTTATCCATCTCTTTATAACTCAATTACAATTCAACGGTGCTGAGGAATGTATTCGCCATTAAGGTCAACGACCTTGTTGCCATCGACCAGCCAACTTTCTGATCCCATCCTTCCAGAACTGCTTAGGCCTGGTGCTCATCCACTGCTCGTTATGGTTGTCGAGGTCTGCTTGGGTCCTCGTGTCCCTTCCGACCACGAAGTCCTATAGGCTCAAGAAGTAGTGGTAGTCGCATGGAGAGATGTCCTGCGAATACGATGGGTGAGGCATGTGAACGTAGCCCAGCTGAGCAAGCTTATCCGTGGTCACTTTCGCCCGATGGGGTGCGGCGTTGTCGAAGAGGAGGACCTTCTTGAAGCGCTGAGACCGAATAAGTGCGAGTCGCCGGTCCATCTCTTCTACTTCGTTCACCATGGCCTTGGAGTCCATCGTCGTGCCTTTGGAAAACAGCTTCCAGTACACCGGTCCATGGGCGCAGTCTCAAAAGCTTATAAGGTTCTTCTCGCCGTGAACAATCCGTCGAATGAAGGTCGGCAACAGGTCACCAGGCTTCACCCAGAATCGATGCTTGGCAGGGTTAAGGTAGAAGACGTACTTCTCATCCTGCGTTAAGATTGAGTCCAGGCTGCTCGGGGTTGAGTCTCCTTACTTTTGGCCCCTAATATACATTTACAAGAGCAGCTTGGCGGATTGCCTCTTACAACTATCACCCAATCTGCGCGCTCTTCGTAGTCCACAAGTTCTTCACCCGAGTCGTCGTAAACAGGTTGGCGGAAGCCTATACAAAGGGCAGTCATTCGAATAAGCAGGATATCGGAGACGATTCAGCACTTTCGTCCACAACCACACCGTGATGATCAAGGAGACATCACGAGAGTACAGTCAGCCGCGGTGCACCCCTGCTACCTTTTCTGGACCACAACCAAGACCCTTAATTGCACCATCATCAACGTGAAGGAGTCAGGAAAGGGATATTGTATTCCTGAAGCACTGCATGCTTCGACGTACTATGGAAGGTGCAATAGCGAAGGTTGAGGCAGGCGACTTCGCCCACCATAACTAAACGACAGAGCTTTAAAGAAGGTGGAGGTAAAGTTTTTTTTTTAAACAGAAATCATTTTAAACGTTCTTAAAGAACGCCAGTCGATTTCTGACGTTCTAAGAGAGTTGCCATTCTTGAGGGTGTCTGCGAATGTTTGCTTTGGAAGGTGCTCAATGGCTTCGGCAAGCGTCCAGTTTGATGTGAAAATGGAATGAACTCTCAAGGAACGTGGGATTGATAATCCATTTCTCCTGTCCTCGTTGAAACCAAGAAAGTATTGCTAGGCCGCTTTGCTCAGTGTCGTTTCGACGAGGTCGCCTTCTTCACAGCCTTGAGGGGGAGCTACAAAGTGGAGGCAACTTAGCAGGGAAGGGTCATAAGCGTATGTCTGAACGGTGGAAATGAACACCGCTGCAAGAATCGTCACCCTTCGGATAGTAGACAAAATGTTCCCTTTTTGCAAAGTCCTTGGACCTACCAAGTCTGGAGGGCTGAAACTTTACTATGGGATCGCACAGTCTCACAACGCAATAGTTTCCAAACGCTGAATACGCAAAAGAAAGCGAAAATACGACATTATAAGCTGCAAGGTGTTCGACTCTTTGCCTTGCAGTATTTTTGAGTTTTTCTGCATATTCAACGTTTGAAAGCTCGTTGCGTCTGTGCAATTTCATAGTGAACAATCGGTTTTTATGGGTTCTGATGCCTCACAGCACAGCCTTGAGGGGGAGCTACAAAGTGAACTTAACGGAGTTCCGAGGGCAGTAGCCGCTTGTTGTCGCGAAATCTGTGTGACTAGCAGATTACTGCCAGAATGATGAAGCAGAATAGCTCCTCGTTAAACTTCTAAGACTATTGAACTATTGAGAAGGGCAAGCTACACCATCCCCATCGTGCGCTCGAGTATCAGAGGAGCTGTCACCTGGAGCATAAAGTCTTCGAGGAGAACTACTTGGGCCGGCCGTGGTGCACTTCGTGAAGGGCAGTATTAGAACAGTATTAGAGCGTTTTAGATCCGTCACTAAATGGAATTCGAGAAATGTCAAAGGATCGCCACAGCGATAAACAAGGCGTTTACAGCTCTTCTTCGTGAACGTTTTGAACAGAATGTTTGAAGAGCTGTGTCTCCATCCAATAGGGGGAACCAAATGGGCTTCTCTGGTAGGCAGCATCGACGAAGACGGAGACGTTACTGGTGTCCTCTGCAGTATTTCTTGCCCAGCAGAACGAGAAGTTGTCCGATAGCCAAGGCTAAGATTTCGCTAGGGAAACATAATCCACATTTGGACAACTGTGCAATATTTTTCCTTTCAGCATAGTCATACTATTTCAAGATGAAATGGTCACATAGAGGGATGCAGTATCTTCAGGAGCGAAACTGCAAGTTGGCCTATAAATGCAACAAAAACCCACTCATATAAAAACGGCGGGCGTGTGTAGCGTGGTCGGAGGATGTGCCGCTTGTCGCGTGCACCCGATACCAGATTCTTGGGTCGGATTTCCCGCCCGCAACCAAGCCTTCGATCCCTCTGGGGTCGGTGAATTGATACCAGCCTTGTCTGTGAAGGTTAAAATACTGATCTGTCCATCGGCTAGCCACCGCAAGTCATTGTATGGCGAAATGCGCATTCAATTTGCCCCCATGACATCCCGTAGAAGTGGAACGCGCAGTCCAAAAGGGATTGCGTAATGCATCCTTTATGCTTTATCCTTAGAAAGACGGCTAAACCGGACCAAATTTCCTACAATTCAAATTGTCATTTGAGAACACGCTGAAGCAATGTTATTCATGATGTCCTACTCTCGAGTTACGATTAATAAGAACCTTAAGGTTGTGTGAGTTGCTTTTCAGACAGCGTCGTCTCACCTCTTATGGAATTTTATTCCTCACTAATTATCCGGTCACCAGGGAAGGATTTTACTGTCTGTCCTTTCTATAGGAAAACATGTTATGGGCATGAATGAGAGATGTTTATGAAACCGTCGAAGGCGATGAATTGTAATACGTAGTCGCTCTGTGCAGCATCGGTTTTCTGCGATCGGCCTCAAGCAACTTTTTATTCTGACCTTTCTGGGGTGGCTCAGTTAAGAGAATTCGGTCGATGGCTTGACATCCATATTGTGCAACGCGCTTCAGCTACGCTACTATATTTGTCCTTCCTGTTCTCTTTTGTATATGGCTTAACTATTGGCTCGCCTGCCGTATGCAGAGCCTTCTCTTTAGTTTTAAAGACAATACATTGCGCTGTGGAAAGCAGCGTGGATGACCATATAGTGAATTTGTTCGATTTTATTGCTGCATTGCACGTGGTCGGTAAACTGATGACGTTTTTGAGTTGAAGCATAACTGCACTGATCTACTGTCCGCTCAAGAGGAGGTCAGTCTTGGAATCTATACGTCCCCATGATACGGAATGGTCAGCATGTCTAACGTCAGAAATTGACAGTGACTTCAGAATGAAAGCGCTGTAGCGTGGATCATGGGAGGAGAATTGGTGGTATTACCGCCATTTTCTAGTAAACGGAGCTACAGTAAACAGCGTAAGTGTCATGACCATAGCACTATGGGTATGCTACATAATGTCTATGTACATATTAGGTTGTAACGAATTAGATGGCACTGGTTCGCGCCATTTTTTGGCGCGTCTTTACGCGTTTGATCAAGAACAAACCGTAACATGTGGAATATCATTTAGAAGCGCAAACTTTGCTCTACCGGTGAGTGCCAAATTTTCTATGTAAAAGTGGGAAAACTTTAGAGTTTTATTGACTTTTTTGCAGATGGACAAAAGGGTAATCCGAGGCATTTACTTGTATGAATTCAAGCTGGGCACTACAGCTAAGGAGGTGGACGAGAAGATCAACGCCGCATTCGGTCAAGGATGTTCCACAATTCGGACGGCGTATCGTTGGTATCAGAAGTTCCGGAATGGAGATGAGAGCTTGGAAGGACATGAAGGTCGTGGGAGGCATAGTGATGTTGATGAGGACAAGCTGAGAGATGTGGTAGAGGAGGATCCACACAAAGGTACCAGGGAGATAGCGAAGGTTCTTGGCGTCAGTCGCAACACAGCTGCCCGACATCTGAAGGAAATTGGAAAGACCAAAAAGCTGGAAAGATGGGTGCCTCACGAGCTGTCTGAGCAGCAAAGAAACCGACGATATGAGATCTCGTCCGCACTGCTTCTACGGAACGAAACGGACCCATTCCTTGATCCTGATCGTAACCTGTGACGAGAAATGGAATGGATAATGTACGACAACAGGCGACGATCGGCACAGTAGGGGACAGCGATGAGAAGAGTCCCTAGGTTTTTGCGAAGCCGGAATTGCACCAAAAGAAAGTAGAGGTGACAGTATGGTGGCGTTAGCTGGGAATTATTCACCACAGCTTCCTCCCTCCCGGTGAATCCACGGCAGAGAAGTACTGCAGTGAAATTGAAGAAATGATGAAAAAGTTGAAGGATATCCGGCCGGCCTTGGTAAACCGAAGGCGAGTTCTCCTTCTGCACGACAATGCTCGTCCCCATGTAGCACGAATGACGTTGCAGAAATTGAATGAGCTGAGCATTGAAACTCTACCACATTCTCCGTCTTCTCCCGACCTCTCCCCAACAGACTACCATTTCTTCAAGCATCTTGGCGAATTCTGGGTAGGGAAAATATTCAAATACCAACAGGATGCCGAAAGTGCCTTCGAAGATTTCGTCAATTCCAGAACTGCTGATTTTTATGCTACTGGGATAAAAAAGCTTGTGTCACGTTGGCAAAGATGTGTAGAATCAGAAGATTTTTATTTCGATTAATAAACTTGCCTACAAGCCGAGATATTAACTGTTTAAATTTACAGTGGTTCAGTGCCATTTATTTCGTTACAACCTAATAGTTCTATGCGAATGACAAGTGTCTCCTAACACGATTGTTTTGCAGCATTTGTGGACCATTCTGTAGTGCCTTCTTTGAAGCGGGTTAAAAAATTTTCACTCAATATTTACTTTCCTGTCGGATAGACAGTTTCGAAAAGGTGACAGATTGTCTTCAAGTTTAGCTGAACTTAGTTGGCTAAGTTTTTTTTAAACAGAATTCTCTGTCGGCACAATTAATTGCTGCGGACAAAAAAGAAGATATGGGACAAGTACAACTACCCAACACTAGATGGAAGCCCATTTCGGTTATGACCTATAGTTTGTATTCACACGGCTTGGCAAAAACAGAGGCCTCAAAAGAATTTCAATTTAGGAGAGGTTGATCAACTGTAGACTCACGGAATCTGCACAGTCTGAATACTGTGTGAACGATAGCAGAATGATCAGTCCTATCAGAGTGCCCATAGTTTCTGAAAAGAAAAAGCGCCACAATTCTTAGCTGAGCTGAAGGGACGGCGTGGAGAGCGAAAGTATGTAGTGAGTGTCTGAGAGTGGATGTAATGACACCGTTCGACCGTGGTGGTTTGTTTGGATTCCTGCCTTTATCTGGGTCATCAAGTAAGTATTGTTACGGGACGGGCTGGAAGGCGAACGCGGGGAAAACGGAAGCGTACCATTAAAGCCGATCACCCCAACAAACACAACACCCTTGTGAATCGAAGGAATCAACGAGGATCGTCGAGATTACGATCGAACATGAACCTGAGCACTGCTTTTGTGGATATCCTCGACTGCTTGTGCACAGCACAAAGCATGTTGTCTGGAAAAGTTTGAAATCTGCTTTCTAGCTGGGTTAAACATGGGGACGTCATTCAGAGGAAAAGTGAAGTTTCTTAAAGGTTAAAGGATAGAGGACGTAGCTACTCAATCCCTTTTGGGATGCGCCACGCATTCTACTTCTACTTGATGTCGTGGAGGCAATTTGAATGCGTATTTGGCCATACAATAACTTGCGGTAGCCAGCCGTTGAATCCTTCTGAAACTTCTTCTACAGAGGCGAGAAAAGGTTATCTATGTGATTCATTGTTTCTTCAACCTTTAGGAAGAGATCGGTAACAGAGAATTGTGGAAAGTTGGGTGAACGTTGTGTGTCTAAACAAATGATACACTAGACGAGTAGTTTGTTCAGCGTAGCCAAGATTGGTACAACTCTTTATTGCGGCCCGCGTTTCGGCGTTGTCGCCTTCTTCAGTGCCTGGAAGAGTCGAAGTCACTTGAGAAGTTGTCCTCCCA
Source organism: Heligmosomoides polygyrus polygyrus (assembly GCA_947396885.1). Taxonomy (NCBI): domain Eukaryota; kingdom Metazoa; phylum Nematoda; class Chromadorea; order Rhabditida; family Heligmosomidae; genus Heligmosomoides; species Heligmosomoides polygyrus. The sequence continues at coordinate 32,203,907 of OX377202.1, forward strand.
GAAGCCATTTCAATCTGCAGGAGCCCATCCAAATAGCTAAGAGACTACGAAAACGATGCCGTAAGAAGTCGAAAACGCGGCTAACCTTAGATGTGGACAAAAGGCGTCCACTGTCACCCTAGCTGGACGAAAGATGGGTAAATCCTTGAACCGCACGCCTTAGGGACCTAACGGGTCATGATCAGGGGTCAAAACTCGCAGAGGGAGACGTACGGCGCCAGCTCTTGGGTCACAGCCAAGCACTTGTCCTTCCTGTTGATCTGTGGGGTCTTCGCCGCAACCCGTTTGAGTTTCTCGAAGTGTTCGAATTGTCTCGAAATTCAATTAAGGTGCATTACGCGATAGGATTGCGGCGGTGGAGAGCTGGGTAGCCATGTCGCATTCTCGTTAGGGGCGAAGTTTGGTTCAAGCAGGGGTAAAGCATTTGCGACTCCACGGAGTCACGAACTGCACTATGGTCGGAAAATACGAAATACTATTTGCACATGCAGTGAAAGCAACAGTGGAGTAATAATTTTCAGAATGGTCCACTAACACCTTGATGAAAGCCTTCAGACTACAGAGTACTGGGGCTACATAGTACATAGTAGTGTATGCCCTCCTACGAAATTTTATTCCTAATGTATTTCGTAGGCGATAGCAGATCCCTTGGCTTTTGGGCTGTGTAGAGCATATTTTTTCTGACCGAATATATTGATGAAAACTGCCTACAAAATCGCTGAAGATGAGCAATTACTATGCGCAGCCAATCTTGCTATCGAGTTCTAACAAGTATTCTAAGACAGTAATTTTCACCTTTCCACTATGTCTTAGTAGCGAGGAGTTCTTCTTCAGGAGAAGCGGTACCTGAATGCCCAGCTCCTGCGACACTCTACGGCTACATTAACACGCTTTCATTTCTACTCTATTTCCTTCATAGCAAAGTCCTCGACTCACCTGTGATTTTGTAGAGCTGCCCTTGTAGCTGTTTAAAAAACTAGGCATTGCATAACAAGAAGTAACGCACATGGCTGAATATTAATTTTGCCCCACCCATTGCTGCATTGTGTGTGATTTATTTATTGATTTACTACTTGGCATGCAGTATAGATACACATGGAAGTTGAAGACAAAAATGAAGCAACAGAAATGTGAAATAAACGAAAGCTCTTCTGGGAGGCCCTGGAAGACTAAGTATAAGAAACGTGCAAGACAAAAGAGAGCTTATTGTCATATTCGGAATATATACGTGATCGCCAATCTAAACAGCGTTCTTCAATTGCAGCTCAGATCCATCTATTGTGAATTTGAAGAATACCTGGAATGCCCACGCCACTACAAATTCAAATGTTCACCTACCAATCTTCAGAAATTCATCCACCTTCGGCATGGGAGTGCTCCAACGCGAACCAAAAGAAAATAGTCGGTCGTTTCGTAGGAAATTGCTCCACTCTTTAATATTAGTAGCTTGAACCATGATAACCATGAGAAGCATAGTACCAATGAGCTACATAATCGCTGTTATAGGGTTCAAGACGATTGACAAGTGCCTCCTAACAATGTGGTCAAGGTTTGTTGCAGTACATATTTATGGGACATCCTGTACAGGGTGGCTCCTAGTTATTTGCGCGAAACTCAAACCGCTGCCGTATTTTTGAAAATGGCGGGAGATCAATTATTAGGATTTTTCTAGAATGGGGAAGTATGTACAAAAACTAAGCAAGGTGATGCACTCAAAACCCTCGACAATGAAAGCTTCACCACATTGTTCCACCATCGCTTATCTCGCAGATAAGCAGAGATCGCTCGACAACTTCAAATTTCTTCCAGAACAGTCCAACACATTGTGAAACAGTACAGAGAGGAAGGGACGGTCGAACCGAGGAAGAGATCTGGCAGACTACGTACTGTGAACACTCTCCGCTTCGGAAGGTATCAATTATTATCAATTAGGAACCGAGGATCAATTATTAGGATTTTTCTAGAATGGGGGAAGCTTGTACAAAAACCAAGCAAGGTGATGCACTCAATACCGTCGACAATGAAAGCTTCACCACATCGTTCCACCATCGCTCATCTTGCCGATAAAGGACATTCTGCAGCAGAGGTCGCTCGACGACTTCAAATTTCTACCAGAACAGTCCAACACATTGTGAAACAGTACAGAGAGGAAGGGACGGTCGAACCGAGGAAGAGGTCTGGCATACCACGTACTGTGAACACTCTACGCCTTCTAAAGGTCATCAAAAAGAGAGTCGACCGGAACAATGGAGTTAGCATGAATCGGATGGCCGTAGACCTTGGTGTTTCCTGTAGAACAATACAGAAGATCGTCAAACAGGATCTTGGGCTCCGGAAAAAAAGCTCCGAAACTCACAGAATCAGCGTCAATTGCTGCCTCCATCCAGGTCTTCTCAACGTCGTGTTTTCAACAGGACTATTTTCCCGAAATCTTTATTGGTATGTGCTGGTATTACTCTGGACAAGAAGACACCTTTGGTTTTCATCGACCGTTCAGTGAAAATCAACGCTGAAGTCTACCAGAAGATATCCTGCGCGACGTTCTTCTCCTCTGGATTGCAGAAAATTTTGTCAGTGGTCAATGCGTGCTCCAACATGATTGGGCTCACACTGCTGCTTCATGCTCACTCACCTGCTCATTCTGCGAGATCCACACTGTCATTCTGCGAGAGTCACTTCCCTGGCTACTGGACGAAAGACTTCTGGCCATCTAACTTGCCTGATCTAAATCCGATGGATTTCGCTGGGTGGGGTTACGTGCAGCAGAAGGTGTCCTCGAAGAGCCACCAAAGTTTGAACGCTCTCAAAGCTTCACTTCAGAAGGCGTGGGACGATATCGACGTCACCTTCCTGTGGCCGACAGTGATGTCGGTGGAGAAGAGACTGAAGGCCTGTATTGCTGCAAAAGGAGCTCATTTCCAAAATCTTTTCGAGTGAATGATTGTTAGGCATTGCTCTATACAGAAGTTGTATCAGATTGTATCATTGTTGTTTTTTGTTGAAGTTATTAGGAATAAACTAAAGAATTAAGAGCTACCATGTATAAGGGCAACGACTAGAGATGGTTTCTGTCTTGTTACCGAATTGTTTAAATTTGATCGGGAAACATCGTAATGTGTCAGGCAATATTTCACATTCACCTTGAAGTACTGCTACTGGCTCAAAGTTTTATAATTAGGCTTTGGTAACTGCGGTTGGTTATCAAAATAGAGAAAAAAGTGAAGTAAATATAGTGCGTACGAGTGCGTGGGGCAACTCCTACACACAATAGATCAGAAAAGGTTACTTGCTGGCGTTTGACGTTTAAACGAATAGCAGTTCTGTGAGCATTCTAACGCCTTAGTTTGGAAAGCACTGTCAGTGCCTTACGGTTGATTTCAGGACTGAGTCAAGATTCATGTTCAAGCTGGGTCTGTGAAAAAGGAGATGCACTATCCTCCTTTCGAAGAGGCAGTTTCTTGCTTTAAACACTTCTAATCTCTTGTGGTCTTGTTTGTAGTGCGATAATCGTTTCAAAATGGTCTCGAATTTGGATGCTTATCAACAGCTTTTCCATTCTAAGGTACCAGCACGACTCAGTTCATAGTAGAGGGTGTCTAGTGGATGACTAGCTCGCGATTTCATCCATGACTCCAAACCTCTGAGGAGGCTTCGCACCATTTGGCCCGATAATTCTTTTCTTGACAGAGGCATGCATTCCCAGACGTTTTTGTTGAAGCAGTTTAGTTTCAAAATGTAATGAGTAGGTTTTCGGCAAGTACAAAGACTGTTTTACCCCACAAGTTAGGTGAACACTGGAGTGGACTGGGCGATCAAACGGAGCGAATTCGGGCAAAACCTCTGCTTCCATGGGCTTTAAAATAAGCCGAACATGAGGCGTGAATTTTGTGATCGTAGCGTGTGCGATGCACAGATATTTCCTTCCTTTTTCTACTGTTTTGAATTCAAAGATGGGCAGTCAGTGGAGTACAATCAACGTTGATTCATGAGTCATGAACCTGTCTTTTCTGTTCCATGTATAATAAAAGCGAAACACGAAGCCCAAAGCGGAAGGCCTCCATGTGACCGGACCGGAAACGGGTCCTCACTTTGTTCGCCTGCTATTGCCTGCGTATGTGCACAATATTCTGAAAAATGCAGCAACAACAGTTGAAGAAGTGTTCATATTTATGACTCTGAGTGACGAATGAGAGAAGTAGAACAGGTATGTACATCGTGGATTCGATGAGGTTAAAGTGAAGTGTGCTCTGTGTGATGATCGCGACGACCTCGCCGGTGTTACTGGCTCTGCTTCAGTTGCTGCCGCTGCGCTGCTGCTGGTCCTTTTCCGCTCACTTCTTCTCCGACCGATGGTACCGTTTCATAATCTTCTTCACGTTCTGCAGGTAGAACTGCTTCGTGTGAGGATGCACGGGCATATCAAAGATGATCGGACTGTTCTGAAATGATCTGATTTTGACGCGGCCACAACGGGAGACAGAAGTTGTGACCATCTTGTAGGTTTTCGAAACATTTAGTGAAGATCGTGGTCGCCTTTCAGAAAATTATGCGTTGAGTTAGCAACTGTCGTTGTTAAGTTAAGCTGTTAGTAACTGTGCATGGAATAGGCACTTTTAAAGTAGAAGAGGACTGCATGACGCATACCGAAGTGGTTGGGGAATGAACAACCATTTCTCAAGGTTTCCATTCGCTTCTAAAATGTTATCCACACTCCCTCAGCTATATTGGAGGTCGCGTAAGGGAAGGGTACGAAGGCGAAATCGTGGACAACGGACGGAGCACCAAAATAAGTGCCTAGTTTGCGCCATCGTCAGTTTAACCTTTCATTATTTATTTATTTATTTATTTATTTATTTATTTATTTATTTATGCCCGCTGGGCGAATGCAGCGCAGTCGGAGGAGCTGCCTGCCGTCACGTGCATCCGATATCAGGTTTCTGGTGCGGATTTCCGGCCTAGGCCAACCAAGCCTTCAATCTTGTCTGCTGGGAAGGGAACACCACCGACATGTGGCCGGCAACAGCAAGTCGCTGTATAGCCAAATACGCATTCAAATCGCCTTCACGACATCCCGTAGAAGTAGAATGCGTGGCGCATCCCGGAAGATTTTGAGTAACGCCGGCCTTTATCCTTTTATATCCTTACCTATGCACGCCAACGTATGGCTACAAAAAAACCAAGTTTGATCAATCGAACATCGAAGAATAAAATACGCTGAGAAAAGAAAAAATCTAATAAACTGACTAAATACAAAAGATAATTGGTGTATAGTTCTCTAGCAAGCAAGAAACAAACGAAGCTCAAAGCGTCAAATATTATAGTATTTTTATAGGGCAGGTAAGGCTGGGAGATTTCTTCACGAGCGCAACGCATGCGGGAGGAATCTAGTCCTGAATTTTGGGCGGTTAGGTATTCCCAATCCCTAACAACCCAGGAAAGACTTGCCAAAACAAAAACGTAAAAATGTGGTCTGAGTCGAGTAAAAAAGGCCGAACTTAGCGTCCTTCAAAACCTTGGAGGAAAAAGACTGCTGGAGAAATTTCACCATCCCTAACAACAAAACTTGACCGGTCTGACGGTGTCATGCACCTTTTACTCTTCTAAGGTATGCAAGGCGTACGTCACCCCATTCACCCGGAATATAGATCCTAGATCTGGAACCCTGCTTTTATTGAACACTGATTGTCAGTTGGACCACCATTATTTCCTGGCAAAAAGCCAGGAAATAATGGTGGTCCAACTGACCATCAATGTTCAATAAAAATTGGAACGTTTGTAAGTGGACACATACTTTTGTAGCAAACGAAAAATTTCAAAAACGGCCTGTTTTTGCTGAAGATGGAGCGTTTTTCTGGAAAGAGTGAACAGGCTATTTTCGACAACGAAGAGTCGAATGCTGCTAACGCCGTTCATAAAAACGAGCTCAAAACGTGAAGCAGCAGAATTCAGGGTGGATACACACTTTGAATCGCACTATATTATTATGACTAGTGCAAGCCTTGGTCGTCAAACATAAAGACTCTCATGACGCCTGGAAGCTTTTTGCTCAGAAGCAGCTGCTGGTGCTTGTTTGCTTTTTTCTAAAAGGAGCGAAAATTAGCTAAAAGCAAGCAGAACCACCATTTTGTCACTGGATAAGTTATGGTCCCAATTATCATCATCATCATTTTCATTAGCGTCTGTCCCGCTTGGAAGCGGGGTTCTGGTGTGGTGACGCCAATTCTCCGGATCAAATATTTGATCAGGATGCACACCAGCTATCTTCAAGTCCAGGTGCAACGTATCTAGCCAACGTTGCTTCGGACGTCCCCTGGGCCGCTTTCCAGCGACCTCAAGGCTATCTTCCGGACGGTGTCGTCGTTAGCGCGAAGGGCGTGGCCGTACCATCAAAGACGAGCTTCGCGCAGTTTCTCCTCTATCGGGCGACACCGAACCTCTGTCGTATGGTGGTGTCGTTGCGAACGCGGTACCCAAACGCGTAGGTCCGGCCCTCCACATTAACATTTTCGTTTCCATTATACTGATTATTGTGGTCCCAATTATAATTTGTTATAGCTCCAATGGAATTGGGATTATTTTAAGGATGTTTTAGTGAAATTTTGTGCTCGTTGCAAACGCCGCAATGTAGCAAGTATTAAGGGTTTGTTCAGGTATGCAAAGGAGAAAAGTCAACTCTGAATTCCATTCATTCCATGTCCACGTGGTATCGATGAGGCAGGTTGAATGCGTATGTATGCATTTATCCGTGGGAGCTTATGAATAGTGTGTCATTATTGAAAGCTGTGGAAATAAGCTCACATTTGGTCGCATGTTCTCGTCACATATGCAGCAGTTGATGAACTTCGTGTAGCCGTCGGACGTGCAACCATATCCTGAACAAAGAGTTCTGTTGCATGAATGCCTAGTTCATTGAAAAGTCGAACAATTCGCTGTGTTGGAATGTTTGAACACTCCTTCACGCTTCGATAATGTTGAGGACCCGTTTTAACTTAGGATTACTAGCGTATGCACATAGTGCGTATGGCGAAGTGGGTAGGCGGGGGCAAAAGGACGGCGTTAGTCAATCCTTTTGCGGGATGCGCCATATCTCTACAGGGTCTCGTGGGGTCAATGACTTGCGGCTGACTAGCTGATGACAAGTCAGATTTTATCCTTCGCAGACAAGTCTGATACCAATCACCGACCCCTGAGGAATGGAAGGCTTTGTTGGCATGGGACGGAAAATCCAAACCGTGAAGCTGGAATCAGGTGCACGCGATAGCCGGCTCCTCTGCCGGCTGTGCTCCTCACGTTCAGTACTTTCACATGCACCAAGCACTACACTCAGATTTGGTTTGCGCCCAATCTATTAGATAATGCGTGCAACAACAACACAACACATGATTAACTCCCGCAACCTCCCAAGGCCTCCGCACATATTTGCGGAGACGCGACAGCCGTATCTTTAAGCATAGGGAGGAGACGCAGAGATCGCCCCCGGCGGCAAAGTTGTCGCGTCCAACTTGCCGCTGGTGTCTCGCGCGGCAGGCGCGCGACCGCTCAAGCCTCAACGACAATAATGATACAATGTTTTATTGCCGGGGCGCGTGTAGCGCAGTCGGAGGAGGCGCGACTGTCGCCTGCACCCGATATCAGGTTCCTGGTTCGGATTTCTCGCTCAGGCCAACCAAGCCTTCCATCCCTCCAGGCAGGGTCAAGCGTGGGGTTCGATTTTTGCTGGAAATTTACGACCCCCCCCCTCTGAAGCGGAATTTGTACGACCCCCTCCCTCTCTCTTCCACTGTTCTATTTCTTGTATTTCTTGATTTTTTCAAGGTTTCTTGTGCAGTTTGAACTCTTTAATAGATTCTTCTTTTCAGGTGCGGCTTCGGCACTGAAGAGGACAATGAAACGAGTTCCCTGAACAATAATGTTTTCAAAACACAATAAAATTCTTTAAAATTTCGAACGCTATTTTCGACACTTCAAAATAAAGATCTTCTGGTAGCAGTTTCCAATCATCACTGTTCAATTTATGGAGTTTTTTTTTCAGGACACCATGGACACGGAACATTCTTCTACCTGAAGTAGCGACGTTTGCATCTGAAATTGTGCTCCGAAATTGTGTTATATAAATATTTGAGTATTACTTTTTGACGACGACTTAAGTGCTTTCCTTATAATTTTTTTGGAGCGTTCCTCGAATCGATTATGGAGCGGAAAAAGGAAGGATGGACGATGGACTTCTCTCGGAAATAATGTTCCCCCATCCTAAGAAAACGTCATAAAAAACGAAAATGGAGCTAAAAAACCCCAGCTCTGTACATGATACAGCAGAAAACAAGATTCTCCGCAGCGATGACGGAACTGCGATGACGATATGATTAGGATGGATCGTAAGCAAAATTCTCGTTTTTCGTGAAAAAAATATTTTTTAGCCGAAGCACACCACCCATACGAATAAAATTTTGCCACAAAAACTTCCAAGTCATGATCAATGCACAGTGAAAAAATCATGATTTTCTGGATCGAACAGGATGAATCGACCTCAGGTCGACTTTGCACCAACGTCATCGGAGTATGAAACTAAACGTTCACAAAAAGGTTCATAACTCGGTAAGTTTTTCGTATTTTGAAAATCCTTCTAGCCTATCTAGAAGAAGATAAAACGCTCTTTCTCACAGTGTAAAAATCTTTTCCAAAAAACGAGTCGTCACGCGTGGCTGTTGGTTCGATTTTTGAGCGAAAAAAATTGAAGTGGCTTCACAAAAATATTCATAACTTGACCAATTCTTCGAAGTTTCAAAATCTCGCTAGCTTTTCAGAAACTAGAGGAAGAGCCTTTTCTTGCTGTATGAGAATTAATGTCCAAAAATTTGGTCTTCATGCGCGGCAGGGGGTTCAATTTCGGGTCCATTTTGCAAAAATACGTACCGAAAATCGAACCCCCCCCCCGCCCGCATTAAGACCCCTTTCTTGGAAAACGGTTCTTATATGGTTAGAAAGCATATTTGCTCTATTTTTTGATAAGCGAGCGGGATTTTTGATTTTTGAAAAAATAGCCGAGATATGATCAATTTTTGCAAGTCGTGAACTGAATCGCGAATCGACTCTTCGCCGTCGTCATCGGAGTGATCTCACAAAAATATTCATAACGATAATTTTTTGGGACTCCTGGAAAATTCATAAAGCTTTAGTAGATGTGTTTTCTATGCTTTAAAAGGCAGTTTCTAAAAGTAACATGTTCCATGTGATTAGTGTGTCGATATCTTTTCGGTAAATCGAGACGTCTGATCATATAGAATATCGTTTCAGAGAAACATAGTTTTATCACTGTGTGTCAAACGGGCTTAAAATTTTATAGGGTGCGATTTCATTTTCTGATGCTGTTTCCTGCAGGAGAGAAATTACTTTTCAAGCAAGTCCGTCCTTCGGTTGCCATTCCGACATCGCTCGAAGAGCGCTTCAAAAATCTTGTAGGGAAAGCACTTAGGTCGTCATCAGTAATTAACACTTGAAATTTTATAGAGTGCAATTCTGGAAGTATATGTCGCTCATCAGGCAGAAAACTACCGTGTCCATGACGTCCTGGGAAAATCTGAAAAAAATGAAAATCTCTCTTTGACTATAAATCTGCAGACAGGAAATCTTTATTTTTCACTGCACAGTAATCGGCATTAAAATTTTTTTGATATCTAATCCTATTTTTTTAACTCCAGGATACGCAAGTGCTTGTAAATCTCCGCATTGTCGTAGTCACACCTGGAAAAAAACAACTTATTAATAGATTTAAACATCATCTAAAAACCTGAATTTGGAGAGAGTCCTCTGCCAAAACCGAGAGAGTACGACCCCTCCCCCTTCGATTCCCGAACCTCAAGCTTGACCCTGCCTCCGGGGTCGGTGAATTGGTATCAGACTTGTTTGGGAAGGATGAAGCGCTGACTTGTTCATCGGCTGGGCACCGCAAGTCATTGTATGGCCAAATACGCATTCAAGTCGCCTACGCGACATCCCGTAGAAGTAGAATGCGCTGGCGCATCCCAAAAGGGATTGAGTAACACCGTCCTTTATCCTTTATTATTGCCGCCGCAGCCGCTTTGCGGCCAACAGAGTTCTATCTGGCTCTGGCTGATTGTGGCGGGGATCTAGAATGGAAACTGATAACGATAATGAAATCGCGTTGGCGATGGAGCGGGACGGCAAAACTGAGGATGAGGGCCGTGCCAAGTCGACTTTTCACTACAACGCCGCAGTTTTACCGCCTGCTGCGTGCTGCTTTGCTGCAAAAGTGTGCGGAGGCGCTTAATGTCGAGATAATGGTGTGCTCATCTATGGATGCTAACGCAGCAGGGTAATAGAGCTCGTGATATACAGTCGCAGGGGAAGCTAGCTGTCACGGGCAGCACCGATCGGTATTTTTGGTTATTTTTAAAATGTAAAATGCGTGGCTCACCCCCTTCCAACACAGTTGACTGATGATGACCTTCCTGACATTCTCATCTTCTGTCCCTTAGCCTCAATGTAACAGTTTAACTACCTCGTACCAAACGAGACACTCAGATTTATCGAGCGCAGCAGAAGAGGTAATCCTTACAAATCAGAGCAAGGATCCCTTAAGGTTTTTTCATCAACTGAAAGGTAAGGAACTTTAAAAATACTCGCTTGGAATATTCTGTCAGGTTTCCTACCTTCCAGCCGAATCTGTCGCAGCTTGCCTTAAAGCGAAGCCGGTCGAACAGATCGAAGGTACTTTATGTCTATTTATCACAGCCGCCTGATTGCTGCCTGCCGAAAATGTTTGTTGTCACAGAGAACCTCTACGCCACGCGAAATAGGTGTCCGGCCTCTGCATTCCCTCTGGTCCGTCCATTTTGTCTGGTCAAAGGAGATAATGTGATGCTGAGTTGCTCTTTATTACCCAATCTCATTACATAGAAAGGGATTCCGATTTCATGGGGACATGGAGATAGTCCGGACATGGAAGACCAAGATGAGATTACTGGCACAATACTCTCCGTTGACGAGGAGGAGAACGCAAGCTGAGTGAGTGAAGGAACTTCGGGATGTGGCCATATCTGACGCAGGTGTGGTAGGTGGACAGCAACCTAAGTTCTTTGTATGCACACGTGCCCTCTGCTCCATAAGAAGCGCTGAGACTGCTGGGACAACGTACCTTCGTGGATGTGAGAGAAGACGTGATATTTCGGCTTTATCCGCTTGCAGACCGAATTCAGCAGCTCCACACATCCCATCCGTTGCCCGTCCTGCATCATGTCGCCGTGACCTGACAGTGGAAATATCCGTTGAACAAAGCTTCTAGTGTCAACTTCAGCCACACGCACGTAGAAGAAGGTAGCGTTGGAAAAAATAGGCCACCTAGTTATTGACCAGGACATTGGAGATCTGGCATCTGGAGCAGATCTCTTGTAAGCAATTATAAGTCAGTCTCCTCACTAGTTTAGCAGAAGATTACGCGCTAGTCCATGGCTATATTTCAATCGCTAGCACCACTTCCTACGCAGTACCTCCTCTAGACTAATACTGTATGTCGACGCGATTTCGATGGGCGGATGAGATTCCATGGACCTAAACAAATTTGCAGGGGGGGGGAGGGAACTCCACTCTGGCTCTTTGACAAATACGGCAAAATTAAAAGCAAACCACATTATAAGACAATACCCTGAGCGTATTACAAAAATGTAGGTGAAACTTTAAAAGTCACTCAGCGAGTCTGACCTGATGATGTTTACCGTGTAGCCTGTTGAATTCCCTGTTCGTAAAAAATTTAATCTTGACGTGAAAGAAGTTGAAAGATGATATCAAGTTAGAGATCGGCTCCCAGATTAACTCTCCCTCGCAAATTTTGTGCGAAACTAATGGTTCTGCTCTCACCATCTTTACTTAACCACTCTTTCCGTAACCTAGCGTAATTGGCCAGAAAGAATTGATACAGATGTCGGATTCGTGATAGTAGCACGAGTAACCCTCATACGCGCAAAGCTTGGGTGAGATAATTGGCTTTGACACCATCTCCTTCACCCGCGCTTCCTCTTACCCATAAGAAGATAATGGATTTCTGGACCCCGGGCGCTGTGAAGTACCCACTGCCACGAAATGTTTTAGGGCCGTAGGTGTTCAGACATTATAAAATGCTGTGTTGCAGATTAGAAAACAATGCGCCTGCTCCACTCACTTTTCGTCGCTAGTGGTTTTGGGTCTGTATGTTTCACTTTTGGTTCCTTTGCATTTGACCGAGAAAATCTTTCGCCTTTTACTAAAGATTTCCGATTTTTACTAAAGGAGCAGTTATGAGTATTCAACAATTTTTACAAACCCCTCGAAGGGGCGCGTGTAGCGCAGTCGGAGAAGGTGCCGGCTGTCGCGTGCATCCGATACCAGGTTCCTGTTCGGATTTCCCGCTCAGGCCAACAAAGCCTTCCATCTCTCCGCGGTCGGTGAATTGGTACCAGACCTGCCTGGGAAGGATAGAGCGTTGACCTGTTTATCGGCTGGCCACCGCAAGTCATTGTATGGCCAAATACGCATTCAACCCGCCTCCACGACATCCCGTAGAAGTAGAATGCGTGGCGCATCCCAAAGGGGATTGAATAACGCCGTCCTTTATCCTTTATCCTTATGTTCGCTTTGCGTTACGGGTACGTCTTGCTGCCTGAACCATCCGTTCACCTTTTGAAAATTTACCTTACCGTCTTATTGTCACTCCACTCCCGAGATGTAGAAAGCCGTTCTCCGCAGGTGAAGATCTGAGTAAGTGATGATGAGTTTGTGTGGGGGAGGGGGTCAGGATCACCGATTTCATCGACATCGAAACGTTGTGTCTGGAGATTATTTCGGAGTGGCGGAGGGGTGCTGATCATTAGCCCGACATCGCTTTTGAAATCGTTCGTGTAGGGAACACGTTTTTTTAACCTACATCATCTCTTCATCTGCAGGCACCTTAACAAAACGTACAACATGCAGTTGTTGACACGTGTTAACTGAAACATGAAATATGTATGTGTGTATGTATAATATATGATGTTGTAAAGCGCATAAAATACATATATTCTATGTATTCTATCGTGTATATTATCAAATATAAACCACAACATGCAAAACACATCGCTTGAAACTGAACCCTTTCATGAAATGGGAGCATTGTTACTTTTCCACACTGCCTGGAGGGGCAGTGTGGTAAACCGCGCTTACAAATAGCTCAACACCCACTCTCGTAGCTAACCAACCAGTCGACAAGGCAAACAGTGACATATGGGAACTGTTTTCTTAAGAACTCGTTCAGGAAATGCATTTTGCAAATTTGACCTACTTTGTTGTGATCAGGATCCAAGGCCACATCCAGCTACCTAGGTCTGCATTGAAAATGCCATAGCAGGCGGAAAACCTTCTATGCTTTGAACGGCAAGCTGATATAGTTCTCAAGCACTACACATTCGCTATGTCGTAGGAGACGCGAACCTCGGTCGCAGCATAGGCTCGTTCAGCCGTGGATGAACAGCAGCTGTGCTTACCGAGTGGAGGAGTGTGGGTGAGCAAGACGTCAACACCAGCGGGAATGTTGTTCCATTTGTCGAGCAGGGCCTGTCCCCTCGTCAAATTGAAGGCCCAGTTGTCGACTCGGGGTTGCCTGCAAAATCCAAACGTCATAAAGACATAGAAGAATCATTTAATGAGTATCTGTGCGAGTTTTGGTTATTCCTCATAAGAAAAGATTGCATGGGGGTCGCCATTAGTCAATCCATCGGCGGGATCTGCTACAAATTCCAGGACCAGCATAGCGTGGATGCAACGCGAATGCGTGCTTATGATATGCAATCACCTGGTCAGCCGACGTGTCAGTGTCCGACATTGATGTCTAAATCCATTATTGATGTCTGATACCGATTCATCGATCCGAAAAAGATGGAAGGTTTGGTTAGTCTGGACAAGACCGGACCCAAATACCTTGGATGGGGTTTTGTACAGACCTTGTCCTAAGTGAACGCACCACTTTCGACTTAGATGGCCGCGAGAAGATTGACAGATTGAGAAATGAAGTCAAGCCATTTTCTCATATTCTCATATTCGTCCTTGTCAGTCCTTTTCTCATATTTATAGTCCTAGGCATCACTGGGATTTGAATTCAATAAATTAAGGTTGTAAATGCAGTTAACTAAATTAAACTTGTGGATTCAAGCCAGTTATCTGAATACAAGTAAGAGGTCGAAATATCAGACCTACATAAACATCTCATCTTGAAGTCTCGCTAACACTGAAGTTGTACACATAGAACGACAGATGCAAATGCTTCAGTATGCGAGGCATGAAGAGACGCTCACTGTCTCTTCACTGTTTACGATTTATTAGTTGACATGGTCTGTTCCCAGATTCAGTTGAGGTCTAGCGATGTAGACAATACAATTACTATTAGGCGAACTTGAATTCTAGCACAGAAGAAGTATGATCCGCCAACGATCGGCAGAGATATTTGCGGAGGTCTCCACTCTTCTTCTTCTTCTTCTTTTTCTTTTTCTTCTTCTTCTTCTGCTGAGCGTTTAGTCCCGCACAGTCGCAGGGTCCGCTGTTCATGTGATCCGTTGCCATCTCATCCTATCAAGAATTTCCTGACAGGCGAGGAGAGCCCTACAATTTCATTATTCCATTATCTAAGAAGCAACCCTATATGTATTTCTCCAAAAAAAAACTGCAGGCCAGCTGTTATCCCATCTGTGTTCGCCGCTGCACTTTGAGAGATTCTTTAAAAAGCGGTTACTGCGCAACGTGAACGCACTTCCATGTTTCCTAATGAGCAGTTCGGCTCCACCATGGCGTGCTACGACTCACGGGCAACTGGCCACTGTCTAACCAGGAAACTATCTCAACGGTAGGTCGGAACGGCCTAAGTGTTGCATAAGGATAGAATCGCTTCTCTCTGGGAAACAAGAAAATGCAAACATCTCGACCCCAATACAATTCTCCGTAGAGTTAGGCCTGAGTTATACTCTCGCGGGAGCATCCGCGGAAGGGCGGGAATCGCGCCGAGACTCCTCACCTGGCCAATCGCCGCGCCTCGACACGCCCGCCTCCGCCGTGCACCATTGGTCCGCAGACGTTCCGCGGATGCTCCCGCGGGAGTATAACAGAGGCCTTAGGGACGAGGAAAGTTGGGCCGATGGCGGTGTTAGCCCTATGCCTGCACGCGGTGGGCGAGCTCAAGTTGGCTAGAAACAGCGATTATGGGGATCACGCCGCCCCTCTACGCACTGCGCCACCATTACTCGCTCGTCATCGTTGTTTCCTGCCAAGTTTAGCCCGCCCTCCGCCTCCAGGCATAGGGCTAACACCGCCAACGGCCCAACTTCCCTCGTCCCTAACTCTGCGCAGAGTTGTATTGGGGTCGAGATATTTGTATTTTGTTGTTTCCCAGAGAGAGGCGATTCTGCCCCTATACAACACTTAGGCCGTTCCGACCTACCGTTGAGATAGTTTCCTGGTAAGTCTCTTCTTCTTCGCGCAGTTGATGTTACATATTTGGCTTTGAGAAAGCGTTAGATAGGGTTCCTCATAATAGTCGAACTGCTCAATTGACCTTAGTTGGCTCATACTCTTAGACTGTTTAGAGAATCAATGCTTGCAAGCGTCTATTTTGTTCAAACACTAGCGGTCATCTCGTTACTTGTAGAAGAGCTACCAGCGGTAAGCGCCAAGGAGTGGTTTTCTTTCCCATCCTGTTTACAGGATAAGTGATAAAGGACGGCGTTGCTCAGTCCCTATTGGGATGCGCTACGCATTCTCTTCTACGGGATGTTGTGATGGCCATTTGGTCTATACACCTGCGCTGGCCAGACGATGGAACAGTCTGATTGTGAGTGGTATCCTTCACAGACAAGTCTGGTACCAATTCACCCACCCCGGACGGATGGAAGCCTGTGCTTGGCGGAATATCAGAAGCAGGAACCTGGTATCGGATGCTCGCGACTGCCGGCACTTCTTCCAACAACGCTCCGCGCGTCCCTGTTTACATTTCACCAGGACACTTCAAAGAGACATTGCGAGGCATAGACATTCTTCGAGGCATATTATCGATGACATTAAGAATTACAGTAGTATCTATGGTTCTGTGACGTTGCAGAGATTCACGCTTATCGCGCTTCTCTACTCTTGGTCTCTTTCATGGGATCTTCAATCACAAGCGAAGTAGGAGGCTGCAAAAGTCCTTCACATGGTAAGAAGGGGAGAACAGAACAGGAATGAGCCCGTTGAAAGAAAAAGGAAAAATGGTCAGATATGTCATCATTATGAAGCGCAACGGAATTTCCGTGATGTCTTTGATTCAAATCTTCCTCTTCCATATGCCTTTAATGCAATCTGATCAAGTTCTCGAGAATTTGTCTTTAATCAATTCATGACCGTCATTTGCACACAGTTTGAAATCATCCCCGCTCAGACAGCACGCAAAAGCGTAGCAATCGTGTTCCAACGAGTCGGTTCCTAGAATATGGCGACAGTTGTCAGCTAAAGGTGTCGTCGAATTTTGAGTTCTGATTTTGAGTGGCGCCGACGGAGAAGAAGTGCTAAAATGATGGGCAATTCCCGAATGCAAGCCAGGAAGGCGAGTATTTCCCGCGTTGTGTAATCGAGGGCCTAGAAAAACTGCTCACATAATGACGGAGAAGCTCATAGCTGTGTGAGAGAGGTGACAAAGCTGTCAGGAAAGCAAAGAGCCGGCTATAACGTAGGAACGACGGCTATTTTTTGCACGTGTGAACGAACGCTTTCTCTGCCGTGTCCTCTCTTTATTTTCGCTCATAATGAAGAGAGTATTGAAGCCACATACAGCAGGTTCATGTGGTAAAGCAGCTAGGGAGGACACCTATGCTCAAGGTCTAGAGGACAGAGCGCCAGGTGCTATCGATACTCTCGATAATGGGTCATTAATGCAAAGGTTGTAGGACAGAGTGCTTTCTAAAAATATATTAAAAGCTTTTCACAAGCAGAAGGTCATGTGTCTGAACTCTATCAAGAACAGCATCGTTCCTTGGTACGTAAAGTACTGTGGACTTAATCTGTTTGTTACATTCGGCCCCCTTTGCATAGCATTCAGAAGTAGATTTTGGTTCCACTGCGAGTTTTCGCTACATCCAGTCACTAAATCTTTAACTTCTCCTTCATTAAGGGAAAATGAATTCTGAAGCATGATGCAGGGAGGAGGTCAATTAGTGATAAGTAGGTGAAACACTCGCCGATATAGGGTTAGGCACGCGAAGTTTTTCCGATGAACATTGAAAATTCTGCATGAACCTTCTGCGATAGTTAATAGGCATTCTATTTTTTTTGTTGAAAATTTTGCAAACAGTACGTGTACTAAAGCAACAACGAAGAAGCAGGCGTCGAAAAGAACATTCCATAAGCCAAAAGGTAGGCCCAATCCTCGAGGAACAGAACCCCACTTCTGCGACTTACCATGGTGTTCCGTAGATGGTTATTCCGAACAGTTCTATTACTGAATCCTCCAAGTAGATGGCGTTTGTGAGAAGTGATTTCGATGACGTCACTTTGGCTGACGCTAGCGACGCTTGTAGGGCTTGCTTCAGTGCCATTTCTTTTGCCTCAACTTCTCGATCTGAAATGCCACTTATCCAGTTCATTGGGAAATTGCACATCTGGCTCATTTTTACCACGTGAAGCGCGTGTGAAAATGGTGAATTCCTTTGTGCTCGCAGTTAGGCAACAGACGCTTTTGAAGACAAGCAGGTTCGTTACTTCTTAAGTCCCATGGCATCATACATATATGGTTTACGGAGCGAAGACCCCTTATATGAGTCGAAGGAAGAAGTTTGGTTAAACTCCGAATCCACACTATTTTAATTCTGTCCTAGCAAGATAATTTTGTTTGCAATACATGGAAAACAACGGCATTCTCGAGTTCTTCGAGCTGGAAATCCTTTTCGAAGAGTTGTTTTTGGATAGCAAAAAGGTGTCTATACAAGGTAAGAGCTTTCATTTATGCCTAGCGATTGTCTCTTTATATTATGGAGATGAAGGATAAAAGGGAGACGGGTCCTAATAAGCCCTTTTTAAGGTTGCATGGCGCATTCTTCATCTGCTGGATGTCGCCAATGAAATTGGAATATTAGATTGACCTATACAATGGTTTGCGGTGTGGAAGTGACGGGAAACTCATTGCCTGTATCAGTCCCAGTGTCTGAGTACCTGTATCGCCGTTGTCATCATTCATTTTTGCTTGTTCGAACGGGTTCCAACAATGGGTCCCCATTGCCCTTGTCGGGTGCCAGAGTGATTCAGATCTTTCTCGCCTCATGTCCTTCGTTCAAGATTTTCAAGAAGAAGTGCAAACAATGCGATGGTGATCTTTCACATCCCACGGAATCAGTGACAACTGTCGTCCAGCGGGTATCTGCGAAGCGCATTACGTGGCCGACCCACCTAATTTTCGACGACTTGGTCCATGCGACAGCGTTTCTGATCTTAATGCCAACGAAGCTCGGAACTCCGGAGGCCTTCACTCACTTACGTGAGTCGTGTTACTCAAGCATCGTCCTCTCTATTCTACGCTGCGCAACGCTCATCGCATGTTCATCCTGCTTTCGTATAGCACAGGTCTCTGAGGCGTATGTTAGGGCAGGAAGAACGGTGGAGTCGAATAGGTGGGCACGGAGTAGGACGTTTTTGGTCTTCTTCACGGACGCTCTTGAAGGCTCCCCAAGCCGATCGTTTCCTTTTGTACATCTCCGGCACGAGGTCGTTGGTAATGTTGACTTCACGACCTACATAGATACACGTAGCTGAAGCGTTCGGAGATGCTCGTTCCGTTGAGAGGAAAAGAGGCATCAGAAACTCATCCGTTTCCCATGGACATTGTCTTGGCGAGATTTTGTTCGGAAGAAGTCTGACAGCATGACAGCGTAACAAAGAGCTTAAAAGACTTGATAGGTAGGGACTTTGAATCGAGTTAAGCTGCATGGGAGTTTGTTTGTGGAGAAGCATCCCGCCACTACGCCACGGGTGCCTTCTAGTGTACAAGTATGCTGTCGAAGTGTACCGTAAAACCAAGTCCTCCAAGTCAAATGAACTCACTCGAGGCTCGAAGGAAGGCATCATCGAACGTGCATTCGTGGTTCCCGGCGATGACGACCTTGTACGCGTGTTTCAGTTGTCCTATAAACCACAGTGCACCTCACAACAGAGGATCCCTCTGACTTCCATTATATGTAACCTCAACTAACCTAGCTTTTTGTTGAAAGAGTGCACCTCGTTCGGCAGACCACAGGTGGTGAAGTCACCGGTGACAAGGAGTATGTCTCCGAGAGGCAGATTGGCTGGGTCGATTTTCACCCCGTGAGTGCAGCCGATGCACACGAATCGGACATGGTCTGGCTTGACTGGCGTGTTCAGCTTCATCTGGAATCGCCGAAGTAGTTTTGAAAGTTTGGACCTCTTTCGGTTCCTGAAAGGGCAGGACTTACCTGCCGGACTGGCTTCACCGGCCGCTTCTCCTTCAGCATCTCCCATGCTAGTGTCGGGTCGGCGGTGTACTGATGTGTGCACACCTGAAGTGGCTAGTAACGGGGTGAGCAGTGTCTTCTGCCGGTCAGTCCATAGCTACCTTCCCTGGAGCGCTACAGGTGATAGGGCGTGCTACGAATCACGGCTGCCTGTCCGTGCGTCCCTATCGTCATGTACAGCTATAGGGTTTGCAGAGGATTTTGCAAGGAACTTAATGCTTTCGCAGTCTCTTAGGAGGGATACAAGATCCGGCCATCTCTAGCCAGCCTAGGCTACTTCTCAACTTGATTACCCCAGGTTAGATTAGCCGTTACAATAAACTTGAAGGTCGTTTATGTCAAGGAAATTCTTTTTACATAAAATGAGGAACAACACCGTTTTAGCTCTCCTCCATCGATCAGTTGTGGCTCACAGCTCTACAGGTCCCAGTGGAAACTCAGTATGATGGAGCAGGATAGTGGCTCAACAAAGTTGCATAAAAGAACGGTGCTATTTTTACAGAGAAACTTATGGCAAATGAACGACTATTGCATCGTCAATCAAGCAGACATTCTGGAACGCTGACTGGTGCAACGTTACTAGTGATGCCATCAACACACCATATCGCCTATGTTATACCGTCGCTCACCTCGATCGAAACCTAATGAGGAGCTCACATGTCGATTTATAGTGTCGCGTGATCGTGAGCGATAGCACAGCCAGGCCTAAGATTGCTTGTAGTGTTTCCTTTAGGAACTAGGCGAATCTAGACTTTATAGGGTAGGCTATGGTGCACCCGCTGCTGAAAAGGTGATGACTGTATGACCATTCAAACACTGTGCACATTGAGACACCCCGTGCATCACATACCTAGCCTCTAGTGCATGTGAAAGATCGTCCTGAAACCGTTGACTCGAAAGAAGTTCAGGGATACGTACAGAGATGGAAAAGTTCAAGGTTTTCTTCTAATAGGTGGTCTTCTTCAAGACCTTTCCTGCCTTTTGGAGATAATACAGCCTTAACACATCCTACCGAAACGCTTTTTTTGTGTTTCTCCTTGAACCGCCCGCTGCTTGTATAGCGCCATCTGGAGGATTTTTTCAAACTATACAGTCCTCCTTTCACTACTTGTACTTGCTTGGTCCTAAATTCTGAAGCTCATACTCCTTTCAGATACTTGTGAAATTGAATAACATACCCAAGCACGCAATGAAACGAGAGTTAAAGTATTTTCTAATTCTAGTCTCTAATGCAGCCTACACTGGGAGAGAAAACCAGTCACCCACGACCAGGCTAATGTGGCCTACGGAGGGAGGTAGGAACCAGTCAATCACAACCAAGCGGAGCTCCAATCGAGCACATGCCAGCCAATCAGGTCGTCGACCGTACACTCCACGTAGAGGCGGCCTGATTGGTCTGGTGCGTCCTCACCCTGCTCATGTGGGTCAGATGAACAACTAGTACGACTTTTTCACACCCCACCTGGCTGTACATGCGATAAAAGGACAACCACAGCAGAGTGCTGTTTGTGAAACTCACGACGGTTTCGACCTCGGCATCGTTCTGCAAGGTCAAACTCGACAATCGAGCCAGCACGCCCTTATGCGACAGATCTGGCGGACGCACACGTCTGAGGCCGCTCTAAATTCGAGCGCCAATTCAACAGCATTAACGGCTCTTACATTCACACTCGGTCCGGCCGGCAGCGACTCTCTGCGCTGGCTCATCCGCTTCACGCGCTGCCGCTCGATCTCCCGAAGAACGGACTGCTCCTTGATCACCGACGAGGTGCCGAAGAAGCTACTGCTGTACATTGCCCGCACTGAAAGCGGCCGTCGAATCGAGGAACACCCACCGACCGACTCGACGACTCAGGCGAAGAGAACTTGAAAAGGACACAGGAGGGTTGCCGAGCAGGAAATCTCGACGGACGCGTTGCAACAAACGAGTTGGATTCTCTAAGACAGTTTTCGTGAACTGAATACTCGGAGGTAGCCAAGAATCCAGAAGGAGGAAGGAAGTACGAAGTCTGACAACAACTGGCTGCGACTCGGCCCAAATTAAGCATGGTCCCATACACATGTTAGAGCTGCTTCGGATTTCGGGGAATTCGTTTTGTTTTAACTTCTTAAAATAAATGTAGCAAAGTTTCCAAATAATTGCACTTCACATCTTAACAATATGTTGAAAAGTATCTTGAAGAGATGGTCGAGTTTTTATATACTAGTGATCTGCGTGCTGACCAATCATAATCATAGGTTGTGTCTCGTATATCACTTTTATTTGCGGAACAGAAATTTGAGTGGCAACGTGAGATTAAATCGAAGCGAACTGCAGGACTGTCTGATGGATTTTTCATGGCTTTTTTCTAAGAATTCTAGGATTGCTCCTAATCGATAATAGATGAAAAGCAACGGTTCAGATCGCAGGAGAAAGAGAGGAAACTACTGGAGTTGGGCATGAGTGAATGATAGAATTAAACAAATATATCGTGCCGGAACGTCGCTACACGTTTACTAGACTAAGTTTGGTAAGTCTTTTCATCTGCCATCAGTTTTGTAGGTTAAGGTGGAAGTCCATGATTTAGCTTCTGAAGTGTGCCTTCAAATCTGTGTGAATATCAATCTGCATTTCCGTCTGTTATGTAACCATGTGCCCTACAGGTTAGCATATATTCAAAATCACATATTACCATATCTTAAACGTTGTTCACATCGCCCATTTATTCGTAGAGGAATTGAGTTTAGAAGGACGAGGACCTTTAAAACGTCAAACTTTTTGCCAACTTTTGCTCTTCTCTAACACATTTCCTTTACCTGCTATTAGCTTTTTCTTCTTAGGCCTATGGAACGATCTCTTTGAGAGTTTGAAGAGATTTTCGGCAAAGCTTTTCGAGA
The DNA here is from genome assembly GCA_947396885.1 of Heligmosomoides polygyrus polygyrus. Lineage (NCBI taxonomy): Eukaryota > Metazoa > Nematoda > Chromadorea > Rhabditida > Heligmosomidae > Heligmosomoides > Heligmosomoides polygyrus. The sequence continues at coordinate 32,226,289 of OX377202.1, forward strand.
ACGCTTGATCAAGTTGTTACTGGTGGACTAACTGCAGTCTCGAAGTCATGTACTTTTAAAATTATATCAAATTTGAATTGTGATGGAAGAGCAATTCTTAAAAACAAGTGGACAGTTTTGTTCGCCTAACGGTCTGTTTGATAAACAACGTATTGGACTTAGTCCGCAAATCACTATGTTTAATTTGAGAAATGTTGGTAAAAGCTCGAAAAATGTTCAGTTTAAAACTGAAATTGTGATATCACAGGGGCGTTGATGGACCAACGATAGCAGTGCAAGTGCCTTCGCTTAATGAGCCGACATTTTCGCCTCTTCATCATTAGTTCTGCAGAGCTCTACGCAGCATCTGCGATACTTCCGGACTGGCCTATGGGTTGGCGTGAAGACAGTTGAACTGAAGATCCGTTCGAAAAAGTGGGCTCGCATTAGATAAGTCAAGAGCGGCTGTTAGTCGATAGGACTAATGACTGGCTGAGTGGGGTCGATGGATCAGGACTGCCGCCAGGAATCAGCGAAAAGGTCTGAGCGATCATCGGCACTGTGGCAACACGGTTATCCGCTCCGTCCAACTAATAATGTTGAAGCCTTTAAAATGATGCCAAAAATGCCCTTGACACGTAAAAGTGCGTAGGTGCGCTAGAAGCGCTTACGACGCAGAAATGTTAGCAGAATACATCTGGCTGGAAACCACTGTCAGTGATCTTCAAAACTTCTACAAGGTTACGCTGAGATAGAAGAGGTCCCTTGGAAGTCGGCGCTAGGCCAGCCAATGCCCTTCTGCCTTCGCGACTAGTAAATCATTGTCGGATTTCACTTGACTTTTTGTATTATATTTTTGCATTTTTATTAATTTTATTAATTATTTTTTTGTATTTATTTTTGACCTGACGTTTTATATTTTTTATACATTTCATCCCATCTAATACTGCTTATTGATTTATTACAATAAGAATGAATGCTTTACACCTTTCCTTACTTCTTTTAGTTTCTATCTTTTCTTGCGTTTTCTATTTTCTGCGGAGAATAGAATACTACATACAGGGTGCGCAAAAATTACCCGCACAAAGATCACAGTGAAAGATCACATCAAAGTGAAACTTTAACAAAAATGCGGATTTGACAATGAAACTTAACACATAACTTTTTTATTCCCTTACTAATAAAAGCGTATCAAAGTCATTCGAAGTGGTCGCATTTCATACGAAAACAAGTCCTCAGTCGAGTAACGAACGCATCACACGTGGCACGGAAGTAGTCGTCGCTCATTTCGTTCCATGCTTCAGTCAGGGTAGCTTTCAGAGAAGCCAAACTTGCGTGTCGAGTAGAGCAAACTTTGCTCTCAGCAACTGACCACACAGAGAAATCGAGAGGATTCAAATCCTGTGAATTCGAAGGCCAGTCTCGTGCGCAATAAAATGCGGATGCTCACGTTTGCACCACTGCTGCGTTATCCTCGCCTTGTGTGCAGGCGCACGTCCTCTAAAATCGTGTTCTGGTACTCGTCCTTGTTAATTTAGAGGCCAGGTTTGGACAGAAACTAATGGGGTCTTGCGGTTTAAAGCAATCGCACCCTAAACCACAACTGAAGTCGGATGTGTAGTTCTACTGACCACTTTTCCGTCGCCGTTAGCAGCTCCAACATCCTATGAGAGAATGCGATCGTTCTGACGGTTCACCGTGGGTTCCAGGATGAAGACTTTCTCATTAGAAAAAAACGATCGCGCGGTGGGTGCCATTCGCGAACTACTTCAGCAAGTTCTGAGGACTTGTGTTCGTATGAAAGGCGGCCCCTTCTACTTTGATGTTTTTATTAGTAAGTTTATTAGTGAGAGAATAAAGAAGCTATGTGCTAAGTTTCACTGTCAAATCGGCATTTGTGTTGAAGTTTCACTGTGATATCTTTGTGCGGGTAATTTTTGCGCACCCTGTGGTAGGCAGGGATGTGCGGAAATTTTTCTGGAAAAGCGGGACACGAAACACGGAACGGAAACGCTCAAAAATGGCCGGAAACCGAAATACGGAACGCGGAAACGGAAATGACAAATGTTCGCCATTTTTTCAAAAGTGCACATAACATAACATAACGAAGCAGGAATTTATAATATTGCTATGATAACCTTTTAACTATAACTGAGCAATAAACGAAAACAAATTCAGGGGCTTATTTCACTATTTCTCACTATTTCAGCAAGCACTCTTTCATATTTAGTTCCTGCGACGGGTTTTTCGCTGACTTTTTCTATGCTGATGTTTTTTGAACGGTAGACCTAACCGACTTAACCACTTGAGGTTACTTACAGACCCTCACCAAAAAACCGGCTCAAGTAAGGTCTAAAACTGGAGTAGCCACCTAGATCATTTTCCGACCAGGAAAGAGATCCCTCTCAACATTTTTAGAAACCCATGGCGTCATGGACGACGTGATGACTGAACAGATATCTGCATGCTCAAGATTAGCAGTTACATTGTAATCACCAACACCAGCACTCAGAATTCATTCTGGGATCTAAGACGATAACTGTATAACTGAGTAGTCATAGTGGGTCCACACACAGGAATATTCAGTCTGTGCCAGCCTAGAAACCCTACGCCCAAGGTGGCACAGCTGGACAGTTCCAAGGCGGTTCTCGAAGCAATACTTTTGTGTCAGAATTCAATAAGTCACCATAGTCACTCAAAATAACAGCTCATGGTAGATATTCGTGATGCTTCATTAAAGAAATGAATCGCATAACTCCATATGAATGAGTGTCACACCTAACGAAATTAAAAATTGAAATTTGCACCTTTGATCAGGAACACTGATGCAATCTTGGAGCAGACAACCGCATGGCACTACCTTCACTAAACCCTTTGTCTTATGATACTGCGCGACATGCTTACAAAGTTTTTGTGAGCTAGTTGTAACTAATGCATCAAGAATTTTATGACCATTCAAATGTTGAGTGCATTTTCTTTGCATATAATGCATGCATAGCCTTTGTGGCACACTAATCTTGCCCTGCACCGAGCCATTGCCATTTTGAGTGTGTTTTTTTGGTAGCCTAACCAATTTCAAGAATATTAATACTGAAGTTATCAAACAGTATATATTTCTCTCACAATTGAAGGAGAACTCTTTTTAATTGATAAGCTGATTGTGTTCAATAGAAAACATTGTGGAGCAGTGCCCATTTCCGTTTCCGCCTTTCGGCCCAAAAACAGGCGGAACACGGAACGGAACGGAAGAGCCCAAAATGGCCGGAAACCGGAATTCGGAACACGGAAACGGAAATTCCGCACATCCCTGATTGTAGGGCATCGGACAAGGATCACAGAACTGTGTTCCGTTTTTGCTATGGGCCAGGTGGTGGTCCGAAAATGGCATGAAATTGTATCACTTCAGAGCGGACTGATACAACATTAGTAACATCTGGAATGGCCCTCATTCACACCGATGGTGGCAATGACTGATGGCCGGGTGGATAGCGATGCAGGCTTGCAGGAGGGGGGCCGAGGGTTCGAACACGGAGGGGGTTAGAAGATTTGCTAGGTGGTCAGCTCTCATTTCTACAAAAGAAGAGTACATTTTGGCTTCGGTAGGATACCGTATTAATGGGTAGCGGTGAGTAAAAGGGACGAGCTTACGACCACCGATTTCATTTCGCGTATGGGAAAAAATCGCATACGGCCAGTCTCCTGTACGTGTATAGGAGAATGGTCGGTGTATAAGAAAAATTACACAGCTAGATAAATACCATGAGGTAAATAAAATATGCTGTACTTGGTAAAATTAGTAGAATTGTGAAAGTTGCGAGAGAAATAAAAAGCAGTTTGTAAAGAAATCTGAAGAACATGAACATGTCTTGATGACGGGTCGAATCGACACCTGTCGGACGTGTTCGCAAATGAAGTGACAGCGAGAAACACTTCCAAAACTAATTGAGAACATTCCAAAGAGGGCATATGGGGTGGCATTTAACAAGAGCTTCCTCAGCGAAACAAGCGTGGTTTAATGGACGCTCTACATCACCCCACGCGACAAAACTAGCTTCTCCCACATCTGACAACAGATTGAAAGCGGGGTTAGGAAGCGAATACGGTATCCTACCAAAGCCAAAATGTCGACCTTGCCCCCCCCCCCCTCCCCCACCGTATGTCCGCCTCATTATCCAGTCCGGGGTGCACACGATGTTCTGTGGGTCAAGTTTTTTAACGAGATTCTTGTGCTAAATTTCCGGTAGATTCATCAAATTCATCAAATTCGTTAAATTTCATTAAAAATATAATTAGCTGCAAGCTACCACTTAAAATGGAAAAAATCAAGGTAAACGTTATATGTTCCAAGTTCAACAGGTCAACAACTAAAGTTCAAGGATTGGAGTGCAAGATTACAATGTAAAACAAACAGCTCACTATCAACAAAGTGCGGTCAGCGAAATAAACTGGCTCTCACTAACAAATTATCTTCAGGTTGGGGAAGAGGAACGTGAAAGAGGTACGGAATTATCATTCAAGAAAACGGTACATAGTAAGCTGGAGCCTGCATGGCACCGGTAAGGCATCTTAGAATGTATGTTGGATTAAGCAGGCCCGTACTTCCGTCTTTCCTACTTCAGTGCGAAACCTCTTTGCTTGACTGCTCTACGATCATGTAGAATCTCGATGAGGGCACCAGACCGCTAGTACAGAAAGAATTAACAAAAATACAATTGAAAGCCTACCAGTGCAATGTTAACACGATGACGAACGCACGATTTTCACGTACCTGATGGGACCAATCAATTTTTTGCAACTTTGGGACCGTGGCACGAGGTCGTCAACGCGTTAACGTTCAGGAAAAGTAGCATCCAAAATTTCCTATTATTATCGTTTTTGCCAAGTCATTCAGAGTACGTTCACCAACTGAAAACATTCTCCTCGATTTTCTCCTTTTCTCCTCGAGTTCTTCAGGTGGCAAGCAAAAGTATTTTGTGATAAGCAGTGCCAAGTGAGAATATTCACATCGGGGATCAGACCTGTATCTTCGTTGAAGTGATCGGCGGCTCAGAGAAAAACTTTCTAGCTCCAAAATGCACTACTTCCAGAACTTCAAATGCGTCATAAAAGATATAAAAATAGCAAGAAACGTTAAAAATTCTGGCTGATTTCGATAGTTTTTCAGGAACAGTACTGATCGGGAGGATGAGGTCTGCAATATTAGTGAAAACTAAGAGGAAAAGCGATAAACTTACTGAGCAGAAAGTTTGTTAAAAACTGCTTTAAATTTCTAAAAATTTCCGTTAAGTCATTAAGGCAGATTTTTACGAAAAATGCCGTTAAATCGTTAACCGCTAAATGTGCAGCCTTGATCCAGTCCGCCATCCATCGGCTGTCATGATCGTTGCGAATGAATCACGTGAATGTGCCCTGCAGCTTCGTCTAGGAAACGCCGGAAATTATCATACTACTATCATCTTAATGTTACTTGAGCTGCAAACCTTTTGTAGGTTAAGTTCTGAGCACGACACGGCCCATTCCAAATGTCCCTTATGCCTTATCAGCTCGCTCTGAAGTTATATATTTTTTTGTCATTTTCGGACCACCCAGTGGCCCGTAGCAAAAAAGAGGCATAGCTTTGTGATCCTCGTCCGATGCCCAATAAGACCATGTAGGTCTTGTTGAGAATTTTTGAGATAAGTTCAGGGGCTTTCCTTGTAAGATGAAAACGCTTCTTCGAACCGACTCTAGAAGTGAAGGTTCACGCTTCACATAGCTAACCACCTTTCAGCGGTGCCCAATTTTTTAAACCAAGAGTGAGCCATCTGCTAAAAGACCCAGTCTTTCAAAGGATGTAAGAATTGCCTTCCATCGAAATTCATTCAAGCACTGCCTTATATCACAGTTTTGGAAGTGAGCTGAATTCGTCAGAATATGTGAGCTCTATTGCAGAGCCATATAAATTCTTTACATCTTTTGAAACAATTCGTAAAGTCAGCGAAATACTTTTAAAACAACATCGTGAACTCATGAACGATTCTGGTGAATCGCAGGATGGTTAATATGGAATTACTAATTCGATATTATTATAACACTACTACGGATAACATTAATACATTAATGCAAAAGCGGAAGAAGGGCATACCTCATTCGCTCTCTTATGGAACGACAGCTACACAATACAGTTTCAGGATAGAGAATTGAGAGATAATGAAATGAAAGAAAGTAGGATCCTAGTCGGAGGGGGGCAACCCTAAAGTGCCAATTTCCTAGATCATCCCATGCTACATAACCACGTACGTCCACCGAATTGAAATGGAAGCCCTCGCAGTATGAGACAGCAGCTGAAGCTCCAACCTTAAGATGGGGAATGAAGATGCAAAACAGGGTATGCCCCCTCCGATTAGGATAAATTAAAAAATTACTAGGACGAACAAAGGTTGTGTTGTGCCTTATTGTAAATTCCAAGATCATATGGAAAGATTTGGTCTATGTCTCCAAATTTTCTTTCTGCAATACCACGGCGTTTTTTGTTTCATTGTGATTCTGAAGAGAGTTTAAGTAGAGTATAAGTAGAAGTAGTGAGTATAGTATTTCTGCTGATGGTTATTCAAAAGGTACTGGTTTCTCGAAAGTATGAGCGCATTAGAGCGAAATTTAATCGGAAACGAAACAGGATTACGGTTTGCACGTGGAGCTCTAGAAGAAAAAGTGGATTTGCTCTGCAGCTGTGGGATTCCGGCAGTGACACACAAATCAAGAGCAATCTGGATGAAAAACACGACAACAGTTCACGTGGAGTGGTTGTTCACAAATACCACATGATGGATCCTCGTCGGCGGATCGTGAAGAGGATCGGTGGAGGAAAAGCACGGCATGCTGAGCCAGCAGCCGATCAAATCCATTGCAGCGAGCTGTGCATGCTGCAGGGCACTTCGGGGCCGGCGGACTGAAGGTCGGCTCGCTGCCCACCTGGCTGCGACTCCGCTTACGTCAGCCCGTTACGCGTCCAACAGAGTGCCCGGTCGTTCGTCCGAGGAGTGTCGGTGGTGGCACCGGATGACAGTGAGGCCATCGACGCTGATAGACGTCAGAAAACCCGGTCTATAGGCTCCGAGTTACACAGCTGACGATGTCGCAGTTCGAGCCGTAAATCAGAAGTCGCGATGCGAGGACACCTATAACACTCGTGCACTGAGGTTGGTCGCCTGTTTTTCCAGAACCAGGTGCACTGATAGAGGCGGCATTGACGAGGCCCAGATCTCGCAGGGGAAATCGCATTACAACCGCTCTGATACACACATTCATCACCGCGTCGTCGCCGTGGATCTCATGAAGCAGAGCGGAGTAAGACAAGAGAACACGGAAACGATCTCGACGCTTTTTGTGAACGCCTCAGCGTACGCCGATGTGCTTTTCCTCTTTGATGTCGGACAGCTTCGCGAGGTCAGGTAGTGTTTGAAGCAAAAAAGCGCAGTTTGTTTCTCAAGGTGGTGTTCACGACGTGAAGAAATGTTCTCCTAGATCGGCCGTGAAATTTTCTCCCTTTCGGTCAACCGAAGCATTCCGTCTTCTTCCAGTGGGTTGCATAGGGACTTACTGCTGTCCTGGTCGACTCCAGCGTACACGATTATGGAGTCGACCAGGGCCCGGATTCATCAACGCGCATACCCACGGGTACGATGGGTATAGGGGGTGGACATACCCACGACATACCTCATGATAAACCCTACCCGCAAAATCGTGGGTATATCAGTGGGTAGAGAAAGTCCTCCGATCGTCGTGGGTACATCCGTATACCCGCGACTTGTTCGCGCCCCATTGACAAAATGGCGCCCCAGTGAAACCAGCTGCTCTCGAGAGAGGCCTAGTTGTAATCATGAATACGAATCGTACCGACTACCCACTGCTGGTAGTGGGTACGATTCCCTTATGGTATCTCTAACTATACCCATTGCTTGATAAATCCAGGCCCAGGACAGCAGCGCAGGATAGCAGGAGATGGATGCTACGGGCCTGGCCAATTCTGGTGAAAGGGTTTAGGATGATCGACGCTATTTGGCCTACACGATGACTTGAGGTGGCCAGCCGATGAACAAGTTAGTGTGTTATCCTTCCTTGATAAGTCTGGTAGCAATTCACGACCCAGGAGGGATGGAACGCTTGAGTGGCCTATGTGGAAACCCGAACCAGAAGCATGGAACCGAGTGTGCGGGATAGTCGGCACCACTTCCGACTGCGCTTCACGGCCTCCCAATTCAGTTAGGATACCATTTACAAAATATAAAAAACGGCCTAACTGTTTTGGGTGGATACAAACCCTTCCCTCCAGGGCAGCTCTCTTAAAAGACAGAATCGTCTCTGTGTTACGGTAAGGTTGGTGTTGGGAACGTGCCATGCACTTATAAAACGAGTCGCGATGTCTACTTGAAGGACAGTGTGAAGGCCACACACTTGGAGCTTGAAATTTAGAATGTACGTTTTGCGCCCACTTTTGATGAACCTTTCCTTTGAGTAAAAACTTTAATTGCCAGCTTTTAATCACAAATCTTCGAGCAAGTCCTATGGGCCTGGTGGACCTAGAGACAATGTAGGCACGTCATTTTTCGCTAAATGAGAGCGTTTCTCTCTCCTGCGACAGTCTCCAAATTTGTTTTGGTGAAGCAAAGCCACGCACCCTCTTAAGTTTGCAACATCGGAGATACGATGACAGGGGTCGAAGGCACGATGACAGTGAACGCACAGGTCACTCTATCGAGACATAATCCATCATAATCGGAACATCAACTGTATCTTGAAATTTGAGATTCCAGCTACGAAATTTCATTCTTAGTGGGGAAAATTACCCGGCTACCCAACAAAAAGGCGTTATCTCGATGTCCTGAACGCAATCTTTTATAAGGAACACTGTCCTTCGAAATCGAAGCTTCAGAGAGAAATTTCGAGAGAAGAGCGAGGAGCACGAAATGACAGCAAAATCTCGAATGAATGCGACCATGCTACGAGCTACATATGTAGGTAATCTGGTAGATGACCGGCACTATCAATCAAGCCCGTTCAGAGCAACATTGGATGTGCAGCTGAGGAGCTGGTATTGGCTTTGTAAAGTGATCACGCAGAAAATGCTGACGATTCCGCACATCTGAGACACCAGAATTCCATTTTGAGCTCTTGGTTCCATAGGATCCTAGTGACGCTGTCTGTGTGAAAGCCTTCAAAGGGCAGAAAGAACGCAAGTAGTAAGCCTTCACTCTTAATCTGACACCGTCGCTATCAGTGGTTCAGCATGGTTTTGGGAAGGTTTCTAACTATACCTATTTTATAGGAATTCATATGACAAGGGAAGCAAACGAATTTATTGCTAACGACCAGAAGACCAAAAAAAAACTCCTCTCAGAAACCAAAAAATAAAAGCCGAGTGGTCCTAATGCCTGCGTTTAATATGTGGTCTCGTAGATGCATGGCGCATCGCAAATTCGGTGAAGTCTGGGCACCTGCTAACGCGTTCTGTGAAAGGCCGAAACGCTTTCACTTCAAAGAGCGCATCTTCTTTGCAGTTGTAACTGTGTTGTCTGCTCTAACCAAACTGAACCACTTATTTTCTATGAAACCGTTTCAACGTTATATTACGGCCTACACGAAGGGTGAGTGGCCTTCATCTACGAAAACCAGCGAAAGCTAAAGAAAAGTCTCTAGGTGGGATCGAGCCGAATAATGGCCGTCATCAATCGCATCTCAATGAGAGCCGCCATCAGCTCATGGAATCCGTCGGGTTATTGAAGACCAAAGCTCACACAACACTGGTGTTGACTGCGACACCCACACTTTTCGTCATTCAGAAATCCAAGAAAGAGTATCCGCTTAAAGAGTATCCGTTTACTAGGGAAAACAACGTCTCAAGTTATAACAAAAACAGAGCCAGGCGTTCTTAACAATGTTTCCCTTCGATATATGTATGTCATCTGATTCTCCACCTGATTCAAACTATCAAAATTCAACATCACTTGATCGTGATTTATCTTTCGGTGCGTCCAACTACATACAAAGTTGGAGCCCTTTGAGGAGGAGGTGGAGGTGGAGGCGGAGGTTCACCGTGCCTTTGCTAAACTGAGACTACCACGGAACTTCTTTGGCGATTGTGATTCAGGACATGCGGAGCGCAGTCGTGGGCTGTGTCGGCTCACCTCGTTGTTCAGGTTTCTCGCCCAGTCGCCCAGTAAAAAGTCTTCCATTCCTTTGGGGTACGTGAATTGGTACAAGACTTGTTTGAATTGGATAAAACACTTACTTGTTCATCGGCTGACCAAATCATCGTATAGGCCAAGAACGCATTCAAACGGTCTCAGCGACATTTCGCAGAAGTAGATTGCGTGGCGCATCCCAAAAGGAATTGATCAACGCCATCTTCTATCATTTGCTGACCATACTGACCGTATTGGCGGGCCTAGCGGCCGCCAAACATCTGCTTAAGAGCTTCGCCCCAAACCCCGAGATTAGAAGAACCCCAATCTTCCTCCTTTCCTCTATTAAGTAAAAAACTTGCTTTACTATATAATAAATTGGTGCAGCGGGATGGGTAGGGCAGAATCTTCACTGCTCCTATGAAGCCCATCCATCCTTTATCGCATGTATACGCGATTTATTCTTCGAAGTGTCCGTTCTCTACGTGACGAAAAACAGATCGTGAGAGTCCAAATCCGAGTGCTTAATCTGCAGAAACGTAAGGAAATCGTTAATCGGTATTGTTCGAGATGTCGTTTACATTCCGACGGCAATAATACTCCTCTGAATCCCATAGTCACTCTCCCTACCCTCCTCCCCCCCCCCCCTTCCCGCTATTAATTCCTTACCAATGTGTTGCCAAAGAAACAGAGTGAGAGTCAAGCATGCCCATATAACACCGAGTCCCGATTCACATGTCATCATGTTGCCACGACGTGACGACACTCCTGCACCCCTACACTGGTGCCACGACTTCTGTGACCCGTCTTCAGAAACCGGACGCACATTGGACGATATTGAGGAAAACACTTATTAGACATTAGTTCCTCCCGTGCTGTTGAACGTATAGGGCGACAAACTCTTTCCACCGCTGCCTGTCTCGGGCTATTTCTTCACATTCCTACCTAGAAATATTCGTAACTTCCAAGTCATACATAAACCTGCGACGCCACGTGTTTTTTGGGCGGCCTCTGGTTCGCTTTCCTGGCGGTGTCCATTGCATGGCTGATCTTGGCAGGCATCCGAAGAGTGTGTCCGGCCAGGCAGAGTAGGCGTTGGGCAACGGTTTCGTAGAGGTTGCTCGAGCGGCAGCGTTGTAGTACTTCTTCGTTCGTCAAGCGGTCCGTAAAGCGTATCCCCTTATTTGTCGTAGACATTTGCAGTGGAACGCGTTAATTCGTCTGATGATGATAGCTGACATCTTCCATGTTCCGCTAGCGTACACTGCAGTGGGGACGACTATCGAAGAATACAAACGCAGCTTGACGCTATTTGAAATTGAAGACGAGGTCCACAGTGACTTAAGGCTGCGGAACACTGCCGTTGCCTTCGCAATCCTGCATCGAACGTCAGCTTCAGCATCTCCGTTACTGGTGATCATGCTTCCCAGGTAGGTGAAGTTATCCACTACTTCCAAGCGATCCGGTCCTACGTAGATGCCGTCTCCCGAGGTCGTATTGAGGAAAACACTGCTCCCCTTCATTCCCTTTCCCCTCTAGTGGTCCCTCTCGTTGACCTCCTCTTCACTGGTCCTCTCTTACTGGTCCTCCTTACTCGGAATCCTTACGCACGTTGGACGACTCTTCAGCACGCCTTCTGAATCCCAGCGCACGTTGGACGACGTCTGCCGCACGTTTTCTGGACCCTTACGCTCTACACTTGATCCCGTTCATATCCTGACGCGTGTCGTCTCTTGTCTCTAGTCATCTCTTGCCTTCAGTCCCCATCACTGTGACAGGCAACGTGACACACGGGTTAAGAGGTTTGTATATAGTAAATATACCCGCCGACTGTTTCATAAATCGTGCGATGTTCGGATTCGCACCAGCTTGATTGTACCGACCTCCGTTTTTGATTGTGCTACTCCAATTGTAGGGAACCGAATTATATTGTAATCATTTTCTCTCATTGCAAATCTTTCCACAGCGGACTCGTGTGCACTGCAACCCCATTGAATTTACAAGGAAAGGTTCCCAACTCAAGGTGAACTTTTGCGATACTATTTTAACAGGATGTAGGGCCTTGTGAGCGGAGTCCAGAACCACTGTTTGTTTTTAATGAACGTTTTTTTAAAAACCTCAGGAAGAGGAGTGAATACGTCTGCACAACACTCATCAACCCCTATGGTACCAGACGAGACGTGCCTCGGTGGCGCAATCGGTGGGAGTGCCGCCTCACTGAGCCGCAACGGGAGGCTTTTGAGTTCGAGTCTGCCAATATTTTTGAACGTATTATATTTGTTGTTATTACGCTTTCTCATGATCACAGGAGTTAATTTTAGACCATCAGTGCGTACAACAAACCAAGGCTGTCTATTTGCTCCTTCATATGCGCTAGTTTTTAAACTAACTATTATCTGCACCATGGTACTTCTTTGGGAATATAAACCCTTATATATTACTAAATTAAAGTCTTATAATTATTATTTCCCTCTCAGTCAACAGCTATGGTACAAATCTATGAAACAAGTAAAACACAAGCGCTTGTCACACCAACAGCATCTTACAAAACCCAGTGAGAACAATCTTTTCCCTGGCAAGAAATGACCACTTATCTTTCGTTGAACGCGTCACCTGTGGATGTAGAAGAGGGTCCTGGGTGAACATCGACGTAACCACCTGCCACTCTCGCGTATGACAGATACGGCCGATACACCAGAGCGCAGAACTGTCGGTAGGTCTGGCTTACAATTTGCAATCAAAAGAAGAGTCACGGATGGTACCCTTTTTGTATAACATTTTATCACATTTACCAGATACCTGCTTTCAATATACCATCTCGCCTGCATGTAACATATTCCGGATGGAAAGTAGTCGACCGGCAAACACGTCCATGTGAGAACGACATTTTTAATGCACTTATGTACCGACATGGCCCGGATTTATAATATTCTGCCGAAAGATAAGCGTATTGGTGTGCAATTACAGTATCATCGGTGACAAGGTATGATACGGTGGTGGTACAGATATGAATAGTGGATAAACTAGCACATATGAACCTCTAAATAGACAGCCTTGGTTTATTGTACGCGTTGATGGTCTAAAATTGACTCCTTTGATGATGAGAAAGCGTAGTAACAACAAACTATTAGGGTGGGCCAAAAGTAATGAGACTTTCCATGCCGTGTCCATATATGTCGTGACTGGAATCCGGTTTCATGGTTCTCGTTTCTATGCTTGTCTGCTACTTACTGAAGGCCACCTGAGAAGTGACCACTTTCGCCCTTTCCGGAAGCATGCCAAAACCCCAGTCCGTCTCATGCCGAAACCTCAGTCTGACGAGTTGACCTGTGTCGCGCAAATCTCGCCCAAATCCCAACCCCCAGCAGCCTGGACTCAATATTCACGCAAGGTGAGAAGTACGTCCTCTACCTTAACCCTGCCAAGCAGCGAGTCTGGGTGAGGCCCGGTAGCCTGTTACCGACCTCCGTCCGGCAGGATGTTCACGGCGAGAAGCACCTTATAAGCTTTTGAGTCTGCGCCCCTGGACCGGTGTACTGGAAGCTGTTTTCCAAAGGCACGACGATGGACTCCAAGGCCATGGTGAACGAAGTAGAAGAGATGGGCCGGCGACTCGCTCTTATTCATTCGCAGCGCTTCAAGAAGGGTCTTCTCTTTGACAACGCCGCACCCCATCGGGCAGAAGTGACCACGGATAAGCTTGCTCAGCTGGACTACGTTCACATGTCCCACCCACCGTATTTGCCGAGCATCTCTCCATGGGACTACCACTACTTCTTGAGCCTACAGGACTTCATGGTCGGAAGGGACGCAAGGACCCAAGCAGACCTCGACAACCATAACGAGCAGTGGATATGCACCAGGCCCAACCAGTTCGGGAAGGATAGGATAAGGAAGTTGGCTGAGCGATAGCAGCAAATCATTGACCTTAATGGCGAACACATTCCTCAGCATCGTTGAGTTGTGTTTGAATTATTAAGAGAATAAAGAAATTTGTTGAATAATATGCGCTAAAGCACTGACAGTACGCGTACGCGAACACAGGAGGCCGCCAGTGTGCTCCTATGAAGCGGCGCTCATATCGACTGCGCCACCGAGGCACATCTGGTATGGTGTCATAGGGGTTGGTGAGTGTTGCGCACACGTTTTCGCAGCTCTTTTTCAGGTCTTCAAAAAAGCGTTCAGCAAAAACTAACTGTAGCTCTAGACTCCGCTCACATACTCACGTCCTACATCGTGTCAAAATAGCATCGTAAAAGCTCACCATGAGCTGGGAACCTTTCCTTGTCAGTCGTATCTTGAAGATGAGAACAAATGACACCTCTGAAATTTCTGAGCGACTGCAGCTCACCGGGGAGAGTGGTACACGGGCACATGGATAATGCTTCATTTTCACTCCACGTCGTCGCCTGGCTGTGATTGCTATGCAAGGTGAGATCGCGCATTGTTCGAAGAAAATGACATTCTACCTGCTCCTCTGCATACCCTTGGGGACCCAAACATTTGCGCAGATCAACTACGCATTCAAGGCAGCAGCACATAGGGGTTCTGTACCAGTTCTAACCAGAGAGCGATTCTGCGACACCAATGTGAGATGCGAAACTTGTCGTCGTATAACTGCCCCCGTGATTTGAGTTGTTGAAATTGGTGTCTTCATTTTTAAATGAATGGACAGAGGGCTTTTTAAATTAGGAAACAGATGGTTTTGGATACAGAGAAGAAAGCATTGGGCCAACATTAATGAACCAATTTAGAGTGGGAAAATGTGATCAAAATTTCTATTTAATTGTAAAACATTTGTTATAAAAAAACTTTCAAAATTTTAATTTGAGCAGAAATTTTGTTAACTTTATTTTTTAAAATATAACTATAACTAAAAAATTGCAATTACAGTCAAAGAAACTCTGAAGCAATTATTTACAAAAGTAAGAAGATAACCTCGCCACCTCGAAAAATAGATTTTTCCGGCTGCTTCAGGTCTCCGTTATGGTTCCAAAATGCAATAGATTTACGATGGCAAACATGGAAAATGCTGTAGAATTGCATGTCCTAGAATTTTAAAGTGTTGAAAAAACTTGAAACGTAGAATCAGAAACCGAATTTTTCGGTTAGATTTGCCTTAATCGATTGTATTTTCATGGTTTGAAATGCACTGCATCTTTACGAAGTAGGAAGTTGTAGACAACGTTTATAATACTCCTGTGCCACGAGGTTGTTAGGTGGAACTTTTATTGGGCTGACATTTCGATCTCTCGTCGTCTTCAGAGGCGATTCGCTACTGGTCTCACTGACGAGAGTGGTACCGCAATCGCTACATTCAGGCCATGGAGATCGTGCGAGAGTTCTGAAGACGATGAGACGGTCGAAACGGCAGGCCAATAAAAGTCCCATTAACAACCTCGTGGCACAGAAGTATTATGAACGTTAAAACAAATGCCGAGGTTTCAAGATGAGAGTGGTATGGTCTGTAGAGTTTATGCGCTGCTCCACGTATCAGCTTTTCACTACAGGAGCTGCTGCCTTGCTGCCCGCTCCTATGCATAATAATAATATTAATATAATAATATTAATAATTTATTACGCGCATAAAATCCAGTCCGGAATTCCGGACTCATGGAATCGAAAGCAGTTCTAATCTTCAAAAAAGGTCAGCAGGAGGATATCAACAACTATCGACCCATCAGCCTTCTCTCGGTTGTGTACAAGATCTTCACTAAGATATTGCTTAACCGCATGGAGCGTTTCTTGGATGAGTATCAGCCAGTGGAGCAAGCAGGGTTTCGCAAGGATTTCTCGGTACTTATGATGCAGAGGGCCCGTGGTGCCGTGGGGCAGCCGGGAAACATGTTAACGCGGCAACGGCAACGGAAACGTGGCAACCTACGGCACCCGGGGACGGGTGCTTCATAAGTACCGGCCCCGTGGTGCCGTGGGTTTGCCGCGTTAACATGTTTCCCGGCAACCCCACGGCACCACGGGCCCTTTGCTTCACAAGTACCGATCTCTCCTGCATGGACCATATTCAGACTGTCTCAGAGCTCATCGAGAGGAGCCGCGAATACCACCTCCCACTTGTCCTTGTCTTCGTGGATTACCGGAAAGCGTTCGACTCTGTGGAAATCAACGCCATTCTGAACACGCTTGTGCATGCTGGTCGCCGCCCTACATCCGACTTCTCGACGAGTCGCTCTACAACAGGTCGACTCCTATGTCTATCCGGGAAGAGAGCTGAACATGGATAACGACCTCGCTCCTGAAATCGCCTGCAGGAGACGCGCAGCATGGGCAGCCTTCAGTTCGATACGCGAAGTCACCGATCAGGTCAAGGATCCCGGCCTCAGGGCCTCGATATTCAACGCCTCCGTACTGCCTGCGATGTGTTACGCGACGGAAACCTGGTCCGACAACAAGACAATCGCCAGAGCGATGCAAACTACGCATCGTGCACTGGAGAGATGTCTTCTGAGGACAAGCCTTCGTCAGCGATGGCAAGGAGGCCTACGAAGCTCGGAGCTAAGGGAGAAGTCGCAATTAGCAGACCCGCCGCAGTACATGAAGAAGTCCAAATATCGCTGGGCCGGACACCTGCTTCGACGAAAGGACGATAGATGGAGTTTCCGTGTCACAGAAAGGCTCCCAAGATACCTTAGGTGGCCAGTGGAGCGACCGCCACGCGATGGGCAGACTCATCCTCAAAACTTTTCAGAGGCCTCACTGGATGCAAGCAGCCAGAGATCGAGCGATCTGTAAGACTTGTGGTCCTCGCTGAGAAGACCTCCATTCGACAAAAGGACCATAAAAGTATCAAAGTGAGTAGTATAAGACACAGTCCTGAAGACAACTGACACTCCTTGTCACTGCAGCAAAAGATGGGAAGATAAAGTCGTACGAAATCTGAAGGCAGAACGGAAAAGCAAAGCTGCACTTTTTGTGTATGTGAGGACCTTCCTTGAAACAAACGTCAGAAGATGAATGGCTCCCCTCTGTACACTAGACCACCTGTCATTGTGACTGCAACGCTTTGTAGGCGATCGATGTCCAGATCCTAAAAATTCCAACCAGTGTGGTTACACCATTTCACATTTTATAAACCACATTAGGAAACACTGCCCATGTTCCTGTTTTCTATGAATCTTGCCATGACGTCCCTGATTCCCTTATAGGTCTTGATGAGCTGCTGATTATTTACGGCTTTTTGAATTTTTGGCTAACACTTGGGCTACCTTGTCTTCTTCGCAGATTGGAAGAGTGGGAAGCATTCGTGACACTACCACGCCAAACATCGTTTCATCTTTCAGAACAATTTTAATGGCAGTGAGGAAAATGAGAAGAGATCCGAGATTTGAGACTCAACGAACGAGCCACATTAGGAGGGTCCTGTGGCAGGTCCTCTGAGCGGCGGAAGGGAAGGCTGCATGAAATGGGGTGGTGTTCTCTGTACAAATAAACGACATTTCGTTGCACCACTTTTCAGCGCGTTGACGTGTAGAACATCTGTTGCGATCCCAACCTTTGCAACCACCCAGGAAGCACTTCGAAGCGTTCCTTACGTAATATCGCGGATGCAGTTACTAGGTAAGTCAAACCACCCTGCATACATACCATCTTCGCGTCAAATTGGACACTTTTCCAAACCATCTGGACTCTTCTGAAATCAAAATGAATGCCTTTCAAATTAAAACGAGCTTGTTCCGCATTAAACCAGACGCCCTCCAGAAGGGGTGAGAATAATGTTTGTTAAAGGAAAACTTAGAATAATTTTCTTTTTAGTTTAACTACCTGAGTGCTCAATTTGACATGAAACGCGTCCAGTTTGACGTGAAAACGATATATACACTATTGATTTCTTTACATTTTGCATACATCGCTGTATCTACACTATACTGGCCTAGAGAGGGGCCTATCTTCCTGCCACAGATTCACCACAAGCCACAAAACGTGTTCGGCGACACGTTGCTAATTTTATGCGCATATGAAACAAGAAACAATTGGGAAAAATTGGTGCTTGCTGGATTTTTTCCAAGATTTTTTAGTTTGCAACCTGGCGTTCAAGCAAGGATCCAAATCAAATGTGGATTTTAGTGCTTGAGCGAAGTAAGTACGTAGCCGGCACAGCCTTTGCTTTCGATGGCTAGCAGCTCCCACTTTGTACAGGGTTGGGCAGAAGCGCGATAGGCTTTCACAGATTATATGTCAACACTATTCGCTTCATCATACATTAGGCGGGAGAGTGCCAGTAAAGCTTTCTTGGCATACGCCAAGCAGTCAAATTCTGCGGGACGTCGAGGAAGCAATTAGGGATTTCGCTCCGTAAATGACAGTTCGTTCTTTGACTGTAGAACGACTTGCGATGACTAGCCGATAGTACAGGTCTGCGTCTTACCCTTCCCAGAAAAGTCTGGAGGAGTAGAGACAGAAACAGGCGGTCTTCTTCCGACCGCGCTTGCCTTGACGAGGACTTCGAATGCACATTTGAACCAGTCAATGATTTCCGCAGTTTAAGTGACAGGCAAGTCTCTCGGGAAGCCTCTGCTCAATTTGTCCACTCTAAATGAAAGAGAATTGTGACGGGCCCAAGTGGGTGGAGAGGACGTGGAGAGGACGCAGGCTCCTATGTTCGGATGAATATCAGAAAGATCAATTTGATAAGTTATTTAATGACTAGACTCACATGACAAGCTCCTTTAAATCGCTTACCATCCAAATCAAACCAAATCAAATCAAATCAAACCCATGCTAGGTGCCTTTTAGGCGAAGCAGCTATGGTGTATTTGTAGCCGACAGAAGAGTGGGAGGTGATCAAGTTCTAGGACGATGCGATCAATTTCGTCGTACAGAACATGCTCAGTAATACTGCAGAATACTTGCCTAGCAAGTGATACCAAGAAGAAGACCGGAATGTTCCACAGATGACCATAGAGGACCATTCCGTAGAGAATGGGGATGATAGCAGGTTTTGTAGCCTTGAATCAATTCGGAATTCGACAGCAAGAGCACTCGCCACCGATGGAGAACAGAGCAATGTGCCGAGTGGTTCTAACCGGAACCGAGGTCTAAATCGTGGATCGGAACAGAATCTTCTTAAACGATTGTTCCTCTAAATCGTTCGATGAAAAAGTGGACGCCTGAAGGAAGAGACGCCCAAGGAGCGCGAGAGATCGAGCAACGGTACCGCAGACATTCACACGCACTCACTCGCTCTCGACGAACTAACCTCGTTCGAGATCTTCCTCTTCGACTTTTTCGCAGGAGATAACGAGCCTCTTCGCGGAAGATCTATATCGGCGATGAGCAGCAGGGATGGGCCTAAACAGTGTCAGTCACTAGAGCTGCACTTACTCTCAATGTGATGCGAATCAGTAGAAATCACCACGCCAAATGATGTTCTCAATTGAAAGTATCAACAGTTGCTTTGTAGAGAATATTGATATATAATACCATGGATGTATAGACAGTTAATGGCAATCATATTCAAGCACAAGTAGGACCATGTTTTCTGTCCATTCTTTCATTTCTCCAAGTCTTTTAGACTCGCTGCTTAATGTGCTCTACTGCCGCTAAACATTCAGCCAACCTATTGCCATACAAAAAAGTAGGTGGAAGCCTGAAAAACAGTACGGAGGTTAAGGAATCATTTATTTGCTTCGACCTGACCCACCTCTGTCACCAAGTCTTGCTTAACTATGTCCTGGTAGGAATGGATCTTCCCAGTAAAATCTTGAAAAATTAAAAGGTTGTCAAAAATGCATTCCCTGTCAACTTTAGGCATCGCCCTACTGTATATCAACCTGTTCGATATCAAATTTGATTATTTTTATTTTTTATTTATTTATTGAAGTACATTAGTGAGATAAAACTGCAATAGAACAAACACCAAAACTAAAATAAAAAGTACCTCCTAAAAACCTACGCACAGAGAAATTGTTTTGCTGCGATGCAATGGTTATAGTTCCAGCAGGTGCATTTCGTACAACCTTAACTGCCGATTTGTTCTATTTTTTGTTTATCCACAACCGCACCACTTTTGCTCGAATATGCTTCTTACTCATGTACCTCGCCGGCAAAGTATGCATTACAATCTCATCTTTTAAGTTCATTAGAAGTAGAGGTTTTTGAGTATGATGATGTAGTTGAATGGCAGTATAGTACATTGAAGAGGTGCTGGTTGCCTGGTCTTGATCATTTCTACCGGCGTAATAAATGTCGTTTGCTACTTCCTGAAAAAGAACAACTAAAAAGCATTTGCCGGAACCTGCAATTCCAAGTTACTTAGCCCAACGAAGGCTAAGATGTGTAATGCTAGTGCAAAGCGGAGAACTATTAGAGTTTTAGAAAAACTCCTTGGAAAAAATTGAAAAATACCGCTATGCGTAAGGATTAATGCTGTGTTTACCGTTCATTTAGAGGGAGTTTCGGAAGATCGGGAACAGTTCACCTCCCTCCGGAAGGTTCGAAAAACAACGACGAAACTTTCATGTGCCGCCTTCGATACTGTTCTTTCTTAATGTGCAGAATTTTCCATCAGCCATGCAATCTAGCATTAGTAGCATATCACAGCACCGTTGTTTCGGAAAGGTTTGCCCACCATGACATCGTTCGCGAAATCAATCTGCAGGTACATAGACTTTGAAGGCATCTCTGCTCTTCATCGCAAAAACGTTGTTAAAGGCTAACAAAATTTCAAGGTGGCTCAGCATATATGGTTCGAGGATCTAGAGATCAGAATTTTGCCCGTGCTTTTAACTGCAGTGCTGCTTAACAGAAACTCAAGGTGTTAAATATTTCAACTCTTTGTCAGCAAGATAAGAAATCTCAACCAGAATCCACATAGAAAGCTCAGCGCCAGACAAAACTCGAATATGCACTTCCTGCCGACCGGGCGGGAATGCTCTACGCCACTACACCGCCGGCGCTCTTTGATAGAACGAGACATCCCCACTTCATAGGACTCGTCAGCACTCATCCGTTTGTCAGGATCAGCCGGCCGCTGATATCAGCATGGAGCCGGTTAAACTGAAGGTCATAGGCGGCTCATTCCTACATACGGGTGAGTACTGACGGGTCCCACAAGGAGTGGATGTTGCATTCGATCATACGGCGCCGGTGGTTTAATAGCATGGAGCATTCCCGTCGGGTCAGCAGGAGGTGGGGGTTCGAATCCGCCTGGCGCTAGGTTTTGATGTTCAACAAAACATCATTATGGGAGCCTACAGCCTCGATGTCACTTGAGGATCAGAGAAAATGATTTTAATCTGAACTGAACTCAACAGTGACTTATTGTGCAGGAATAGATCCCAAAAGATAACCAGTTATTGCCAAGTTTCAGATCATTCTGGTAGCTTATGATGTGTTCGTATTTTAGCGTCGAAACCGCGGTGAAAATGTCGCATCAAATGGAGATTTTGTGGCTTACATCCGTTGAATGCGTGGCAAACATATGTGCGGTGTTTAGAACCTCTACTGTTTTAGAACCTCTACCGAAGTTTCCGACGAAAAAGAAAAACTCACGTCTTGTTGAGATGATCGGTCGGGAAGTCATTTCTTCATCGAGTTCTCCGGAACGCCGCCTACCATAGTCGCCGGATTTCCTTCTTGTGCCGAAGTAGTTCTTAATAGGTAGAATATTAACCGAAGTAGTTCTTAGTAGGTAGAATATTAAAAGAAATTAGCTCCTAGTAGGCAGTCAGCGAGCTACATTAGATCTTCTTGGAAACCGGGTCGAAGCCTCCAAAAGTGTTTTTTGTGATAAGTTTACATTTAATTTTATTTCCTATTTTTTCATCCAGACCACACTGACAAACTTAGTTTCACACACGCAAATCATACCTGTAAGTCTTCGGGATTGAGTACTTGCACACTCGACGGCCTGCAAAAGAAGTAAATTAATCCATTTGTTGGCCTACATTTTGTCGCCATGCCTCTACAATTTAACGCTTCAATTCCGCTTTTGGAAGAACCCTAGGTAATGGATAAGACAGGGAAGATCAAAGCGTTCCACATAGCCCTACTAGCTTCTTTACTATAAGAACTATAACTCATGTCAAGCACGTCTTTTATCTTACGTTCTTGTGTTTGGTTCATTTTTGAGGGTACATTGATTATCTTCAGCGGCAATACTGGTACATGTCGGGAAAACACACCGCCGGGCGCGGGAACGAGCCGTTGATCCTACCGTAATCACGGCCGTCAATCATGTACCCAGCCTGTGTGGCTGGACGTCTGCCTGTGGCAGGACCAACGGCGCGTTCTCGAAACGCCTCGGTACGTCTTCGCGCCATGCCCCCAAAATTCTTGTGGACTTCAAAGTGTCTGGAAGGAAATTACTGTGATCTAAACAGTTTTGGCCTTCAGGGAGGCCTTCGTAAGACCAGTAAAAAACTGAAAAGAATAGAACGTTGCGTGTGATCCTATATTGATCATTAGCTCATGAACAGATTAGCGGTGATAACCGCTGATCGGCAGAACGCTTTTTGATCTAGTCTAGCCAAACAAAGAAACGAATTCATGCACACATACATACCCCTCGATATTCCACCAGTGACCAGTTCCAGAACCGCAACGACAGAGCGCACCGGAGCACATGAGACTCCCCTTGGTGCAGTTTGACGTTCTATACATACAGAAGAAGATGACATCATAGCTCGCGCAGAGCTATGAGAGCTATTATACATGTGTGAAATGACATCAATTTCTAGTCTAAGGTAAGATTTTTGGGAGTTTGAACTGAGATTCAGATGTCCGATGACGCGTTAACGTTGTCGAATTTGATGTTTTCACAGTCGGCGCAGAGGGCCCTAGAAATGAATAGTAGTTTTCCTCCGCCCTCGGCTCCCAGAAGAGAAGGCAGGTCACTTCGAGCTCGAATTTAGCATACGGTAGCGTGTTTCCTAGATTTGGGCACAACACAGCAAGTGGTGGATGAGGCATTTAGGGGAACGAGCCCTGGTACCCTATGAAGGATAGGTGTCAATGTAACTACATGAAACAGGTTCCCGTTCACGGCCGCTTCACTGGTTCAGAGCATCTTCGATGAGAAAATGCCGCTTATTGGATTCCCACCACCCGTCATCCTCTGCAATCATCTTTTTGTAATTTCTACCTGTCAGTCCCTCGGTCAGCCAGAAAAAGAACCCTTGGTACAAATCGTTAATGTGGCCTACTAGGGAGGCAGAAACGCCCTAGCCAACACCGGCCAATCAAAGCACCGACCGAATGCGACGAAGATCGGTCTTGGTTGTTCTGATGCCGATCCTGTCTCATCATATAGGCCACACTAACGATTAATATCGAAGTTTCTTAGCAGTCCGTTGCTAGAGAACGAATCCCATGCCTCTCCCAAAAATCATTAGGATGATCGCGTCCTGGACACTTCGTGAGAAAGAGCTGTCTGTGTAACCAAACTCAGAAACCGACTCGGAGAAGACCTTACCTGGTTATAACCGAAGTAATAATACTCATAGGATTCCCCAGGGATGCCCAGGTGAGAGTTCCCGCTATTTTCCTCTCGACAAGAGCAGCCCCAGTTCGCTTGTTCCACTGGCTACGAATATACTATGTGCATTATTCAGTACGATCTGCATGGTCTAAACCATGATCCCGTCCAGCTTTCCGTTCCTTGAGTATCTTGACAGCTTGCCCAGACCGGGACTGGCTGATTTGTCCGAGGCTCAATCCGCTTGGAACAGAAGCATCCCGGCGCTACCAAGGATGTCAATCATGCGCATAGGCTCTGTGCTGGACAAAATTGGGAGGTTCTCGTCGAGACAAGGATATCATAATCATGCGCCGACCGTTTTGACAGAAATATTTGCTTTAAAAAAGCCGCCAAATCAAAGCGTGACCAAGCATCTCAAAGTAAAGGGTGCTCGCTACCTCTTGTAGCTTTTACCCCTTGTGAAGCGCCACTTCCGTGTTATGACCACATTTTTAGCATGTGCCATGTGCATCCCCTGCTCTAATCACGGAAATATAGAACGGTAACCTCGGACCCTGGTAAACTTGAAGCTACCCGAGGCACTTTGCTAACCCTGAAGACGTTCCTCAAAGGGCCTCTTTCTTGCCTTCCTCTTCGTCGAATTCGTTTCTGAACTAAGCATCTCGACGCGTTCCTACTCCATCCATCCCCTTTCAAAACAACGGGTTTTCAAGCAAAAAAGACCCACCGCCTATTCATCGAGTCCTTCAGCAGCGCGGGACTTAACATCCTGAAACGAGTATGAAGGTCAACACGAGCTCAGTCTAAGGAGTACAGAACAACAATGAACTACAGGGTGCGTAAAAAGTATTGACGCATCTACATTTTGTTTCAGCTCCAGCTTTCTCTTTCTACCTCTCTAGGTTTTTGTGTGTTATTTTTGCTTCCTGTATTGTGCTCAAAAAACACTCACGAAAAAAATTGATGAAACATGACCGTCGCTACGGTGGCCCTTTTTTGTCTGTTACCCAAAGAGCTGAATATTTCCTTAACAAGAGAATTAGGCGCTGTTCGAAACGGTTGGTGAGGAAAGAGGTCAGCAACCTAAACGTCAGCCACGGCTCTGTTATAACAGATAATGATTACAATATGTTCAAGCACGATAACGTTCGCATCCAAAATTATCAATCTCTGTCCGATAACGGCAAACAGGTAACGCGCGCAGGTGTGGACGGCTTCTCAGACGAGCATAGCTTAAACATGAATCCGCTGGTTTTCTCTTTTTAGGCGATTTTGGAGAATGAGGTCTGTGCTACTTTCAACAGAAGTGACCAGTCGCAGAAGGCTACCCTGTTAAAAGCACGGGACGAAATCCAAGCGAGTACTTGCGGCGCGTGCTCATAAATTTTTCCGTCGTTTTCGCTTCTGTATTCACAGTAAAGGAGCCAATGTCAAACACGAGTTACTCTATCGTGTTCGCAAGATCATTTTCCATATTTCTCAAGTGAATATTTTAAAACTTACTGCGCAATACTATTTCCACAACCGTCATTTACTGCGCAATACTATTTCCACAACCGTCATTTACTGCGTCAATACTTTTTACGCACCCTGTAGACATACGGCAGCGACGAGGGAACTGAGAAGAAGGATACGATGCTTTCCGAAAAATCAGATGCCAAATATTTTGATCGGAGCGACACCTCAACGTAACAGATGCCGGCGTTTAATTGCACCATTCATTAACACTGGACCAGAAATCGTGAGCGAAACTGGTCGTGCCCAGGAGAAGGCAATGAGAGGGACCTACAAGCGCTATGCAATCTATACACACCACGCCGGTGGTAACTATAACCATTTATTACCCCCGGTGTACGAGACATTCCGCCGCAGCTACACCTGCTGAACACAGCAATGTGTCAGCTGCATGCCGTTGCCAAACACGTATCGGCCAACAACGTGAATAAGAGCTTTCATTGGGCTCCAAAAGAATGACAAGTCTCTAGTGTCCAACAAATTAATAATATGTCAGTGAAGTGTCGTTTTTGGAAAGCTCAACGATCACCGTGTGGTTCTCCGCTGACTCCTCCTTTCATCTCGGATTCCTCTGCGATGGACGTCAACCGTAGGTCAGGCGGTCCTGTGACGAATTTTATAGGGGCAAACAGCAAGACCACTTCGAAAGAGAATGGTGAAACATCTCAGAGCTCTGCGTAGCCCCTAAAGCTGCCCAGACAATCCATTCTCGTAGCACCACACACGGGACCCACAGCCGCAGTTGTCAATTCTCCACAATTCTCCATCTCTTTTTTTTCCTACGTGGATTAAAGAAGCGCTGGAAAAAAGCGATCGAAACCACCTATCAACAATGGAATTGAAGGTGGGTACATTATGTATGAACCTTGTCACTCTATAGGGCAAAAGGAGCGACTGCTGAGGACGACTGCGACGAAGGAGTGACCGACCTCGTCGTCCTATAAAGTAAGTGTACGTCTATAGAGCCCTTCATTTTCGTCCTCAACCACCTCCCCCTTCCTCTGTTAATCTTAGGTTAGGCCCATTGCGTTTTTAGTCGTCGTGTTCTATAGGAAATGTAATAATATTTTGTAGACCTGAAAAAAGGTTTATAGCCCGAAAAGTCGTCAATAAACATTGACATCGAGCCTCGACAAGGAACAAAAAATTGGATTACCAATTATGGAGCTCAAGGAACCAACAAATTTGAGAAAACTATTATTGTAGTTCATGGTCAAATCACGGCAAATATCTGTATTTATATTATGAGCCTTTCAGGCTCGCAGTATGACTGTTGGAGTACTGCGCATCTGTAGGGTCACCGCCAAAGGAGAGTATTATCAACAGTCCCAGGCAGATAGTGCAAAGTGAAAAGTAGAAAACAAATGTGTGTTAGGAATAGGGACGGCTTGTTCAACGTTTGCCTCCCTAAAACTTTGTCCGTCTCGGAACTGTTTCGCTGTCACGATCAACGAAGACGGATTGTACGACGAATTATCCATGAATAAAAATTCCGTTTTTAGATTTGCTAACGATCACTTGGATGCTAATAAAAACGAACTCTTATTTTTCCCTCCTTCAGTTCGATTACCAGAGCGCATTGTCTTAGGCCTCAACGGAAGCTGCATTCAAAGAGTTACGATATTCTTTTTCGGCTCCATTGCTAAGACTTTGAATGAAATTCCATCATTAAATCCCAGTTTTCGCCAAAAACGTTCAGGAATTACATGCTTCAACAACAAGCTTTCTTAAACAGAAAGGATATTTGTAAAGTTTATTTATTTATTTATTTATTTATTTACTTCAAAAATGGCGTGCCATTCTCATTAGAATATGAACCAGAACAGAACTCAAACAAGGCAGAAGAAAAAGTAGAAACGAAGCAGAAACAACACCGGAATAACGAATTAACAGACAGTGGCGAAACAAAGGGGTAATTAGAGAGAAATCAGAGAGAAAAGAGGGATAGAGAGAAAATCAAAACACTAAACCAGTGAGTTGTACAGCGGCATGCGGTTTTGATAAATAGTAAGGCATAACTTGTAGTAAATCCAGTGACGAAAAACGGAAGCATTTAGATGGAAGTAAGATCAATGATGCGGGCGCGTGTAGCGCAGTCGGAGGAGGCGCCAACTGTCGCTTGCCTCAGATACCAGGTTCCTGGTCCGGATTTCCCGCCCAGGCCAACCAAGCCTTCCATCCCTCCGGGGTCTGTGAATTGGTACCACACGTGTCTGGGAAGGATGAAGCGCTGACTTGTTCATCGGCTGGCCACCGCAACTCATTGTATGGCCAAATACGCATTCATATCGCCTCCACGACATCTCGTAGAAGTAGAATGCGCTGGCGCATCCCAAAAGGGATTGAGTAACGCCGTCCGTAGTCGTACGTCGGCCTAGCGGCCGCCTACGACTGGTTGGGAGCTTCGCCCCCAAACCCCGAGAATAGGACGCCATGGCCGCTACGGGTTTCCTATTCTTCCCTAGGCCTTCTGACCTTTATGTTAATCGAGACGAATCAATTGATCCGACGTCAGATTCGTGTTCAGCGACCTCGATTACCGCCAGTTCCGAAGTTTCGCACCACTTGAGCGCCATCCTCAAAAAATCGATAATATCGATCGATATCGATTGGTCGACTTCAGATTCGTGTTCAGCGACCTCGATTATCCCCAGGGCCGAAGTTTCGTGTCGCCGACGTGTTCGGCACGTCTACGGCTCGCCATGCACGGTTGCCGACGTGTTCGGCACGTCTACGGCTCGCCATGCATGGTCGCCGACGTGTTCGGCACGCCTACGGCTCGCCATGCACGGTTGCCGACGTGTTCGGCTGCCGCGCCCCAACTCAAGTGTGACGGACGGACAGTGTGACGGTGTGACACACGCACACACACACGCTTGCTGCTTTATATATAGTAGGATCTTTATCCAAGATCAATAATTACAAGTCTGCTTATCTTGTCGGAATAATCGTTTTCAACAAAGGCCACATCAGCCAGCTATGATGCCCTGTGGAAGATACCAGTACTTCGGCACATGGCTACGCTGGCCGCCCCATGGAACTGGCATCTAGGACAAGCAGCCTTTCGCAATTGAAGCTAGAAAACAATTGCATTTAAAAGTTAACCGTAAATTAGTTCTTGAAAAAGTGGACGTAGATATTTCGTTTAAATACAGAATTGCTCTTCAGTGAATGAATTATCATACTAAATCGCTCTGAGAAAGAGGCACTTTTCAGTTTATGCAAGACGAAGAAGAAGCCGCTTCGTAGGTCTTTATAAAGCCAACCTTTGCTGTAATCCTTTGTGCTAAAGTGGCTTGTGTCAATCTTGCGGTCATGGTCACTAAATGTTCTGTGTTCCGTGCTCAACAAGGTCTCATACAATAAATCTTCATTAAGTTCTACCATAACTGCATTGAGTTTCGCGTTCAGAAAAAGCGAAGGAGAGGACTTCGCTCCAACCTGTTGTTATGTGTATCACAATAATCGGGCACTTAAAAAGCGTAACTATGTTTTACCCTGCTTGAACACATAAATTTCACTGCTCAGCTCTAGAAGGTCATCTATGTCACGAAACCCGACATTTCGAGACCAGATTATTCTGTTGTGTAACTCCAATAAATGGGAAATTTCTTTAACTGCCACCTATCACAACAGCCGTACTCTAATTCGACTGCACCAGCCGAAGCGGAAAATAGTGTGTGCGAGACTAAGAATAACGAATAACGAAAAAATAACGAAAAAGAATGAGGGCAACAAATTGTCCAAATACCTTAACGCTAAACAACTCAAGTCGGTGTCGACTAACTCGCTAATGGGTGTCCCACATATTATACTTCTACGAAACCTAGTGGAGATGGTTTGAAATCGTATTTCAAAAAATTAGAATGGAAACTGAACAATAATCACTAAAATTAATCTCATATTAATATATATGACAGTTTCGTTAGATAGTTGGCAAGGGTAACTCATGAAGGAAATATACATACTAGGTGACCACTTGGCTGGGACTTTGAGATGAGGCGTATATCACTGGATGCGGCTTCAAGCGCTGATCCCAAATATGTATGTGTTCCATTTCTGCTGTGCGCATATGTGAACGGAGTTATGGACCATTTTCAGCAAGGCGCAGCCCTCCGAGCAGTGAAGGCGCAGATGGTAGAGGAGCGGCGTGGTGAGACGTACTGGTTTACGGTTCGAATCCCCTACGATGCAGAAATTTTGCGCTTCCTAAAAATGATCTGCCACGATCAACCAGAGCACTCTATGTCAAATCTCAACGGAAAACCACCCATACTTACATGTGGGTGATCAACGCCTTAAACATTGCCCCTCTGGCCGAATTTTTTCGAGACACGGGATCGGTAAGGACAACGCTGCCGAACTAGATAAGTCGACAGTATTGTGTGCTGGCGTGTCTTTTAGAGGAGTTCGGCCCTTCGGATAGTTCTCGGTTACAGGGCAAGAAAAGAAAACCAACAGTTTCGCATCCATTTTGTGAAATAAGCAATGCGGGAGCATCGAGGTAGATGATGAAGAAGGTATGTGTTTTGTTGTTTGTTTCGCCATGTTTTTTAGCAACATTTCATAATAGATTAGATCTGCGTGCCAGTATGAACAGGAGTCCTTTCTGGTGACGTTTTCCGTTGAGATTTAACATAGAGTGCTCTGGTTGATCGTGGCAGATCCTTTTTAGAAAGCGCAAAAAATTTTCACTATAGGGGATTCGAACCATAAACTATCCGGTCTCACCACATCGCCCCTCAACCATCTGCGCCACCACTGCTCGGACGACAATGCAGTTTCCAGGCTACTTGAGCCCATGCTGAAAATGGTCCATAACTCCGTGCACAGATGCGCACAGCAGAAACGGAACACATATTTGGAATCAGCGTTCGAAGCCGCATCCAGCGATATACGTCTCATATCAAAGTCCCATGGTCACCTAGTATCCTTCCTTGTTAGCTTGAAGAGAGGCTAACTCTTGCGTGCACCGAAGTCAGAGTTTGAGTTTAAGACTATGCCAACAAAGAGTTCCATTCCTTCAATAAATTCGGATTGGGAATTTTTCATCGATTTCCACGGTCGCTCACTGCATGGGCCTAGCATGTCACAATTCAGTGTATCCGATGTTCCGTAAGAGCATAGTGCCCAGCACACTCTGAAAGAGGTGGTTATCCTAACCAATTGTACTTATCCTATTTAATAGTCAACTACAGTAATGTGTATGTCTCATGCTAGGAGGCTTGAAGCAAGGCTGTGTGGGTCTATTCGAATTTGAATTTTTGAAAAAAAAATCAAAGTAAGCGGGCCATAAGGCTCAACACTTGAGGTTAGCGAGAAATTCGGGTACGTTTAGTTGACTAGCCATGTCGAGCCCCAGCAGCCGCGTGGATTGAATCCGCAGTGAGTGCGAGATCTGTACTATTCAGCTCATTCCCAGCGTATTTTCTTCTTTGGCAGCACTGCTGGTAGAGTGGTGAGGGAGCACTCAAACGAGAAGGGAAACTCCCCATCAAGTCTAAGTGCATGTCGCGTTCTAGAAAAACGTCGTCTCTAGAAGATTCTGCGCCAGCACTGACAACTTCGGTGTCGCAGCTTAGACCAGCAGAATAAGTGGCGTTCGTTGAACCGCTGGAGTACACTAAGGAATCGCAAGAACTTGATTGTTCATACTTCGACGAGGAGTCGACCAATGATGTCCATGCACGTGCTACCGAATACATTCTAAGCGACAGAAAGCCGCTCGAATGGCCCCGAGGAGATCGGCAGACACCTTCTCGAGATCGTACAAGGACCTGCCTCTCTAAGCACAGCACTTGAGAAGTCGAAGTGAATAAAAAACCATAAAATAAAAATATTAAAAATATAAAATATGACACACATATAAATATAAAATAAAACAACACCTGCTCATAGAATATCAAAATATCAAAGTAAAGAAGACATCTATTTTTTGTGGCCCATTTCCGCCTGCGAAAAAGTGAGTCTGAACCAATTTTTTGCCAATGTATCTTATCTTCTTAATTCCTACTTGCATATTACTTGCATAGAACTGCCAACTGCTCCACATTGTTGGAACATTTACCAAAAAGCCTTCCTCCATCAGATAAAAGAACTCCAGGTAGAGGTACACTTCGCGAGATGTTGACAAAAGTGGAGATCTAAACCGTTTCTTTCAGTGAACTTCACCTCACTAGAATTCAAGCAATTCTCAAGGGAACCTGTAGTGCTCAATCTCCTAGTGCGAACAGGAGCGCTCTGTGAAGAACCTTAGCCTCATACTACAGGGTGCGTCAGCGCGGCATCTTACATCCGCCAAAGAAGCTCCATCTCAATTGCCGTTCGATTCGTGTAATGTGTACACGGGTGCCTCATCAACAACCCAATAGATCTTCCCGACCTCTGTTGACATCCAGTACTTCGATAGAACATGTCTGCCTCCATCTGATGAATCCTTACTCTGCGACAGGGTGGGCGGTGCTGGACACATCTATCGCCTACGCGTCTGAAGTAGAGCAGTGGATGGAAGGGCCTACCTGCGCGAGTAGGTCTGGACTACTTTGTATGCCACCGAATTGGGAATTTTCGTCACGTTTGCAGGCAAAAAATCTGGCTATGAGATGTTTCATGTACTTGTCTTTATCTCGAATACTTCACAAGAGAAGAAAGCGCACGTAACATTTGAAACCGCTCAACTTTGCCCTTTTTCTTCCATGGTCACTAGAACACCTAGCATAATTGTGGAACGAAGGCCTCTGTGGAATGTGGCGCAAATATATACATGCACAACTTTTTTTTTAGAAAAAACAATTTCCTCAGAAAAAGAAAACCTCTAGGGAGTAGAAGACATTCACAGAGTCGGCTCTCGGCTTCCTCCACAAAAGTTTGGCCTCAAGTGTTTTTCAGCATCGCTTTCATTCTATTCACCTTTTAATTTCTTTATGTAGTACGAAATTACTTTAAGGAGAGTAGTTCTTCAAGCGTTATTTGGACTCTTCCAGGCTCCAAAGAAGGCGAAACCGCCGAAAAGTAAACCGAATCAAGTCCTGTAGCAATCTCCGTGCACAGTTTCACGAAACCAACAATTCGACGCGGAACATCACGCCGAGACTCACGGAAAGTCGGATGTGGAGTCTACTCAAAGAGTGCTTTGCTTGACTGCGGTGGATCTTTTCCGAAAATGCAAAAATTTTGCACCACGGGAGAGTCGAACCAAAAACCGCTCCTTCTCTCTACAAGGCTCTTCTGCTCACTGCACCACATCTGCTCGGTAGCCACCGCTGTTTCCAGCCTACTACAGCTCGCCTTCTTGTATATGGTGGATTCGCGGACAGATGACTGAGAATTCGGAACGAAGACGATCCACAGCACCGTCCCCAGATGCGTATAGCAGATATGGAGACACGTTCGGAATCAGCGTTCGAAGCAACATCCATCGATATACGTCACATCTCAAAAATCCATGACCATCTGGTATCCTTAGCGCTGAAATTCCTTGACTGTTTCGAGATGGAATGGACAGCTTTTCTGAACACTTAAAGTGCCTTAGAGACTGGTGACTCTGGTATCAGACTTATGGGCTGGGACAAAGTGGTTCCGCTGGTATGATGACAAGCTACTTCGTAGTGAATGGAGGGCACAGCTGAAGGGGAATAAGAATAATAAATAATTAATTATATCAAGGAATAATTGAAAAGGTAGAGCGCTTGTCGCTGCGGAACTTGTAGAAAACCAAGACGGAAAATTTTGTGAATGTGTTCTTGAGGCACTCTCTTTAAAAAAGGTAACAGTCTTCTGGTCAAGCACCTTGCATACGTATCAAAAAATACCTGGCTCGCAGGGGACGTAGCAACCTACTGACACCACTCGGCAGATATAACTAACGTTGAAGTTGACAACAGTAGTGACTCTGATATCGAGTGTAGGATTTTGGAGTTTGAGACCGAGATTTCATCGCGCATCGCGTTCGAATAGCTGCAGATCTTAGTAAATCTGTATGTATTCCTCCCGATTTTTCCCTAAATACGTGCCCGTTAGAAAATTTGGCGTCAAACCCCTAAGTGTAGTTCATGTTGCAAACAAGTCTTAAATACAAGATTCCAGTTTGAGCAGAAAGTTGCCACCTCAATCGGATAACGTTTTCTTAACAGTAGAACATGCACAATCTCTATTTCAATTTGAGAGGCACACCAGACACTTAAATTAGCCAGCTCACATAAACGCTCGAGTCGTCTGCTTCTCAGATTGTGGATGGGAAGTTAGTGGTTGAGATAGGCTACCACAAGAAAGGAATACAAGTGGTAATCCATTGGCCAATGTCTGCAGGGCTGCAGTATCGTTTGAGAACAACGAAAAATAGGAGCACCACTGACTCGTAGCCTCTTCGGATAAGAGAGAAACAAATTCACTATCTCAGAGGCCTCATAAGTTCCGGTCGATGGGAAGCGTACAGAGACCACAGTCAGCCAGTTCGAACGATAAATAAAGTTTCAATGAGGGATGAACGATCAGAAGCGCCATCAATTTTCAGAAAACATTAAAATGGCGCTGATCTGGAACCAACTCTTTGAGTGGATAATAGTAACAGTTGCGATAATTACGCTCATATCACTGAGAAAACAGACTCAGCAGATAGTGGGTGGGTGAGGAAAACGAAGCGATAAATTGCTCAATTGCTTTGCCCTTGTGATTGCATTCCTCGTGAGTAGGCTTGCCCAACACATGTGTGGGTCGCTTTACAACTCGATCTGGTCTAGAACCTGGATAGCTTCGAAATACACTACTCGGCGGATTGTAAGAAAACGAGAGTACGAAGTCGTCGTATCCGAGAGTTATGAAAAAGGTACTTCTTTTTAGCAGTGTAGCGTAGTGTTAGCCAACGGAATGGGTCGGTGTGCACTAGGGCCACTTCTGATACAACGCTTTCACGCCAGGATCCCCACTGATCAACGACTAACGGAGCTTCTACCTAGAATCACTAGTGAATTGCTTGGATGGGATTCGAGCTCCGCCCGAAACGTCTAGGGTCTGATACCCGAATTTAAGGAGGACGCAGTTTAAAACAAATGATGGACCTGGAAGGCCGTCATTTTTCTTTTTAGAAGAGAGCGAATATAGAAGATCCTTGTCGACCGCTTCCCTTTGCCCGTCGAGTGAGCAGTGGACTCGGTTCTTCTAAAGGTTCTGCTCCGAATGGCTTCTCTCGTAGTCAGTGACCTATGGTTCGAGAGGAAGGGTGTATAATTGAACTCGACTCTTGAGCAGCGACCAGAGGTACAAAACAGTACCGAAATGAATTTCGCTGCGCTGATTTAGCAGCGGATGGACCTTATAGTTCTGCTCCAAAAAATTTTTAGAATACATGAGTGGTTTAGAATGCTCACAAATTTCGAATATTCGAATTCGAATGTATTAAAAAACGCGATTTTTTGAAATATCGAATTCGAATATTCAAATTCGAATGAAAATCATTCGAATGCCTACTCGAGTAGGCCATTCGAGCACAACTATAAAGAACGTTTGCCCCAATTAAAAGCAGCAGAGACCAGTGACATAGGAGCAACAACGTCACAGTTGACTCCACACTATCCCGAGCAATGCAATAACGGTTCAAGACCTGCAGAGGGTCGCTCTGCGTTTTTGACTTCATATCTGAAAATTCCACGTTGAGAAATGGCACGGAAGGAGCAAAACACAAAGCTGTCTTAACACGGTGTCGAAAAGGGTCTTCGTCATTTATTCATTTAGTCAGTTTTATTTAAAATTTGATTTCTTTCTGGTTTCTTTCACAATTTCATTTTCGGACTGGACTCACCTGTTTCTTTCCGTTTTGTTTTCATCGTCTAATGTTGGCCTATAAGGCCTATAAGGTAAAGGCAGTGACTGCAGGCCATTGTGAAAAACCCAGTAAAAATAAGGAAAAAGCTTGAGTCACAAAAAACATAAAATGAGCCACCGGAGAGATGCTATATTAAAGGGTTTGTATAGAGTATGGCGAAAAGACCTGTTTAAAAATTTTAATTTTATGCAAATTAGAAAGAAACACCTAGCATAATAAGAATCTCCATTGAGGTCGGAGAACATTAGTTGCGCGGTAGTTAAATAATCAGGAACGTTATTCATTCAGTTAATATGACAAACAGCTTGAAAGATGTAATAGATAACGAAGAGCCACAGAACAGGTCCTCTTCGGGTCACCTGCAGAAATCACGAGTTGTCTAAGCAACGTGTACCCCGGCCAGTTCTGTCAGCGTTGTGCCATGCAGCTCGTCTACAGACTGTCGTCTGAACGTCAAAGATATTATTGACGAGACACTGAACTCCAAGGCAACATCTTTTGATGCCCGAATGGCGAACGCACTAAGCTGATCACAGCACAGGAGGCTGAAAATGGACTCTCAGCCCATGGTAACAGGAAGGCGCCCGTCGCTGGGGAAAATAGTAATGAACCTGATACGATCTCATTAGGAGTAAGGCTGATAAGCAAACAAATCAAGTCTGGGTAAAAACAAAGAGGAAGCTCTCAGGTAGCCTGAGATGTTTGTCTCACCGATGAACCAGCTGGCTTTCCAGGTGGAATAGACCAGGCATCGCATCAATGTGACTGGTGAAGAATGTCACTCAAAAGCTTTCGATGAACGGAAGAGTAAAGAGTGCACGGAGCGTTCCAGCGATGAAATGATGGGCAGCAATGTAAATGCTCCCCGTCCCTAATAAGGAAAAAGAAACGAAGAACATAGAGATTGACGCCAAGAGATTCTATTCAATTAATGTTTTGTTTACTTGGATGGGTAAATAATTGCATTTACAAACAGTCAAAACAGAATCACAAAAAATCGAAGTAAAACAACAGCCTCTTAGAGTGACGCAGATAATTATTAAGCGCATTTGTTTTCTCAAAAATCGTAAAAACTCAGAGTCGGCCCTTTGGGAAGAAAAGGGATAGAGCTTTTGGCCTTGGAAAAATAGACTTTCCGCTGGCTGCCCCTTGTGTTGGAAATTCGCAACGTGTAGAACTCATCAGGTTTTAGTGCTAGAATTTCAGTAATCATTTTGTATGTCATCTGCAGATTATTCCGTTCTATACGAGTCTCGAGACAGGATACGTTAAAATATTTCATCTCAGTTCAAGAGAAATTTAAATATTTTATCAAATTAAGACGGAACGGTGACGTGATCATAATCATATCATATAGTAAACGCAGCGCAACCTCTAGTTCTACGTGATACTACGATACCTAAGGTAAGGTACGATACCTAACCTCAGCGAAGATATTTTTAAGCTCCTCAAAACTCATACACTGAACACATGACTCAAGAAGTTCACACCAGTTCACTACACTCATTTTACAGCGTGATCTAGCTCTGGATCTAGATCAATGAAAGATGAGTTTCCTACGACTTTGATGTGAGGCAGCTTCATAGTATAAAAAAGATGAATAGCAGCTTTATCTACAATGTATAGCTGCTTTATTCGAACCTAGAAAGGTGAAGAACTACTGAGAACCAACGACAGAAACCATCGGACCATCGGAGCACAGACTGCAACATACCAGTCTTGTACGCAATAGGTAAATATTATTCACAGTAAATAGATAGAGGATATAGATCACTACTGATCATTTTTCAGAACTTCAACACTGCATTCCCCAAACCTTCTCAGTGGAAACAAATTATTTCCTTCATTTATTTATTTATGTATGCTCAATAGACTGCCACAAAAATCTTAAAACCTAACATCTTATCAACACTTAACAACAACAACAACAACAACATAAAAATCGTTTTTCCAGGTGTTCCTTCCTCGACAGATTCCCGTCCATCTTTGTTTGCTGAAGAAGGCATTTTATAGAAGCGAATCATTTACGTTTTAGATAACGTTCTAATTTCTGATTGTTCTACAGTTGAAATAGAAATTTCTTGGGTCGATCCTCGATCATTAATGCTTCAATTTTTGTCGATTCTTCAGCAGCTGGTAATAGACTGATGCTATCACTCGAGTATCAGTCAGATGAACACAGAGTGCAATCGCTTTTTGCGTAGAATGTAGTTTTCTGCTTTGATTAATTGAACTTCCTGTTTGACTGCGATACATCGCCTATTACCCCGAATCGACTGAACAGACATTTGAGGAGGCATTTCTGTCACGAGAAATCTGACGAAAAAGCGAGGCAGTATAACAATTGAGCTTCTTTGTCAATCTTAAACGGGAAGATAAAGGTAGAACATTCTTTAAGCATCTTCAGTGTGATTCCATGTAGATGACCCTTTTGATCTAGA
Organism: Heligmosomoides polygyrus polygyrus; assembly: GCA_947396885.1. Classification (NCBI taxonomy): domain Eukaryota; kingdom Metazoa; phylum Nematoda; class Chromadorea; order Rhabditida; family Heligmosomidae; genus Heligmosomoides; species Heligmosomoides polygyrus. The sequence goes on from OX377202.1 coordinate 32,263,639, forward strand.
AGTGTCTAGTTTGATTTGAAGATAATGGAGATCAGGTTGTGAATTGGGAAGAAAGCAGCTTATGATGAAAAACGATCGGTTTTCTGTCACGGTGCCACGTCAAAACATCAACAGCAAAAAAACAGTAACGTTGAAATGGAGTGGGGATGAACTATAAGGGAATACCCTTAAAGTGGGCCGTGGGCTTTACAATTCGGGACACATTGTGTTATTTGCATGCCAGTTGGATATAAATCAAAGATTACATTTCCGAAATTTTACAATGTAAGACCCTGAATCGTAAATCATAAAAAAAATGTCAAACGTTGCCGTAATTCGTAAATCATAGTTACGCACACTCCTAGTTGCAACCTCAACCTCGGCAGAGAACAGGTGAGACCAAAGCTTCAGGTAAGAGTAATGAACGGTGTTAGTCAACCCTTGTTGGGATGCGTCTCGCATTCTATTTCTTCGGGTTATCGTAGAGGCAACTTGAATGCGTATTCAGCCTACACAATGGCATGCGGTGGCCAGCCGATGGACAACTGAGTATGCTATCCTTCTCAGTCTAGTCTGATTCACCGAACCCCCATAGGAATTGAGGGTTTGCTTGGCCTGGGCGGGAAGTAGGAGCCAATGGCCTGGAATCGGATTCACATGACCAGTGGCGCTCGATGTGGCGATATTTCAGAACGATCCCAGATTCCTTATGTTTCCACGTGAAACCATAGTGATTGCTACAGCGGTTACAAGACGTTGTAATATTGCTTTGCAGCAGTCAAATATCTTGCGCCAGACGGCATTCGAAGTCCCGATGTAGCGAGCGGAGGGACAAACAGCAACGGCTTGGAGCAGCATTCTGGTCGCGGAAAACAGACTGTAAGCTCGAGTCCTGTCTCACGCGAGAAATTTGTTCGCAAGGGAACATCTTTGTGACGCTACCCGAGCTGCGTTTCACAGCTGAACGCGTTGCATGTTGGTTGCAAGCGGGAAACAGCGAGACAATCTTAACAGCTGCACTTAACACTATTCCGCTTAAAATGACGTGTCGATCAGAAAATCCACGATTGTGAAATTTTCCTGATAGACTCCCATAATCAAGAGAGAGATTCGCCGGCAAGCATGATATTGGGAGCCCAGCACAAGGGAGACGATTAACGACTGTCTGAAGAGCAGCAGCTGTTTCGACTTCCGAAGAAAGATCAACTGATCGTAGCCAGCAGCCGGGCATGGCCGCTGCTGCTGAGGGAGACGGTCAACGAGGGCTCCTGAGCAGCAGCGAGTACGTGAAGCGACACGAGCTGCTATCAATCTGCAGCACTTCTTGCTCTCTCGAAACTACCACCGAGCACCTAGCGGTCGTAGTGGAGCGCTTTACCGCGAAATTTCAAAAACTACGCATAGCCAGCCCATCAATGATCAACGATCCAAGGTCTCACCTCTCTAGCTGCAGCGAGCTCCTTAGTTTATGCCTTTTCCACGTCAAATTGGACGCTTTTCAAATAAAATTGGACAAGCAAAGATCTTCCAAGCAAGACGGACGACTTTTGCAAAACTGAATATCTCCCGGAACAGAAATACAAAAACAACACACGTTTTTTTACAATCAAACTAAGGGATCTTCGCGTGAAGGTCATAATAATTTGTTGTTTTAGGAAAATTTAATTTGACTTTCTCTGAAGTTTTTTAATTCACGCACTCAAATTAGTATGTTGTTGCACATTTAATAAAAAATTCTATTTTTTAAGAAAAGATAATAAATTGAAATGTGTTTGAAAGTGCAAGAAGCCATCAGTCAGTAACAATAAACATATTAAAAATAGAGGTCGCACCATGCACTCTCTCGCGATTTTTATTCGATTGTCAACAAAATTTGTTTCTTTTTGTATATTAAATGATTGCAGCTTTCCTGCTCTTTATAACGAAATTTATTCTTAAACGATAAAATTTTTAAAATTTTGAAGTGTGTCAATTTACTAGAGAAGGCAAATTAAAAAAAATGTTCTCCGAAAGTCTTACAAAGTTAGACAAAAAATGCATAACTATTTATTCGTGTTGGCAAGAACTTCGGCTTGACTACAAGAGCACCAAAGTTGCTTAGAAGAATGTCCAATTTGATTCTAGAAAAGTTCAATTTGATGTGAAAATGGCATGTATCAAAAGGCAAGAAAGGCTCGAAAACGTCCGATTCCTTCTAGGTTATGCTACGCGACCCACTCGTTCGAATTATCGTGGTGCTGTTTAATGGTGTAAATGCTGATTATACCATTCACTGACCTTAGGATAAGACACATCATTGAAGACCCATAAATCTTATTTAGGCCTACCATTTCGACTGCTACATCTTCAGAAGAGGAAATCACAAAAACAGGAGAGCATATTAACATGCTGAGGGACCCTACGAACAGAGTGAAGCTCACATAGAAAGAACAGAGAGGCTAAAGGCAGACGTCAAACAATCTGCAGTTGCAATACATCAAACCATATTTAGTGCAGGCACATAAATATGGAAAAATGAACTTGTTAAAGAACAGTTAAAGCAGGCTACCGAAATTCAAAAAAAGCTGAATGAAATGAAAATAAACAGCACGGGTAGGAAACCAGCAGAGTGGGGAAGAACGACGAACCAAACCGTATTTAAATAAATAAACTTAAAGAATCCTCTTCCAACCCTACCGCTGCCCAAGGAAATTTCTGTGAACTCTTTTTGAGTTGTACAGTTCAAGAAGCATTCACAACATCAATGGAGAGCTTTAAGAGAGGTTTTAAGAAGTCCTAAACCAGAATTCTGTTGTCGCCTTTGTTTGAGAGCGAACGTCGTACTCGGCTATTTCGTTGCTGTCGATTGTACATCTCAAGTAGGTGAAACTATCAGCCACTTCCAAGCAATCCGTTCCTATACAGATGCCATCTCTTGGGTTCACATTTTCCTTGTGCATGACCTTGCGCATTCCGAGACTAATTTGGAGTCCAATGTTGCCTGCTTCCTTGACTATGGCATCCATCCTTTCCAACTCCATAGAGACTAAGTGTTTCCTACTGCGACTCGCGGTAGACACTTTGTTTTCCTGAATTCAATGAAGTCTATATATAGAGTCTATATAGTCAATATATCTCTAGCTAGCCCTATAGAGCGAGTAGCGATATTCGAAGGTATTGCTCAATTTTGTTACGTAGCGCAAAAATCTGTTCACGATGCTTCATCACGATGTTCCGTTTCTGAATCCAACTCCCTCCTCCCATAGTCGCTCATCGAATGCACCTCGAAGTCCTCGTAACAATACAGTGTAGAATATTTTGCATGGCACTGATAACAAGGCGATATTTCTACAGTTTTCGCAACCTGATGACCTTCCTTTGCAGTTGCGGCTCGACTACAAAGCCTTTTTTTCAATCTTCTGACACGATAAATTCATGGCGTCAGTTTTTGAAGAGCGTCGTCAATTTCTTCACTATGAGCACGCCTCCAGCTTTCAACATCTCCATTGCAATTTCTCTTAGCAAAGGGGCTTTTCTGTTTTGAAGACATCATAGTGCTGTCGTTGCTTCTTCCAATAATGGTGATGTTTAGCTCTTACATGCTGTTTTCATCGTGGAAAGTAGGCGACGCGAATGGCTGGGCTCGGCTGCGCACTTCACGGAGATGTTCAACCCATCTTTCGTTCTTTTCATAAATTAAATAGTATATATATATATTTTTAAGCGTTTATCGAATCGATTATGGAGCGGAAAAACGAAGAATGGACGATGGACTTCCCTATGAAAATAATGTTCTCCAATTCTTAGGAAACGTCATAAAAACGAAAATGAAGGTACAAAAACCCAAGCTCTGTGCATGATACAGCAAAAAAAAACAAGCTTCTGCGCAGCGATGATGGAACTGCGATGACGATATGAATAGCGCGGATCTTAAGCAAAATTCTCGTTTTTCATGAAAACATTATTTTTTAGCCGAAGCAGACCACCCATACGGATAAAGTTCTGCCACAAAAACTTCCAAGTCATGATCAATACACAGTGAAAAGTCATAATTTTCTGGATCGAACAGGATGAATCGACCTCCGGTCGACTTTGCACCAACGTCATCGGAGCATAAAGTTTAACGTTCACAAAAAGGTTCATAACTCGGTAAGTTTTTCGAATTTCAAGGACTTCGCTAGCTTTTCGGAAACCAGAAAAAAACGTTTTTTCACCATGTAAAAATCACTTTCTAAAAAAGAGTTCTTCGTGCGGGGCGGACTGTTCAATTTTGGAGCAAAAAAAATAGAAGTGAGTACACAAAAATGTTCATAACTCGGTAAGTTTTCCGAAGTTTTAAAATCCCGTTTAAATTAATTTAAAATTATCTTTTCGGAAACCTGAAAAAACCCTTTCTTGCAGTATAAGAATCAATTTCCAAAAAAAAAGGGTCTTCATGCGCGGCACGGGGATCCAATTTCTGGTCCACTTCGCAAAAATACGTACCGAAAATCGAACCCACCCCCCGCGCCGCATGAAGATGAAGTTGAAGATTTTTCGAAATTCAATAATTCCACTTAGCCGTCGAAAATAAAGAAAATTTGCTCTCTTACCGTATAAGAATCACTTTCCAAAAAAGGGCCCTTTATGCGGGGCGGGGAGTTCAATTCTCGGCAGAAATCGACAACAAATCGAACCCCCCGCCCCGCATGAAGATCCCTTTTTAAAAAGCGTTTTTGTCACCGTAAAGAAGCGCTATCCTCCCACTTTAGATGAGCTATCGGGATTTTTGAATTTTAAAAAACTAGCTGAGTTATATGTATTCTTGTGAATCACTTCGATGACGACGGTGAACGGTCGATCCGAGATTCAGTTCACGACTTCCGAAAACTGATCATATCTCGGCAATTTTATCGAAAATTACAAATTTCGCACCACCAAAAAATAATAGAGCAAATATGCTCTCTAACCATATAAGAATTGTTTTCCAAGAAAGGGGTCTTCATGCGGGGCGGGGGGTTTGATTTTCGGTACATATCTTTGTGAAATGGACCAGAAATTCGACCCTCCGCCGCGCACCAACCCCTCCTTGGAAATTGATTCTTACATAGCGAGAAAGGGCTTTTCTTCTAGTTTCTGACGAGTTAGCGGGATTTCAAAACTTTAGAAAGCACACCAAGTTATGAGTATTTTTGTGCAGTTACTTCTTTTTTTTGCTCCAAAATTGAACAGTCCGCTGCGCACGAAGAATTCTTTTTTAGAAAATGACTTTTACATTGTGGAAAAGCGTTTTTTCTAATTTTCGAAAAACTAGCAAAGTCTTCTAAATTCGAAAAACTTACTCAGTTATGAACCTTTTTGTGAACGTTCAACTTTATGCTCCGATGACGTTGGTGCAAAGTATACCGGAGGTCGATTCATCGTGTTTGATCCAGAAGATCATGCTTTTTTACTGTGTATTGACCAAGACTTGGAAATTTTCGTAGTGAAATTCTATTCGTATGGGTGGTCTGCTTCGGCTGAAAAATATTTTTTCATGAAAAACGAGAATTTTGCTGACGATCCATCCTAATCATGTCGTCATCACAGCAGAGAAGCTTAGTTTTTTACTGTGTAGTAAACACGACTTAAAATTTTACATAGCACGGTTCCAATCTCTGTCCTTCTTTCCTTTAGAAGGCAGAAAAGTTTTTTTTTGCGAAGAGTCCATTCATCCTTCAATTGCGGTCGATCATGTCAGAGAACGCTGTAGCCGCGCGCAAACTGCTATAACTCGGAGATCTTTGGGACTTCTGAAGAATTCACAGACCTTTAATAAATGTGGGTACTATGTGTCAGAACGCAGGTTTTAAAACTAACATCTTTCATGTGATTAGAATATGTGATTATTCCACTGTGATTTGAGTCGATATTTTTTCGGCAAATGACGCTAAGATCGTATAGAAGATCGTTTCAGAAAAACGTAGTTTTATCACTGTGGGTCAAACGGGCTTAAAATTCTATAGGATACAATTTCACTTTTAGGCGCTGTTTCCAGCAGAAGAGAGAAAATTCTTCTCGAGGCAAGTCCGTCTTTCGGTTGCCATTCCTTCATCGATTCGAAGAGCGCATCAAAAATCTTGTAGGGAACGTTTTTAGGTCGTTCTTAGTAACTGACATTTAACATTGTACATAGCACAATTCAGGAAGTAGATGTCGCTCCTTCAGGTAAAAAACTCCGTGTTATGACCTCCTGGGAAAATCTGAAAAAATGAAAGCCTCTCATCGACTTTAAATCTGCGAACAGGAAATCTTTATTTTTTACCTCTGCCAAAACCGAGAGAGTACGACCCTCCCCCCCCCCCCCCCCTCTTTGATTGCCGAACCTCAAACTTGACCCTGATGTGGACTCTAATCCTTTACTACCAGATTCGTTTCAAAGACTTGCCGAACGGTTGCGCTAAGGATACCTCTCATCACATGAAGGTTATGAACCAGACCACTAATCGGCATCACTTGTGTAGCTGTGCGCCCTTAACAACAAATCCTTTCCCTCTTCTACCGTTCTAGATGTAGCTTCTAGAACGTTCTCCTTCTAGCATCGTAGATGTAAAGATGTTTGATGGAGGCTTGAACAGTCGAAAGCTCCCTCTAACTCTCCAGGATAGCAACCAATGTAAGCAGAAACTGTTCTTGCGCCTATGTGAGTGTCTGCACGTCGACAACGTCACTTATGTATTGAAGAACTGACACATGGAAATTCCACGTTCGCTTTTTCGAGCAACCGCGTTCCTTCGTGTGTTTTTATTTGAAGCAGCTTCCATGAGGTAAACTAACGAATCAGAACGGAAAGAATACGATTGATACTAATAGATACTGTTCGAGTCGCCATGCAGTCTTCTTCTTTGTCAACGCAAAATATCTTTCCATAAAGTGGAAATGGTCACTCGATAAAGGATAGCAAATGAATACCCTTTATCCTTTCGTGGAATGCGCCACTCATTCCAACTTTAAACTAAGTCTTCATACGAGCATTTTTTATGTTGTAGACACAGGGGAGGTGCTACAACATAAAAAAGGTTCGTATGAAAATTTATATGACGAAACGAACCTTCTTAGGTGTTTTTTAATTTTATATTTCAATATATTGTTATTATTTATACTAGAAAAAACTTTGAGCGCGTGCTGGGGCTGTTCAGAAATTTGTGGTGACCAACTGGTAACCAGTTCACGCATTTGCCTTTCTTTGCTCCCAAACAACCAACCCGAGGAAAGAAAAACCTGGCATAAGTGGACACAGACCGAACCGAAAATCAGTTCAAGACACGACTCAGATCGAATCCTCTTACCAACTGCTTCGCGCCCTTGTAACCACTCCATGCACTGCCACTGCTTATTTTTCCTGAGCCTTATCATTTCAGGTTGAATTGGCAAGTTGCGAAGCACTGGCAGGAGGCGCCGTTAAGCGTCTGCACCTCAGATTGAGAGTCTTAGTTTGCATCCCGCTCAGGCCAGCCAGTTCTTGTTTCCCTACGAGATCATAGACTGAAACCACATTTGTCTGAGGAGGACAAACCACCGACTTCGGCTGGTCACCGAACAGGCGAAATACTAATTCAAATTGGTTCCGCGAGGAAGAATGCACGGCGCATCCCAAAAGGACTGATTGACGCCGTATTTTATCCTTTATACTTGATGAATTACTGTATTCTGACCAAATGAATTCGGTGAGGAGCACTACACCATGCTTATGCTTATGCTGCGCTTCGTATCTTCGCTTGCAGTCCATCAGAAACACCACCGACTCCATCAGTCATCTTCAATTGCTAGCTGCTCTCAAGCGACCGGGTGGTTTTTCAGTGCTGAGTTCATGGAACGGAGCGCTCCTCGTCATTGCGCCTGCGCAGTGTTCCTAAACGTTCCAAAGGCGAAACATCAACGTACAAAATTATTCAGACGTTCTTGATCTACGCCAGGGTAAAGCGGAGGAGGTAATGTTCTTTGTAGAGGCTCTACCTTCTAACCAGGGCAGGTTCGGTCTCCTTTGTGCAACATTACATGAGTGTTCGACGACTATGTGCAATCTCGGAGCGGGCACCAGCCCGATAGGTACCGAATGTTGTAAGGTAGAGGCGATATTGAAGAGCACGTGCAGTGCTTTGTGGAATCGTGGTACTAGCCCATAATCTGTCCTATTGATAGTCAGCCATTCAGGGCATCGACCGTACACGCGCCCTCCGAATGACACGCCCCTTCACTGCGGCCTGATTGGTCTAGCGTACCCCCATTGCCATTCGATCATGTTCGATCATAATCGACCATTACCAGTAGAACGATTTTGCAGTTGAACCGTACAAAGCAGATGTTCTCGAAGGTTCCAGATGACACCAACATGTTCGCCGAGACACCTTCAAGTGCAGAAGACAGTGATGTCAACGAAAGAGGACGAAGTTGTCACGCCAGGCCAACAATCAGTTGTTTCGGATCAGATTCCCTTAGTCTTCTAATTTTAGCTGATTTGTGGCCTTTTTAAAACACAAAGAAGTGACGTATTTGAGCTGTACGACTGGCAATAGCAGCAATAAATAAAGCACTTAAATTGGAGCTCCAGCAAAAAGACACCGAACAGCTGCTGAAGAGCAATCAGAACACCCGTTAACAGGATTTCTTGGCTTTTCCAAGCTAACGCAAACAAGATCCAAGCTAACGCAAACAAGACACCTGCTATTCCTGTCCTGTCGATGAAGTATAATGGTAGCCATTTGAAGCTACCAGCTAGACTATAAAAACAAGTTTAATGAAGTGAGAGGTATCCTGCTGACAAAAGGCGGCCGAACTTGTTTGCCAGCAGGTAGTGAGTTTTCCAAGCATCCATTTTTTCAGTCATCAGAAGCCTCCGAAGTAGCCGCTCAACTCTCTTGTGGAAGAAGAACCGTCAGAGCGAAAGACATTTCAGCAACACATGATGAGCCTTTGGAATGAATTTGTGAACTCCTGGTATTTTATTGATTTTGAAGGTCAGATCATATAAAACGAAAAAATTGGCAGTGCTTCTTTTCAAATAAACCATTATGAAAGCCAGTAAATCTCTTGAAGATCAATTATTTGAATGCTGACCAAAATTCTTGCGACAACAAAGATAAACATAGTACTACAGAAGCAGTAGTAATATCGTAGTGCGTGTATAGACAAGGAATTACTTCATTTAATTTTCAGGAAAGAAGAAAAGCTAATGTTGTGGCAAGACTTCCTTAGTGCTCGTCATCTAGATAACAGAAAAATTTATATTCTGCTGTAGGTATAAAGACGACTGCTTTATACTGTGCTCCATTCAAAACGAGGTGGACGCTTGCTTCGAACTAATGAATCGGCTGTCCGAGTATGCATATAACGTTTGCACGGGGAAACCCCATCAGAAAATTGGCTTGCTTTCCTCAACGTCCACATTGTGCACTAGATTACTGAAATTCGGTGGCACCGCTTCCCAGTGGAGAAAATATTCGCGTTCGCTACCTTTCTGTCCCTCGAGTACCAAAAAGGATATCATAAAGAATACGTTCCGAACAGCCATATCGCTCTCGTCTGATGAAGAGGAGAAATTCTTCTCTATGAACATGGCATTCAATATTGCAAAGCGAACTGGTATCCAACGCATGGCACACTGGACGGCAGCGCCTAGCCAGCCGCCTCTTTCGCCAAGGGAAGGAACGTGGGAAGATGTCCTCTTTGCGAGCCTTTCATCTCAGTCGAAGTAAGTGCTCAGATACGCGAGTGCGTAAGCATTGCCAATCTTCATGATGTGAGAATCACTGATGTCTCTCCCGTCTGAAGGGTCCGGAACCGTCTCTACACCATGACTAACTCCACCCCATCCTGTGCAGTCTGCTTAACGGAAAGATGGATGATTGTATGACAAATAGAGTGGTCTATATTGTGCTATGCAATGAAGGTAGGGACCATTACATAAGGGAAACGGGAATTGCCTATGTATCGGAGTCAAGAAGCATTTGGATGATCTTAGAAATACAATAAGTGAATGGAGAACTATGACGGGTGCAGGAAGCTATTTTATTAGACGATAGTGGTTATATCCTATATCACCGACTTGACTCCATGGAATACAGAGTTCGATGCCACGCATGCGCGATGCTGCAGGTGTCTGTGCCGATTTTAACGCAAGAAAGCGACAGCTCGCAGCACATCGGAAGGGCTTTGATCGCTGCCAAGAGCCCATGACAACAAGACAAGGCAGCTTGATTTAAAAGGTGTCCAGTTTGGTTTAAAAGTAATCCCATTTGAGTTGTGAGTTGGGAAGAATGCTGCTTAAGTTAAAACAGGCTACCTTAACTTAGCAGAAGTCAATTTTAAATACAGCAAGTGAAAACTGTGTATAGGCCGACCTGTAGAGAAATAGTTACACGTCCATCGCTTAGACATGTTATACTCCTACGGCCCGTCGCCGACAATCTGTCGCCGACGCTGTCAACAATAGGGGTGCAGTTTCATCATTTGGCAATCGACCAAAAACGCAGACGTAAAGAAGTGGAAAAAGCAGGTCATTCTTTCCGTCCCACGATACACGATAATCCGGACACCAGATACGGATGAAAATGTGATCAACCGCCCAACATGGAGGCCAGTAAGCAATCTGGACTCGAATATTAGAGCCGAAGAAGAGTCAGGCAGGAATTCCGACCTTTTTTACTGCTTGCTTACTCTATCCTAATCGAAGTAAAGGAGTTTGTAGGACATCTGGGCGGCTTACATCATGTCGTGTTATGAGTAGAGTACCTATTGGAAAAGGACAGACCTCCCGTCCATGAGTGCGTGGCCAGTAAAGCGGTAGAGTTTTGACCACTTGATCTGATCCCAACAGTACTCAAGCCGTTTGGTCCCTAGGTCTGAAGCTCAGTCAGCCACATGTGTGCAGTAGTTTAGCGATATCGCTATGCTTTTATGATAAGTTTAACCTAGGATGTGAACCGGATCTTGCCCTAGTTTTTCCAGAAAGAGTACTCTGTAGGATGAAATGGTGTTTATGAAAATGATCTTCACAATTATTAGAAGGATTATGTAGTCTCCATGTCCGACGTTCATAAAACCTGGACATGTTATAACAATATATTTGATCCTTCTGTGCCACGCAGGTTTGTTATGTTGGTATAACTCTTATTTGGGCTGACGTTTCGATACAACCCGCCTTTTTCAAAGGCCTGGAAGTACTTCGAAACCTTAGATCCGGCTACCCATTCCGTTAAAGGCATACTTCTACACATCTCTATTTACAATGAGTTCCCACGAATGTCAAAGAATGCTCCTCTAAAGCATACCAAGCTCACTATCGTTCCACCAGCGCTGAGAGAGCGCTCAGCTATAGGACCATCAATGAGCAACTGGGACCTACCATGCAGGTCTATACGAATAGGTATAGACTGCGCAGTCTCAGAGCTCACACAACGGAATGAAGGGCAAGAAGTAGCTGGTTATTGAAATGCACTCGTTTCGGTTGTTCATTGCTGGATTACGCTCCCGAATCCAGAAAGCTTCAAGAGTCTTTCTAGTACTGATTCCACTTTCATGTAGCAACACAGTGCATTTAAGGTCAATGTCGTTTCCGCCGTGGGTTTCTTGTCGATGTTTACCCAGTGGGGTTAACAAGCTCTGTTTCAATTTTCCAGCTAGGGGTTCATTTTTTAATGCGAACACTAAGTACCCTTTCTTTCTCACCTGTGTATAGCTCGCCACAGGATAAGCACTGGATTTGGTTGACAACACCTCTTTGTGCGCAGTCTCCATCTCTCCCAAATGGGCAGATAACACAATTCCTCATCCCACAAGTACCGTCGTAACACCTATTTCGAATAAGAAGTCGTATGATGCTGTTTCCCGGTATGTTAACCAGGACAACATCGTCGTTCAGGTTTGCTCGCAACAGGCAACGGCGTACTTCTGCCGTGGCGTCGTCAGAGATGAAGGGCAGTTGAAGACAAATTTTGTCTTCGCGTGAATGTTCAACATGGCCGTGTCGTATTCGATCACCTCGTCGTCGTGGTTCGTAGCCGTTAAGACGTGCGATATAGAGGCCAACATACGTGATTCCTCTCGTTCCTCGTGTCCCATGCATACACCTAGTGCCGTTCTGTACATGTTACGGAGTACGTCACGCTTTACTGCTGTAGAGTGAGCAGATCTTGCATGAAGTATGATGTTTTTGGAGCTGTCCCTAATATCGACAAGAGGCCCTCGGCGGAAACGACTTTGGCATTAAATGCACTGTGTTGCTATATGAAAGTGAAATCGGTACGAGAAAGACTCTTGAGGCTTTCTGGATTCGGAAGCGTAATCCAGCAATGAACAACCGAAACGAGCGCATTTCAATAACCAGCGACTTCTTGCCCTTCATCCCGTTGCGCGAGCTCTGAGACTGCGCAGTCTATATTTATTAGTATAGACCTGCATGGTAGGTCCCAATTGCTCATTGACGGTCCTATGGCTGAGCCCTCTCTCAGCGCTGGTTGAACAACGGTGAGTTTGATATGCTTTAGAGGGGTACTCCTTGACATTCGTAGGGAATCATTGTAACTATAGATGTGAAGAAGTATGCCTTTGACGGAATGGATAGTAGGATCTAAGGTTTCGAAGTACTTTCAGGCTTTTGAAAAAGACGGGTTGTATCGAAACGTCAGCCGAAATAAGAGTTATACCACCATAACAAACCTGCGTGGCACAGAAGGATTAAATATATTAGCAGGATGTTAGTTGCGGTCGACACTTTTGTACCATGCGCCAGAGTTCGAGTCCCGCCCGGCGCAAAACTTTTGATCGCAATTAGATATCCTTTTAACAACTTCCGTTACCACACTTTGTATATCAGTTTGCTCCACCCTATGAAGTACAATGTAAACCGATAGAAACATCAGTGGTTCACCCTTTTCAAATCAGTGTAGCAACTTTCTAAACCCCACTTCTGGTCATGAATGACGTTCGATCGTGGGTTTGCGTCAATTCTATTAGGTTGGAAAAAAAGTCTCTTCACACTTCGAAATTTTTTTTACCCTTCCCCTTGTAAACGCACTAGCCAATGTTGATTGCTGATTTCGTAATCCTATCACACTTGTCTACCGTTCGCACGCAGACACAGGTTAAGACTCTTCTTGCAATTCGTTATCCATCCAATCTTCCGAACTCAATGCCAGATCTACCTCATGGCCGTTTTCAGCACGGCATTCTTCAAGAATTCATTAAAGAATCCACAGCACGTCAGGCAGCAGACCAAATTAACCACATATATGGCTTGGGATCTACTACTCATCGCGCCTGTTATGAGTGGTTCGGAAAGTCTTTAAAGGGAAATTATTCACTGAGGGCAAAGCATGGTCAGGAAGGCCAACTGGATTGGACGACAGTGAACTACACCATCTTCTTCGTACCGATAGTTGGCAGACGACACGTCAGCTGGCAGAGAAGCTCGAAGTGTCTCATAGGATAGTGGGGATCCATCTGAAGAATCTTGGCTTTCATGGAAATTTGGAGCTTGGATTCCACATGCCCTGTCAGACACTCAGAAAGGTCGACGGCTCTCCATCGCTGCTTCTCTTCTGTCCAGATAAGGAAGGAAATCCTTTCTTCCGCGGATTGTGACAGGCGAAGAGTCCTGGGTTCTGTGTGCCAACTTCCGAGGAAAAGGCAATGGGTACAAAAGGGAGAGAGCCCTAAGTCTGATCTCAAGCCCAATGTTCACGAACGGAAGATTCTCTTGAGTGTTTGGTGGATATCAGAGGAGTGATTTATCGGCAAACTCTCAGAAGTGGAGAGACACTTACTGCTGCCACATACAGTGGCCAACTCCACAAAGTCGCCGCAGCTTTCCAAGAAAAGAGGCCTGAGAAGTCGAAGGTGATGATCCTGCATGACAACGCAAAGCGACATGCTGCAAGACTCACAAGAGAAACAATAAAGAAGCTGGGCTGGGAGGTAATGCCACATCCACCGTATAGCCCTGACCTCGGCCCTCCCGAATGCTATTTCTTCCACGCTCTTAAGCAAGAAATTGGAGAGAAATATTTTGAAACGGACGAGGACCTCAAAAATTGGATTCAGCGGTGATTCGACTTCAGAACTGCAGTCTTTTACGCGAGATGAATTAGAAAAATTACCACGTCTTTGGAGAAGTGTAGTAGAACAAAATAGAGTTTATCTCAATTGATTTGAATTTGTAGTTGTGAAGTAATAAATCTTTGAAAAAAATGAAAAGACTTTTTTCCAACCTAATATTCGGAAGGATTAGCAACCTCCTAGACAGCAGCCCACTTTTCTCTCCTCTTGAACCTGTCCAGTTCCAAACGGCCGCCCTTACTATGTTAGAGAAATCGGAAAATTGGTTAAGAAAGGGATAAGTCGGATTCAAGAAGCCTGTGCATAGGGCGGTGTCGTCTGCCATAGTAAAACATTAGAACATCAAGAAACAATTCTAAAGGCAAGTGTGAATGAACTATAGGAGGAGATATGTATTTAGCGTGGGCACATCTCTGTAACCCGGTCCACACAGATTTGGACACCAGTTGGTTTTTGAAGATCACATTTACAAAAATTTACGATTTACGACCCAAAATGTCGTAATTCGCAAATCGTAAAAAATCGGGGAAATAGCCGTAAATCGTAAAATCGTGAATCGTAATTACGCATACCCCTGAATCCCACTATGAAAAGTGAAATAGAAGTCGCCTGCGGTGAGAAAAAACTTCCGCAATCTTCAAAAGAACGAGCTACACTACATGGTTCACGACAAACCGTTTACTTGCCATCAGGTCCAGCAGAATTTGAACCCTCTTTTAGTGTTTGCACCGCTACGTAGAATGAGTGCTGTTGCAGACTGGCTGTGCAAGCCGCATTAATGGAGCATTCACGGTATGGTTATGCTCTCGGAATTTTTCAATCACTCGATTGGTTCCCAATGCTCACAAATTTCGAATGCTTAAATTCAAATACGAAATGCGATTTTTTGAAGAATCGAATTCGAATGTATTCAAAAAATACTATTTTTACTATATTTTGAATATCTGAATTCGGACACATTCGAAAAATGCGATTTTTTGAATATTCGAATTCCGGTATTCAAACTCGAGTGAAAATCATTCGAATAGGTCAGCCGAGCACAACTAGAACTCTGGATATATAAAGAAGGTGAGGGCCTCGATCCACCAGTGGGAGTCATACTTGGAGTCACTCGCGTAGTGTCACTAGACATTTAGATCCTTTTCGGAAGGACAATAGAACAGATCACTGCATAGGAAGGTAAAATCTCTGAGCACCCGCTCTTCGTAACGCATAGAGAGACGAAAGACCCCGGCTAATGCCTAATCTTTAGTAATCAGGGGTGGCACGAATTAGATTCAGCAGCAACACAAAAGCTGTTGAAAACCGCAAAGTCATGAAAAACACAAGAGAACGAGTGGAATGGAATTATTCGGGAAATCTAGAAGAGGATAAGAAGAAGAAGAAGCTCTTGGTAGCGATTTCACTGTACCCGACATCATTTTCAGGCTATAAAAATCCAGCGTAAATGCACTGGAGAAATTCTTAAAATGAACCCGTGATCCTTCACAGAGTGGTGATTCAGAAGGTACCGCAACAACAATAACAGGCGCATTGAAGCCGATGGACCGTGCTGGGAACGAGCCCCGTCGAACATGCTGCAACAGCGCCTGGAAGATGGACGAGCCGTCTAATTGCAGAGATTTTCGATCAGTGAAAGGCCAGTTGCTCGCAGAAGAACTATGTATTTATCAAGCGGCACCCGATAGAAAATGCCGCCCGACAGCCGGACCACTCGACTCGTCTACCTCTCCGCCGAGTACGCTGGTAGCCACAAACACATCAGATGAAGGGGTGGCACTATTGTTGACTTGAAAACGTCCGATTCACCAGAATCGCGAAGCCTTCGCGGAGATCATTTTGACATCACACTACGAACGCAGACAGCACTTCCGCTTGGTCTTTATGAAGAAGCAAGTGCTTCAAATTTCATAAAGAGGTAGGAGTACATCAGAGTACTGAAGGATAGAGTATACATAATGATCGCGCAAAGGACAAAGGACGCCTTTACTCAATCCCTTTTGGGATGCACCACACATTCTACTTCTACGGGATGTCGTGGAGGTAATTTGAATGCGTATTTGGCCATACAATGACTTGCAGTGGCCACCCGATGGACAATGCAGAGATTTATCCTTCCCAGACAAGTCTGCTACCAGTTCACCGTCCCCGGTCGGATGGAAGGCTTGGCTGGCTTGGAGAGAAATTCGAAGGAGAAACCTGGTATCGGGTGTACGCGACAGCCGGCACCTCCTCCGACTGGGCTACACGGACCCTTCAGTAGAATATGGGTCATATAAATAGGAATCATCATCATCATTTTTACACAGGGAGGTATCCCCGTGAGGGTAATGAAAGTAGTAAAACAAAAGATACACACACTACCAGTCGAAATGCCGGCAAGAAGGCAGTGATGCAGAGATAGGAAAAAAGAAAGACAAAAACAAGTGACAAACCAAAGAAATAGCAAGTAAATTTAAAACAAACGACGACATTAATTGATTGGTAATTAGGCAAACAGGAGGGTGTCAAACAGGAGGAATTCACTCTGAGTTACCTAAGGTTCCAAAAAATTGGCTTAACTAGCCTCAACACTACTGCGAAATTCAGATTCACAGATAACTTTTTCATACATCTAAACAGGAACCTTGAGACGTCATTTCTTCATTTCTCTTGTCTGGTCAGAGAAAAATAACATTCCTTAAAGAAAAAACAGATTTGCTCGAAAGCAGGAACAACCAAAACCAGTGAAATGTATCGGAAATGACAACGGTATGTAGAGCATGGTCCCGACGTACGACTCACAGCAGTGAGTAAAATTTCTCCGAATTAATATTTGCAGCGTGTGGAGTCACAATCCGATCTGTCAATCGTGTGGAGTTTCCGATCTCTGTCGGAGTGCACCAGGGCTCTGCGCTATCCCCACTGCTCTTCGTGGTCATCATGGATGCAATTACACGAGATCTCGAAAAGGCAGCTCCCTGGACGTTGCTGTATGCCGACGACGTCATGCTTGCATGTGAAGACAAAGCCGAACTCGAGCGACAGGCACAGGAATGGTGCGATCGCTTGGCATTGTTCGGACTCAAGCTAAACGTCAAAACGACGGAGTACTTGACGACGGATATGAATGATCAAGATCAATGGTACTGACCTCTTACGAGTCACATCTTTCAAGTATCTCGGGTCAACAGTTACGCCCGATGGCAGCCTAAAGTTGGAGGTGAATGCGCGCGTAAGTGCAGCCTGGTCCAAATGGCGGTCGTTGACTGGGGTTCTCTGCGATAAGACAATACCCGAGTACCTCAAGTCGAAGGTTTATAGAACAGTCGTCCGACCAGTAGCGACGTACGGTGCTGAGTGCTGGCCCGTGACGAAGGAAATTGAAAGCCGCCTCAGTGTGATGGAGACGAAGATGTTAAGGTAACGACGGCCGGAGTAACGCGAATGGACCGCGTTCGCGATGACACCATACGACAGAGGTTCGGTGTCGTCCCGATAGCCGACAAGTTGCGCGAAGCTCGTCGATGGTATGGCCACGTCCTTCGCGCTAACGACGACACCGTCTGTAAGATTGGCCTGAATCTTGAAGTCCCTCGAAAACGGCCCAGAGGACGCCCGAAGCAACGTTGGCTAGACACGTTGCACTTGGACTTAAAGATAGCTGGTGTGCATCCCGATCAAGCATTTGATCGGGAGAAATGGCGTCACCACACCAGAAGAGCGGACCCCGCCACCAAGCGGGACAAACGCTACTGAAAATGATAATGATGATGAACGTGTGGAGTCACAAGTCGTGGTCGTAGCCCTTCGTAACTGTGATCGTAAATGCTCCATAGTGGTCATCTCTATTCTGCTCTAACATTCACATGTGCTTCGAAACAAACTTGAGAATCGTAAAAAGCGTTACTCAGAATTGACGATCGTACAGAGGAACCCAACCAAAAACTATGCGGTGCTCTCATAATTCAGCTTAGGGCATCCTGCCGAGACGCCTCCTTGCATAAGAAAAAGAGAGAAGTTCACTTACTCTAAACTCTACGGTCCGACGACAAGACAAATGCTGGCAGTAATGCCAGGCTCTGATTTCTTTTCTTTTCTTCTCCTTTCCATTTTCTTCATTCATTCTTTCTTTTCTTTCTCACTTCTCAGTGAAAAAAACGAGATTTTTTTAGAATTAGTGGTTGTTTATTATAAAGAAGAGATCATGAACAACTTCACAAAATTGTGTGTGAAACATATGGAAAGAAACTAGTTTTCGCTATTAATCGAGATGTTTCTGGATCACCCTCATTTAACCACTTGGCATTCGATGATCTAGCGGAATTGTTCACAATGGAATCTAAATACTAAGAAAGCTAGTAAAGAAGAGCAGAACAGAAGTCGAAGATGTACCCTGCTCTGATAAATAAAATATTTCCACCGCTCCGAAAAGGAATTTCCAAACGTTAAATGTGATCCACGGTTCGGCTCCCCCGTCCTCCAGAAGCGCTTTCCATTCCTCCGCATCGTGAGTTTAATAAGGAGCCACGCACCTCTTTTTCAAACCCTTAAGAGGCTTTCAAAATCATTCGTCTTGAACCGTCCGTCAAAAGCGGTATTTTGGCTTATGCAGGAAAGAAAAGGGATTATAAAAATTGTGGAACAAATACACCATAGGTCTCACTCGCATCCCTTGAACGAGAGAAGTAGCCTACTGGATTCCGCTCGAAATCGAAAGAACACCAGGATGATCATCAATAAGTTGGAGAGTGTTGTTTGTAGTGGTCTTGGCTGAGAGGCTTGATATTCTTCGGACTATTTGAGTTCCAAAGTCCTTGTACGACAAGGGCAAATGGAAAATTTGGCGCCAAACGGGGGACCGAACCCCTTATCAGAGGAAAGGCAGTGCTCAACAAGTACGTCGTTGAATCGAGCCCAAGGCATACAATAGCAGTCCGCATCTCCACACACAATGTTTCCTTGCAAGAACTTTGTCAAAGCAGCATGAAATCCAAGGCGAACTTGTGCACAAGAAATCAGCCAAGTGACTGTTCCCGTTCACACTTTGCAAAATTAGGCTGTCACGCTGCGAAGCAACAATGGTGACCCGGGAAAGTGGTTTAGAAGACCAAATTTCCGCCCAATTTAAACCTCGATGCAGGTGAGTGCAGCGATAGAGCAGATGATGAGCAGGGGGTGATCAACAGGCAAGGGATGATCCGCCGAGGATCACGAGGCAATTATCTGCCTAAGAAGCTTCCATGAAGCAACCTCACTCGTTGAACCTGAACAACAGCCCTCTTGATGTAGTAAAATGATGCACTAATGCATGCACTTGTGTCTCGACTTCCCTCCACACCCTCTTCTGGTCATTAATTTTCTAATTGCCCCCACTTGAAGGCATATGTTCCCCTAGAATAGCTCCTGTCCGGACATAAATAACACTGTTCTTCGACCTGATAATTGCCTATCTACTACGCAGTGTAACACCGCAGATCATACCGGAAAAAGCGCAATGCTGGTGACTCGCCGTCTTTCAGGCCATATATCACAACTGCTGTAATGGAACCCCTCAATAACAGCCTTACTACACGATGCTTCAGCGGGTCCAGCATTTCACTGGCGACACTTTGCAGATGGGAATGTAAGTAGTGATTAAGAATTCAGGCAACTCACTCTCTGCAATTCACTTCCCTACCGCATGCGAGTCGTGGAGGCAAGGGATTCAGATATTGGGTTGGGTAGCAATATCGGAACTACGCAGAAAAATTCAGATTGGACTCAAAGGCTCTTAAAGACCACTTAGCGAGAAAACCACCAAAATCTACACGCCATTGCCGACAAATCGCTTAGTTAAGAACCTCACGGCCGTGAAGCCCTAGAATTCCGAGTACCACCTGTATCACCTGTCGTCCAGTTAATCATCGAGTAGCTCGAGCAGGCGCCAGCAGCCTCCATCGTCCCTGTCGTATGCCAGAGTACTCCAATGGATCTCCCTCGCTCGAGGGACAGAAGAGCGTCAGATCGCTCGTTCAGGGCTTTCACTAAGAAGTCGCCGATTTCTGCCGGTGACGGCTCTCATCCAGCGGATGTCTGCTTTCATGGTCGCCTCACCTAATTTCCGACCACTTGGCCCATGCGGAATCGTCTCTGATCCTCGAATGTCGAAGCTCGAAACTTCGGAGGCCATCTTATCTTGTCTTACCCCCCTTTAGCGGGCATCAGGTTTGAACCGTCCTCGTAGCCAATAACGTCGCTCTGGGTGCCATGGAGTGGTGAAAGTCACGGACAAACTTCTGCCATGTTAGACGATCCAGAGCCATTTCACTAACGCGCTCTAAACACAAGCCTCGTTTACTTAAGTCGACTTGTATTTGTTTTATCCACATCTTCTTTGGTGCAGCTCGCTGGACTTTCCATTCACTTGGTCCGATTCTTCGCAGCAATTTGTTGGGTATTCGTTGAGCCGCCATTCGACTTACATGTCCAAACCACCGTAGCCTGCGTTTTCGGATTTCGGATTCGACAGTGCAGCAAGACTTGCGGATATTGTGGTTTTTAATCCGATCACGAATTGAGACGTTTAATATACGTCTGAGGCACCTCATGTGGAAGACCTCTAGCTTCTTCAAGTCAGCTTTCAGAAGCACCCATGTTTCCTCACCACAAAGCAATATTGGCATTACAATGGATCGAAATACACGCATTTTCCTTGCGAGCGACACGTTGTGTCTCCTCCATAGACACCAGGTTAGTGAGCCGAAGGTCATCGCAACCATGCCAATTCTAAAATGATTTCGATTGTTTCTATCAAGACCATCAGCTTAACTGGTTCCATGCTGATATCAGCGGCCAGGTCATCCCGGATACGGGTGAGTGCTGATCGGTCCCACGAGGTGTGGATGTTGCATTCGATCAAATGGCGCCGATGGTGTAAAGGCGTAGAGCATTCCCGCCCGGTCAGAGGGTGGGGCGCGTTTGTGTTCCGCCTGGCGCTAGAAGTTTTGATCGCAACAAAACATCGTTGTGAAAGCATGCCAATTCTGCTGTGGATTTCCGCGGTGCATGAGACTTTGTTTTTCTGCACTATACAGGGTGTGAAAAACGTATTGACGCATCTACTTTTTGTTTCAGCACCAGCTTTCTCTTTCTACTCCTCTAGGTTTTTGTGTGTTATTTCTGTTGGCTTTATCGTGCTCAAAAAACACTCATGAAAAAACTGAAGAAATATGATCGTCATCGTTACGGTGGCCTTTTTTTGTCTGTTACCCAGAGAGCTGAATACTTCCTTAACAAGAGAATTAGGCGCTGTTCGAAACGGTTGGTGAGGAAAGAGGTCGGCAACCCAAAGGTCAGCCACGGCCCTCTCAAAATAGATGATGGTTACAAGATGTACAAGCACGATAACCTTCAAATCCAAAATTATCAATCTCTGTCCGATAACAGTAAGCAGGTAACGCGCGCAGGTGTAGACAGCTTCTCATCAGCTTCTCACAGCTTAAACATGAATCCGCTGGATTACTCTTTTTAGGCGATTTTGGAGAACGAGGTCTGGGCTACTTTCAAGAGAAGTGACCAGTCGCAGAAGGCTATCCTGTTAGAAGCACGGGACGAAATCCAAGCGAGTTTTGCGGCACATGCTCATGAATTTTTTCGTCGTTTTCGCCCCTGTATTCACAGTAAAGGAGCCAATGTTGATTACGAGCTATTCTATCGTGTTCGCAAGATCATTTTCCATATTTTTCAAGTGAATATTTTAAAACTTACTGCGTACTACTATTTCCACAACCACCATTTACTGCGTCAATACTTTTTACGCACCCTGTAGAACCGAAGTACTTGAACTCCGCGACTTGTTCGATCTGGGAGTTGTCCAAGTAGAGTGTGCATGGTGATTCTTCGGTTGTGAGCGCCTTTGTCTTTTCAGCGTTTATTGTTAACCAGTCGTTCGGCGGCCTAGCGGCCGCCTACGACTGGTTGGGGGCTTCGCCCCCAAACCCCGAGAATAGGACGCCATGGCCGGTACGGGTTTCCTATTCTTTCCTAGGCCTTCTGACCATTATGTTAATCGAGATGGATCGGCTGATCTTCCTCAACGTGATCCTCAAAAAATCGATAATATCGATCGATATCGATTGATCCGACTTCAGATTCGTGTTCAGCGACCTCGATTACCCCCAAGGCCGAAGTTTCGCGCCGCTTGAACGCCATCCTCAAAAAATCGATAATATCGATCGATATCGATTGATCCGACTTCAGATTCGTGTTCAGCGACCTCGATTACCCCCAAGGCCGAAGTTTCGCGCCACTTGAACGCCATCCTCAAAAAATCGACGGACAGTGTGACACACACACGCACACACGCACACACACACGCTTGCTGCTTTATATATAGTAGGATGCGTATGGATGAGCAATAGCGGGGATTTCTCGAAGAATATCATTTGCCTCTGCATCAGTATCTGCAAAGATAGCACTATCGTCAGCGAACATAAGGTCCGTAACGAACTGACTATCTCCAATTTGGACTCCTTGTCGTCCGCTAAACATCTTTCGCATAATTGCATCCACAACGATATTGAACAGCAACGGCGACACCACGCATCCTTGCCTCACACCAGATCGAATTGTAAACGCGTTTGACGTTCCTTTACGTACACGGACAAAGCTGGAGCAGTTGGCGTAAGTCTCTTGCAGCAGTCGTACCATTTTCGGTGCAATAGGTTTTGATTCCATTGCCCTCCAAAGAGCTGGCCAGTAGACGCTTTCGAATGCTGCCCGGAAATCTACCTTCCACTTCGTATGCGTTCTTCCATTGTCTGTCTGAGAGCAAAAATCTGTCCGCAGCAGCCTCTTCCTGGATGGAAGCCAGCTTGTTCCTCCCTAGCGGTACATTCACGTTGCTTCTGCAGCCTTGCTTGAAGTACTCTCGTGAACACCTTTCCTGTTATAGAAAGCAGGCTTATTTCGCGATAGTTTTTGCAGTCAAGGATAAAGGATAAAGGACGGCGTTACTCAATCCCTTCTGGGATGCGCCAGCGCATTCTACTTTTACGGGGTGTCGTGGAGGCGACATGAATGCGTATTTGGCCATACAATGACTTGCGGTGGCCAGCCGATGAACAATTCAGCGCTTTATCCTTCCCGGACAAGTCTGGTACCAATTCACCGACCCCGGAGGGATGGAAGGCTTGGTTGGCCTGGGCGGGAAATCCGAACCAGGAACCTGGTATCGTGTGCACGCAACAGTCGCGATTCCTCCGACTGCGCTACACGCGCCCAGTTGGGCAAATACGCATTCATGTCGCCTCCACGACATCCCGTAGAAGTAGAATGCGCTGGCGCATCCCAGAAGGGATTGAGTAACGCTGTCCTTTATCCTTTATCTTTTATTAGTTTTTGCAGTCACAACTGTCTCCTTTTTTCAGGACTGGTATGATGATGGCCTGTTTCCATGCCGCCGGAATTTTTTCCGCTCTCCAGATTAACTTCAGCAGAGAGTGTAAACGGTTGACCAGTACTTCTCCGTCAGCTTTCAGCGCTTCAGCCGTCACACCATCAGCAGCCTTATTGTTTCGTAATAGCTGGATAGCTTCTGCGACCTCGTCTCTGGTAGGGGTAATCCCCGATGCGACTGTCTCTGGTATAAGGACCGATGGTGGTGCAGCTTGAAGGCCCCCTGGTGCAGCATGATTGTACATTGTGTCGAAGAATTCCTTCCATCAGAGGCCATCACTCATTGCATGAATCGTGTCACTCCGAGCATCGTCCTCCGATTCCATGCTGCGCAACGCTGATCCCGCGTTCATACTGCTCCCGTATGGCCCAAGTCTCTGAGGCGTATGCTAGCGCTCCGGACGTTCTTCGTCTTCTTCACGACTTCCTCGACGCTCTTGAAAGTTCCCCAAGCCGCTCGTTCCCTCCTGCCCAGCTCCGCCGCTCGATCGTTGGCCATATTGACTTCGCGACAAGGATACACGTAGCTAAAGCACTCGGAGATGTTCGTTCCGTTAAGAAAGGATCGTCCGTTTTCCATGAACATCGTCCTCGTAAGATTCAGCTGCAGTCCAGCGTTCCCACATATGTACACGATCAAAACCGGCTTCGCTCCGCATGACTGATTCTCGGCGTTACAAGCACGATTTCGGCAGCGAAGCGAACGAAGGTGGTGCAGCTGTCGGCCGTCCATCTTCACTACCATGTCTTCCCATCCTAGATCGCGCTTGCTGTTTTCGAGGGTGGCGTAGAAGAGCTGCGGGAATGTGGTATCCCTCTGCCGAACCCCTTTCTTCACCTTGATCATGATGTCGTTGTTGAAAAGTGAAAGCCGCAATAGTGAGGGAGGATTTTAAGAAAAACCCATCCCCACAAGTGTGTCACTCCAAGACCGTATTACGCCACGTATAATATACTGCAGACCTCTCCAAAGCTGAAGAGAATCCGAACAAGTGTCGCCTAAATGTACTGTTGATTATGTGTAAAGTTGTTCCAAAAATAATGTCGGATTTAAGCAGCCACATCCTAGGAACCTCCTCGTATGGATCCGTTTTTATCTCAAAAACCACCAGGATCTTACCATTAGTATGTTTTCTAATGGCGTACCTACTGAATGCAAGCTGTTGTGACGATGTTCTGCTGCGAATAAAATCGTCAAGCGCCAAGCGGGACTCGGCTGGATCACAACAAAATAGCATTACAGCAGCCTATAACTTCAGTAACAGCCAATTGAGCCTAGACGAAATGCCTTGATTCGCTTGAATCTCTAGATTTCCTAAGTCTATGAATATGTGGAGGTCAACATCGTCATTGGTTCGTTTTTAGCTTATAAGAATGGCAGAAAATTAAAGAAACACTTGACCATGTACAGATTAGTTCAGGAGAGACCCGAGAATGTGGCAAAACACAGAAGTTTCTGCGCCTTATTCGACTACTCGCTAAGATCTTTTAAGACAGAGAGATGTTCTACGCTGCCAAGGCTATTTCATGTGGCTCCAGAGCGCTTTCACGGGAAATTCCGATCAAATTTTTCATCTCGAACACTCGACATGAAGCATCTGCGAGGCAGATATGTTCGTCTTTTTCACTGAACGGTTGCCACTTACGTGGAGACATCACCGCTGGTGCGTCGAAATGGGGGGACGCCCCAAGATCATTGATGTTTTCAGTTTCTTGGACCTGTCCAAGGAGAAGCCAGAGGTGGAGTGCACGAAATGGAAGCTTAACCGGTCTGCTCGCATTGGAGCGCCAGCAGTATCTCGCACACCTTGGCAGCCGCAAACTGCTCTCAAGATGCTTCCACTCTCTTCTCCGACGAAGGCGTGAAGGTGCTGGTAAGCCTACACTACTTACTGAATAAAACAGAATAAAAGTGAATCAAAAGAAAAGAAAATCAGGACATCTCTGCCACAGCCTTACTTGCCTTAGCCTTAAAAGAGCCAAGAGCCAGGTGTAGGAAGTCCTCCTTACCAAAAGTAATGAGACAAATTGAAAAAAATCTTTATCTCTTTATAACTCAATTACAACTCAGCGATGCTGAGGAATGTATTTGCCATTAAGGGCGATGACCTTGCTGCCATCGCTCAGCCAACTTCCTGATCCCATCCTTCCAGAACTGCTTGAGCCTGGTGTTGATCAACTGCTCGATATGGTTGTCAAGGACTCCTTGGGTTTTTGTGTCCCTTCCAACCAGGAAGTCCCGTAGGCCCAAGAAGTGGTGGTAGTCGCATGGAGAGATGTCCGCGAATACGGTGGTTGAGGCATGTGAACGTAGCCCAGCTGGCCAAGCTCATCCGTGGTTACTTGTTCCCGATGGGGTGCGGCGTTGTCAAAGAGGAAGACCTTCTTGAAGCGCTGCGAACGAATAAGAGCGAGTCGCCTGCGCATCTCTTCTATTTCGTTCACCATGGCCTTGGAGTTCATCGCAGTGCTCTTGGGAAACAGCTTCTGGTAAACCGATCCATGGGCGCAGACCCAAAAGCTCCAAGGTAGAAGACGTGCTTCTCATCTTGCGTGCCTATTGAGCCCAGGCTGGTCGGGGTTGAGAATTGGGCGAGATTTGCGCGACACAGGTCGACTCGTCAGACTGGGGTTTCGGCATGAGACAGACTGCGGTTTTTGGCATGCTTCTGGAAAGGGCGGAAGTGGTAACTTCTCAGATGGGCTTCAAGAAGTAGCATACAAACATACAAATACGAGAAACAAGAAACCGGACTCCAGCCACCAAATATGTGGACACGGCACGGGGTGTCTCATTACTTTTGCCCCCCCCCCCCCTAATAGTTGAAGAATCAACAACTGTGAAAAAAATTGGAAGAGTTAACAGAAGCTCTACCAGTAGGGATTTTGAATGCCATAACGAGATCATTTCGTTTTCTTCTGAAATGCAAACTACGTAATGGGTACAACCGACGTCTTATAACTCCGTTTGGAATGAACTCATAGCTCAGTTCAGAACACCGCATAGCCAGTTTACGCGTGAAGTTGTTTTGGGCACTTCCGAGATCAATGTCCTTCCTCCTCCATGGAGAGAACTCAGTCGTACCAGTTTCCAATACAGGCCTTACATACGTTTCGCAGGCTTTGAGAAGTACCATGGAATTGCATGTACGTAGAGCCTTAAACAGATTAAAGATACGACTGAATGCGCTAGCAATTAGGGACTTATAGTGACTGTAGAAGGAGAGCTCGTTATCATACTTAAGACCCAAGTCCTTGACTTCATTGACAAAGTTAAGCTTATCTGACCCAATTACATAACCTTGTGGAAGTATCCTTAGATCCAATACTCAGAACCATTGTCTTTTTAAAGGACAAAGGCAAATCCCACTCATTGGACCATCTGCAAACCCGATCAATTGCGTTCTAAAGAGATAAACAATCCGCTGAGCCGTCAATAGTTTTGTAAACTTTGATATCATCTGCATAGATCTGCATCTCTTTTTACGCACCCTGTAGAAATGCGCAATATAATGCAGAAGAAAGTGAGGACTTGTTTATTATTAGCAACAGAAGAATTGCATAGTGAGGTGAACAATCGCTCAAGCACTGGAGGGTAGCTGCTAAAATCTGCGAAAATCCACTGGACCTCGTTCCTGGGAGGTGATCATTCATTCCATTCACTTTACAGCTCCTCGCCGCATTCCATCCGTGCCTTCGCCACGCAAAGCGAGCATCTTCAGAAGTACAACAGCAACATATGTATCAGACTCTACCGAGCACTCCTCGTGATCGGAACAGAGAACGGATTATAAATACAGTGCATTAACAACAAGGAACAAAAGCCGAGAATTCTGCTACTAAGCAGCAACAATGTACGCCGTTTACCGGCCACTCTACCAACAGTTGGCACATAGTCGAGTACATGATCAGAGTAGAATTCCTGGGCATTGATTATGAGAAGCGGAGCCGGCGCTCAACGAGTGGTCCCTGATATGACTTTGGTTCCGAGCAAATTCAAGTGAAAGACACCTTGGACGGAGGGAGATGGCCGATGTCCCCCAAACTTCGCAGCGACACACGGCCAGAAGGCCGCACAACGAGCCACGTTATGCTGCAGTTGCCGAGCGACATCCGGAGCCAGCCTTCGGGCGGAAACTGCAGCGCACTGAAACATTCACACGATCTGTGTTCAATCAGAATCGCACTAGATCAACGCTAGTTTTAAGCCTCGTCAAAACAAAATACAAACAAGGCAAATCCGTTAATAAACAGGTACTATACATAAAACGGCTGTTCTTTCCTTGAGCACCGGTCAAACGGACCCTCTGCACAGAATTAATGGCGAGGTTCCAAAAGGGTCAGTGAAATCAGAGACCTGAGCTTCATTGTCAGCGAGAAACTGAGTTTTTCTAATCACTGCAGATCCGTAGCAACTAAAGCCTTCGCCCGTACCTATAACATGTTAGGAGCACTCAAAACAAAAGACCACAGGTAAAAGCATACAAAACTTATGTGCTGCCGATAGTTGAATGCGACACTTCGGTGTGCAGTTCTTATTTTTAAAAAACATTGCATTATTAGAAAGCGTCCAAAACAATTTCGCCAGGAAACCGGAACTGCGCTCTGGACTATATAGGTTCATAATGGTGTGGAAAGGCGACAATGGCTGGACTTATCCAGCCAGTCACCTCAAAAAAATTTTCACCCTGGTCTAGTCTAAGACCAGAGGGGCAGTTACAAGCTTGCGACACATCTTTTTCGCACTAATACCAGGTTAAACATTTTCTCAAATAGCGTTGTCTCCGCATTCAACGCTTTAAATGCTCAAGACTGTGCAACTTAGTACTTTTAAGAATTTACTCAGAATGCTGGTTTTTCTGCAGTAGGACTCATGTTCTTCTAGATTCCAGCTCCCGGAAACGGTCGTAGTTGCTGGGTCATCATCTAGATCTGCGTGTGTTAAAATTTTATCGGTTGTTTGGTTGTTCTGTTCTACCGTTTGTTTGTTTAATCGCGTTCACCAATTGGTGGGCGCCCACAGATAGATAAACTTACTGCTACCTCTATGCAACACCCATATATAGCAATTTCCCACTTTGTTCCTTCGGCGTTTTCCTATTCACACAGCCCACAATACGTCTCTCAACTGTGCCAGTGCACGATCCAAACACTATAAGGGTAACCGGTCAGCTCTGCTTGTTCACTACCCATTGTTTAAAGGGGTTGACAGATGGCTCTATTGTACGACTGACTGTTCGACACGACTGCCCTTCTCAGATCCTTTAAGGGTCAAACTAATAACTTGGAACTGCTTGGCCAAGAATCAAATTTAACGCTGCATTGTTGATAGCCTGACCAAAAGGGCGAAAATCCTACTACCACACTTTCTCGAAATTTCTTAATGTTGAGGCACTAATGGAAATGCAAGCAATAGATCATAGAAACAATGAAACAACATGCTTCAAGTGGTTCGTATCGCGAAGATGGACAGCAATGGGAGGTGGGAGTGAGCCAGTCGAAACATAACCAAGCAGAGCGTCGTCCGAACTACGCCCGTCAGTAAGGATACTGACCACACTAGCCCTCTCTGGATGGCATGCCAACTTGATGCGATCTGATTGGCTGGTGCACTCCTACCTACCAGTGCTGCTCATCTTCGGGACATGGACCTTTCAAATTAAAACGCAGTAATTAGTCTCAGTCTAAAGCTCATTTCCTTTGCAGCCCACTTTATTGTGCCTCGTTAGTGATACATATCCCTTGATTCCCTCCGAATGGAATCTTCTTAGGACCTTTAACCCACACAGTGCACTTCCCAATCTATTCGCAAATTAGCCCTACTTCGAGCAATGAGTTAAGCTTTATATATCAAGAAGATGGGGCACAATAAGCTCTTAAAGCTTCCACAGTGCCTCCGTAGTGAAACACCTCTGCTTGGCGCTGCTAGTTTGTATGGCAAGATGAGACCAACTCGTGCTCTCTTCTTTTAGCAGCGAAAACCTACTCATTCGTTATGATCTTAGCAAAGAAAGACGCCGCTGCATTCAGCTATATCTCTGCTTCACACCCTATCATTTCGCTTCTGTAAAGTCTAAAACGTTAGGAAAAGATCCAAGATTTTCAGCTCTTAGAAATGTGTTGATCTGATCCCAACATTCTCATTCGGAAGCGACTTACCGACAGACGAAATATCGTATAACGTTGGCATGGCACACTATAATCTCGTAGGAGTCCTCCTTTTGAGACGGTGGTGCGCGGTGTATATGTCGACGGAAGGCGGACTCTATCCTCGCGCCTTCGGAGAAGAACTCCTCAATTTTAGTATCAGAAACATAAATTAATCAAGGACTCGGGTTACACTAGCTAGAGTGAATCAATTCCAGTGAAACGATAATGGATTACAAAACCTACGGCGAGCGGGGGTTTCCAGTGATCAACGGCCGGAACAGGAGGATACGGAGGACCTTCTTCTATCAATGAGCAGGACGTCCTGAACACATAGCAGCGCTAGTACAATTTCTTCACCATCTTTTTCGCATAAAGTTGGCGGTCGAGGACTTTTCGTTCATTTACAGTGGATTCGATAACGCACAGTACCACAACCTTCAAGACAGACTTGTAGCTCATTGTTCACTTAGCGCGCATATTTCCCCGTTATCTCTAGACTCATCACCACCTGTGGTTTTTGCAATTTCTGTCCGTCTACCACTTGAGTCCATTCATAACGATATCTTCCGATAAGAGTCGCAACAATAACAACATCATTCCACGACACACACCCTCCCTCAGTTACAGAATTATGCGCTTTCACCAATCAAGTTCTGAAAAAGTAGAAAATACCGTAACAAATTGCTCTGCTTGTCAACAAAGTTTGAACCTCAAACCAGATGAAAGAACTGTAGTTCTCTTAAAGGCTATCGTGTGGATTTGCCATCTTGCTGATCATAACCCCCCCCCCCCCCCAATGGCCACCGAGAATGCACTCAAAACTAGAACCAGCTCATGTTCAAAGCTGCCAACTTCTTCACGTTTGCTTTCCTTGAGAATTCGTTCTGCCACCTTCCCTTCGACATATACTCAGGAATGGACATGAGCATTTCCCTAATGGATAGATCACAGATGTCGGGAAGTATGAACACAAGACTAAAAAAGGCGGTTCATCTAAAGACTCATCGAATATTATCCCGCTTCCGCAGAACACCTTACCGAAAGGCTATCTCAACGGTAGGTCGGAGCGGCCCAAGTGTTGTATATGGGCAGAATCGCCTCTCTCCGGGAAACGACAAAATGTCAATACCTCGACCCCAATGCAGCTCTGCGCAGAGTTAGGGACGACGGAAGTTGGGCCGTTGGCGGCGTTAGCCCTTTGCCTGCGCGCGAAAGGCGGGCTTAGCTAGAAACGACGAACGAGCGGCGGTGGCGCAGTGGGTAGAGGGGCGGCGTAACCCCACGATCACTTTCAGCCAACTTGATCTCGCCCTTCGCGTGCAGGCAGACGGCTAACGTCGCTGACGGCCCAACTTCCGACGTCCCCAACTCTGCGAAGAGTTGTACTAGGTCGAGATATTTGCATTTTGTTGTTTCCCAGACAGAGGCGATTCTGCCCATATACAACACTCGGGCCGTTCCGACCTACCGTTGAGATAGTCTCCTGGTGATAAGTGTCGATGTAATAACGTTCAGAATAGGTAACAGAGGATACAGGAAAAACAGCTTAAACCAATGTTTGTCAAGGAACCTAAACATCATTTGAGAAACTAGGATACAATCCATGGAGATTTAAGGAACGACAACAGACACTGATTCCATGCAGGAACTTGCTAAAAGTGAAAATGATTTAAACTACTGGACATTTGCAGGGTAAGTTATGCCAAGTACAAACAGGGTAACAAAGTATGTGGCTATGCCTATCAAATGGAACACTTGCAAGAAAGGTTGCAACGCATAAAGCCCCGTTGTGCAGTCTAATTGAGTAGGAAGATTTCCCCACACTTCGAGATCCATAATTTCAGTTCTTCACCCAATGTTATTGAACCCTCGCTCGTCGCGCTTCCAACACACAGTTCAGTTATTATAGCGCCTTTACCTACATTCTTAAAATAAGAAAATAAATCGCCTTAGACGGTCTGGCCGACTAAGCTTCGTTTGAATAGCTGCTCTAAGACGCACAACATATAGCAGAAGGCTGAAGCAAATACGCACCGCTTCGATCTTTTTTTCTTACGCGAAACGTTTGAATCCAACCTTTTCAGGTTTGGGAACAACTCGAGGATAATCTCCGCTGTCTCCGTGGCTCTTGTCATCGTTGACATCACGAGGCTGTCAAATTTCATTCCGGACTCAGCTAGGCGCTTCCCGAGAAGAGCTGCTTGCTCTCTTCCTGGAAATGCAACAATACCCTCGTCAAGACTCAACCAGCGGACTCACTAGGTGTCCAAAAACAGTGCAACTCACCAAGGGGAGTGAGATTCTTCTTATCGGTATCGAGGAAATACTGCCCATGACGGATAAGTATTATGTTCCTGGTGGCCTTTGCCTTCACTTCTTCATCCATCTTCTTCTTGTCGGCCTCGGAAGCCTGCGCATACTTCGTTCCATCTATTAGAAACTGCGGAGACCGGCTGAAAGGCGTTGATGTCAAGGTAGCTCGCTCAAAACTGCAGTAAAAATTGCCTCACAAGTCCCAGTTGTCGTCCCAGGAGCCGCGTGGGAAGTGCTCCTCGAACGTCCTCCGCTCGGCAGTGGTGAGTGCGTGCGCCTTCCGCAACGTGCCATCGTCAACGAGCTTCGATGCCAGTGCACAGCCGGAGACACACGCCGCCACCTTCACCACGTTCCGGAGGAGGACCATCTTGGTTCTGAAGGGCAAATCACACTTCGGAACACTGCTGGCTGGGAGCAACTGGAAAGAAGCGTGAATGCTGCATAACAGTTGTCTACGAAGTTCGATGGAGTCAAGAATCATGGTGGAATGAGAGGAAAGAGACTGAACCCGCCAGCATCTTCACAATTGTTCACAGTTTACCCGTCATGGTGCGCGGGTAGCGCAGTCAGAGAAGCTGTCGGCTGTCGCGTGCGCCCGATAACAGGTTCCTGGTTCGGATTTCCCGCCCAGGCCAACCTAGTCTTCCATCCCTCCGGGGTCGACGAATTGGTACCAGCTTTGTCTGGGAGGGATAAATCGCGACGACTTGTTTCGGCTGGCCACCTGAAGTCATTGTATTGCCACATACGCATTCTGAACGCCTCTCCGACATCGCCTAGAAGTAGAACGCGTGGCGCATCCCGAGAGGGATTGAGTACGCCGTCCTTTGTCCTTTTGTCCTTAACGGTCTTAGGACCTCTTCACTCGCTGTAACGACAACGACTGAACCGCACTTGCTAGGCATATGAACTCAACAATGGCGATCTGTGCTAGACTGGATCGTGAGCAAGGGACGTAACTCCAGGACGTGGCCTATTTTAAAAAAGCTGAGGTAGATGGACGATATACCAGAGTTCCTTGTATGCGTATGCGCCCCTCCCC
Source organism: Heligmosomoides polygyrus polygyrus (assembly GCA_947396885.1). Classification (NCBI taxonomy): domain Eukaryota; kingdom Metazoa; phylum Nematoda; class Chromadorea; order Rhabditida; family Heligmosomidae; genus Heligmosomoides; species Heligmosomoides polygyrus. The sequence continues at coordinate 32,296,595 of OX377202.1, forward strand.
TATAAAAAAGGAAATAACATGCGGCGCCTAGTCTCATATGGGGTTTGAAGAGTAGGGTGGAGTACAGAAGACACTCGACGACCTCTGTGCTCAAGAGGATTGAGGAGCTCGGACGTTAGTATCCCACTCGGTGCTTACTGAGAGGAGGTTCATAGTGGCGAAAACGTCGAGGTCTCCATCAAGACGCCGGCCCGGAAGACTAAGACTTCTGTGCTCCAAACGCTAGACGCCTTTTGGATCACAGCCGAAAACCCGAACATCAACAGGAGGGAACAATGTGTTGCTACCGCCAATGAGCTCGTTCCCTTCCTTGACCTCAACACCTTCACGTCTACAAGACCCTTACCGGACTATCAGGCTACCACCTGCACACACATCGAAGAGGTGGCCTGGAGCTGACTCGTTTCTTAACCTTCATATGTGCATTTCTTATGACTCCTTGTTACATGGCAACTCATAACGATTTCACTTTATCTGGCCTATCACTGTAAAATGAAAAAGGACTTTGGAATTTATCCTCTCATAACGATGCTTTACTGCGATCAAGGCGGAACTCGAACTCGCCCCACCTTCTAGCAGGAAGCGAATGCTCTACGCCATCACACCATCGACGCTGCTTGATCGTACGCTCCACACCTCAGGGACCCATCAGCACTCACCCATATATCGGGATGAACCGGTCGCTGATATCAGCATGGAACCAGTTAAACTGAAGGTCTTGATTGGAGTGGTTCAACTCATTTTCTTTAAGCCTCATGTGGCAGGTACTGAGCTTGTAAGCTCTCCTAACGATGTTCTGTTACGATCAAAAGCTGACGCTGACACTTTGGGATGGATGGCTCACATTCAATCCTGGCTTTCCAGGCTCTGGCGACGGCGAAATGGTCCAAACGTTAGCCGAGTAGAGACGTTCACCTGTATCACATGTCGTCCCGTTGATCATCGACTTGCTCGAGCGGGCGCCAGCAGCGTCTCCATTCGCCCCTGTCGCGTGCCAGAGTGCTCCAATGGATCCTCTTCGCTCGAGGGACACGAAGAGCGTCATATCGGTCGTTCAGGGCTTTCACGAAGAAGGCCGACCAACGCGTTGGTGGGCGTCCTGGTGTTCTCTTGACATCCCGCGGAATCCAGTCGGTGACGGCTCTCGTCCAGCGGGTGTCTGCGAAGCGCATTACGTGGCCGGTCCACCTAATTTTCGACAACTTGGCCCACGCGACAGCGTCTCTGATCTTCGAATGTCGGCGAAGCTCGGAACTCCGGAGACCTTCTCTCACTTGCGTGAGTCGTGTCACTCCGAGCATCGTCCTCTCGATTCCACGCTGCGCGACGCTGATCGCGTGTTCATCCTGCTTTTGTATAGCCCAGGTCTCTGAGGCGTATGTTAGGGCAGGAAGAACAGTAGAGTCGAATAGGTGGGCACGGAGTCTGTCGTGACTCGCGTCCGACAAGTCCTCACAGGTCGCCGTCGCTGGGCCGGGCCGGTCGATCGACCTGGTCAAACGTGGTCAAACGCGTCGATCGACACGTCGCCACCGCGGAAGCTTCTAGAAGCCGGCAGAGACGCAGAGGGTGCGTGCCTCTGTCGTCTCTGACCGGCTTGGTCGTCAGTCCTGCCACCACCGCTCCCGCTGAGCGGTGGTCGTCCCCGGCCGCTCCCGATGAGCGGCCGGGTGTCGTCGTCGTCGTCGCCCGTCGCCTCGGAGGGCAAGCGCTACTCGTCGGTCGGATCCTGGCTTGGTCATCATCGAGATCCACCTCCCTGGTCGCTACGATCGTCAACTGCCATCCTCGTCGCTAGCCGCCAGTCGTCGTCAAGGAGCCAAGGATTCGTCGCCGTCGTCGCTGTCGTCGTTCCCACAGGTAACGCGGGGCCCCTGCCTGGCCTCGTCGGTCCCGACTTGGCGCAGGCCACGGGATCTGGGTCAGGCAAGCCCCGCGGGTCGCGGTCCTGATCCCCTCAGTAGGTTTGGGTGCAGCCTGGCCCGTAACTCGTAGGATAGGTCATTTCCATACTTTGTTATATTTTGTCGGTCATCATTCTTAGCTAATATAAACTTATAACTCAAAGGTTTATTGTCCAAACTCGTAAGGTGGTTTGCCTGGTTATCTGGGTCAAGTCAATGGTCAAATCAGCGTCACAATTGGAGGGATCGCCGGGGGTCGGGGGACGCTTCGACCAACGGGGATTCCTCCGGAGGAAGTCAAAATACGAAGAGACGCTATCACGTGGGATTACAAGGTCGCATCAGAAGGGCACGCGGCAATCAAGATCCGCTAAGGGCCTCTCGGGTAAGAATGACCGCGTGGCAGCTTGAGCCCACTGGTCGCGAGCCGCGGATCAAATATGCCACAGCTCGGGCCGTAGAGGGAACCTCGGCCTCCACCGATGTACGGGCGGAGGACCCCCCTGCGGCACGACAGAGTCGGACGTTCTTCGTCTTCTTCACTTCTTCGACGCCCTTGAAAGCTCTCCAAGCCGCTCGTTTCCTCCTGCTCAGCTGCGGCGCTAGGTCGTTGGCCATATTGACTTCGCGACCCAGATACACGCAGCTGGAGCATTCGGAGATGTTCGCTCCGTTGAGCGAGAATGGGCATCAGAAACTTGTCCGTTGCTCATGAACAACGACGTTAACATCTCAGAATTGATAGTAATGACACATCCACAAAGCAACAGAGGTTTAAAGTCGCCTCAGCGTGAAGAAAATTAGAACTCTGCCCTGGGAGCCGGGTTTTCACGCTGGCACCGTATCCGATACGAGCCATGCGGCAGACGTTCGGTGCCGTCCCGCCCGGTGATAACTAGTGCAAAGCTCGACTGCGATGGTGCGGCCAATCCTGCGTGGAAAGAAAGACAGCGTTCGCAAGGCAAGTCCTAACTTCGCAGCAACCGAGGAGCGGCCTAGGGGTTCGCGATGCTGCGCTGGGCTGACATGTTGCACATCGAGTGGGAAGCAGCTGGTGTCCATCGTGATCAAGCTCGGGACCGGCTATGGTGCCGTCGACACCACGGAACCCACGGCGAAGCAGGTCCAAAGAGGAGGAAGAAGAAGAAAGCAAGTGGAAGGAATGGGAGAGGAGGCTGCAATAGAACGAAGCAATCATCAGCACCCAGAGCGGAAAAACCGCTCCAGCAGACGGATGGGAAAACGTGCTCCAGCGCCATATCGTGGACGACGGAGAGGCGCCGCGCCTCGGCCTTCGATCGTAGGGAGCGCCGCAGCGCTTCGGTAAAGTTGCCCATTGGTTATCTTCGCGGTGCTTTCTTCTAGTTTCCTTCGCTCTCTGTATGTTGGACCTAAAGAGACAGTTCACTTACCATCCCTTAGATATGCTCTAGGAGCTTTATCACCCCGTATGAGGGCTGTGTGGGCCTCAAGCGTCCGTAGTCTCGCCTTCAAATTCCAGTCCCTTGCTGGGTGTTTGGAGTTGCTCGATCTTTATGAGGTTTCGGCGCATTACTACAGTAGGGGGGAGGGGTGGTAAATTTAAATGAGCCACCTAGGATATGACAGAGCCCATTCTAGGTGGCTCATTAACAAGACCCTAACAACCTCAATCACTCGGATATGAAAGAAAAGCATTACGTAAAGCACTCACCTAACTGAGTTTGCGGGAGCTCCTGCGGGCCATTTAAAAGGCGCGGCTGTCCGCTGACGCGAAGAAGAGCTCAGGTTTTGGCGAGGGGACTCCGGGGTATGGCCCGGGTTACGCACTCTTGTTAAAATTGCCTTCACCCTAGACTCCATTCCCTTGCCAAAATATAGGAAAATGAAACAGGAACACCTTTTCTGTGCACTCCTCCGCGGACAAGAGGGATTATAGTTTTCAAGGCAATCTCCAACCCTCCGGTTGCGTGCTATCTGGGAGACCAACCTCACCACCACTGCGCTGGCACGATTGAAATCAAATAATGAGTGGTTTTGTATTGCTTACATAATTCTCTAATCAGGTATATATATATATATATAATTTTTAAATTTACCAACCCCCTACTCTCGATAGCACCGAAGCTTCTACCTTGTGTGGGAAAATGGCTCGACGCCAAACGGGAGATGTCACCCTGTTCTCAGTGGTCGTACGTCCTCGTCAGGAAGCAGTTGGATATTCACCTACAACAAAAGCGGTCTGATGTTCAAAGCTGCTGTACAGTACATCAGTGCTGCAGGAGACTTAATTTCCTGCAAAAAATGCCATTTGGGAGTGCCTGTGACCAGGAGCGGACGCAGTTACTGTTTTCTAATTTGCTGGCCATCGTGGGCAGATTTTAGGAAACTTTTATTGGCGCAATGTGGCTCGGTGGGGGTCACCCCCTACTCAGTGGTTGTCCGCCTTAGTAAAGGATACGTGTGTGTGAAATTACATCGGAAATGGCCTATCTCAGTTCACTGTAGGGGTAGAACACACCAGTGCTGCAAAAAAATTCCGGTTTCAAAAAGCACAAACCGTTGTGTAGGGGGGTGACCCCCCCCCCCCCCGAGCCACATTGCGCCCTTTTATTTTTCTTGGGAAAATGGCCGAAATTAGTCAGAAATCCGAAAATATCAAAGAATGGCATAGAACCTTTGTCATAGGTATTCGACCACCAAAATTTAATCTATTTCACAACATCCTAGCTTCTACAGCAATAGGTGTTCTTAGGCTATTCCTAATTCGAGAAATCTGTTTGCGCGATGCTTTTCATTAGAATTTGCGCCATTCGCTCGACTGATTCGTTTGATTGATGGCCTAAATGCTACTGTCACGCAGTTCCCGTACCAGTTTCAAGTCTTCTCTATATTGGATTCTATGAATCTTCAGCATTTGTGGCACTATCGATCATAAGAAAAAGTTGTATGATATCTAGTGCTATGAAACTAGCGAATCAGCGCAGATTGTCCCAAAAGAATGTTCTTAGTGCTTGGATGGTCATAAAACTCTTAGGTTTCCAACAACCATTAAAGCGTAGATGGCGCCATGCATTCATTTAGCATATGGATGGTCCTTTGATTGATAGCAAAAGCTTTATTTACGTGTAGTTACGCACTTGCAAGTGGTACAACAAAAACAGTGGAAGGAAATGAAGCTATCCTTTTCGCGATTCCAATTAAGCAGCATTTACACTACCAATTAAGGGAAAATCGTGCCAACCTGGAAGAGGGCATGATGTGGTCTCTTTTTTTCGTACACTCAAAAATTGGTGCTTTTCTGCACGTGCACGCTGAGTTAATATTTAATTCATTGTTTTGACTGCAAAAATCAAAATTTCATAAAATTTCAAGAACAATTTCAAAGTTGCTTGCCCCATCAGGGACTCTGTGGTTGGCATCCCCTTGGATTAATCCTGCACGAATCGTCTGAAAGCGTTTGCCGCGCCCTGGATCTCCTCCTAGCTTTGGATTAGGGACTGCTGAACTCCATCCGATTTGCTTGAATGTTTCGGAGTGTTGTGAGTACCAGATGTTGTCTACATGCTCCCGGCGATGACCCCAGGCCATTGCTATCTATTAGGTTGGAAAAAAAGTCTTTTCATTTTTTTCAAAGATTTATTACTTCACAACTACAAGGTCAAATCAACTGAGATAAACTCCATTTTGTTCCACTACACTTCTCCAAAGACTGGGTAATTTTCCAATTCTTCTCGCTTAGAAGACTGCAGTTCTGGAGTCGAACCATTGCTGAATCCAATTTTTGACGTCTTCATCCTCTTCAAAATATTTTTTTCCAATTTCTTGCTTGAGAGCACGGAAGAGATGGTAGTCGGTAGGGGCGAGATCAGGGCTATACGGTGGATGTGGCATTACCTCCCAGCCCATCCCCTTTATTGTTTCTCTTGTGAGTCTTGCAACACGTGGTTTTGCATCGTCATGCAGGATCATCACCTTCGACTTCTCCGGCCTGTTTTCTTGGAGAGTTGCGACGACTTTGTGGAGTTGGCCGCAGTATGTGGCAGCAGTAAGTGTCTCTCCACTTCTGAGAGTTTGCCGATAAATCACTCCTCTGATATCCACCAAACACTCAAGAGAATCTTCCGTTCGTGAACATTGGGCTTGAGATCAGACTTAGGGCTCTCTCCCTTTTGTACCCATTGCCTTTTCCTCGGAAGTTGGCACACAGAACCCAGGACTCTTCGCCTGTCACAATCCGCGGAAGAAACGATTTTCTTCCTTATCTGGACAGAAGAGAAGCAGCGATGGAGAGCCGTCGACCTTTCTGAGTGTCTGACAGGGCATGTGGAATCCAAGCTCCAAATTTCCATGAAAGCCAAGATTCTTCAGATGGATTCCCACTATCCTATGAGACACTTCGAGCTTCTCTGCCAGTTGACGTGTCGTCTGCCTGCTATCGGTACGAAGAAGATGGAGTAGTTTAGTGCCGTCCAATTCAGTTGGCCCTCCTGACCTTCTTTGTCTTCGAGTGAATAATCTCCCTTTAAAAACTTTCCGAACCACTCGTAACAGGCGCGATGAGTAGTAGATCACAAGCCATATATATGGTTAATTTGGTCTGCTGCCCGACGTGCTGTGGATTCTTTAATGAATTCATGAAGAATGCCGTGCTGAAAACGGCCATGAGGTAGATCTGGCATTGAGTTCGGAAGATTGGATGGATAACGAATTACAAGAAGAGTCTTAACCTGTGTCCGCGTGCGAACGGTAGACAAGTGTGATAGGATTACGAAATCAGCAATCAACGTTGGCTAGTGCGTTTACAAGGGGAAGGGTAAAAAAAAATTTCGAAGTGTGAAGAGACTTTTTTCCAACCTAATAGAAAGCTCCAAAATATTGGAGCCGACCCGTAAATCGGTTAGTGTATTGTTTTCTGGTTACTGCCCATTTAGCCCCTTTATTGAACAGCATCAAATTGACCTCTCCCGCCTCGGACTATGATTACACCTTGCGTCCACTCTTCTGTCACTAAGATTTCGAGGTGCTGATTCTTCTCTCACGATCTGTTACATGGACTTTCTTGCAAGCGAATCCTTAAGTCAGGTGTCGCCTTTATCTTGTCATGCTTTTTAGGAGCGTTAAAGATGGATCCATGCCATCTTCTAGATGAAGTGGCTGACGCTGACAGTATGGTAACTGACGTGAAGCCGAATGTCACAGCGTCGGCTGCTGCTGAACAGCAAAGCACTGGTGACTTCCAAGAGAGCAGTGGTGCGTTCACTTCGGTGTACCGATGATATTCGTCAAAAACCTCACCGGTTTTCAGCACCTGCTCCGAGCGCCCCTTCTCAGAGTGCAGTAGAGAGCATGGCAACTGATGAGATTCCATCAAATGTAGCTCAAGGTGGAGGTGAAGAGCATTCAGACGTGCAGAGCCTTTTGAGTGAAATCGTCACACTACGTGAGTCTGCTTCATGAATTTGCACCGTACCTATCGTCTTATTCACTATCCCCTTTTGTCAGGGCATGCGAAGTGCAACATAGAAGAGGAGCTGCTCGACGTGAAGGAGAAGTGCAGGGAGCTCTCTGCTAGAAATAGTGAACTGCAGTCACAAGTCGCTAGTAGCAGTAAGCTAATAATATATCGTTCCCTTGCTATTGATTTCTGCATTTTACAATGTTTGCTTTGGCTAAAAACACCTGTGTTCCACTGTTATCAACAGCTTGGTCTTAGTTCATCCAGAGTCTCTAACTCATTTGTTCATTCCTTGAGGAAGGGTGACTTCTTGTAAACCTCATTGAGTGCTGTAGCAGCTGAATGAGAGTGGCCGAGACTTTCAGAGAATATAAACGAGTCACTTGGCTGTGTGCGTGTTCAAAATTATACCCTTAAGGCCCTTTTCATACTTGGCCACGACAGCGGCAAAAGCAACGGCAGTGCCCGAAAAGGATTAACAGGCGACATAGCGACGAACGTAGTGCGTTGTACGTAATTGCGCCATAACACCTATGGGCCTGTTCATCCTTCGTGACAAGAGCAACTTGTCGCCCGTGCAAAATATGCATATCGATTGAAACCGAGCGAGCGCCGCCGAAAAGTGTTCACGCTCCCGTCGCCCGTGCAAAACGTAAGAATCGATTAAAAAAGAGCGCGCGCCGCCGAAAATTGTTCATACTTGAGCGCCGGCGTTGTCGCTCTAGTTACTCTAGTCGCTGCTGTCGCCTGTTCATACTTCCGCACGCTGCGCTCTTGTCGCTGCTGTCGCGAAGTATGAACAGGCCCTATTTCTTGTTAGGCCTCTGTTATACTCCCGCGGGAGCATCCGCGGAACGTCTGCGGACCAATGGTGCACGGCGGAGGCGAGCGTGGCGAGACGCGGCGATTGGCCAGGTGAGGAGTCTCGGCGCGATTTCCGCCCTTCCGCGGATGCTCCCGCGGGAGTATAACTCAGGCCTTACAGTTAGTCACTCAACAAGTAGTATAATACCGTATCTTACCTTGATCTGAGGAATGGGAGAATAGGAATCGTTCCCTTTGAACACTAGTGCGCTCTGGTGTAATTACGTACTCCACACTCCGTTCGTCGCCTCAGTCGATCCTGTCGCCGGCGCAAAGTATGAATAGGCGTTTCCTATTAAAACCGAACGCTCGAGTATGAACAGATTTCGTCGGTGAACGCTCGCTTTTAATCGATTTGCTTGTTTTCCACGGGCTGAAGCGACAGCGACAGTATGTATAAAATTCGGTAGCGGACTCTCGGTTCTAATCGATTTGCATGTATAGCACGGGCGACGAGTCGTACTCGACGCGAAGCATGAACGGGTCCTAATCTATCGCTTTGCTCGTAAAAGATGTATTGTGATCTATGTGATGAGGTGTACGTCATTTTTCTTGATACGGGTATGAAAAAAGAACGGTTCCATATTCTAGTCGAAGACGCCAATGAAAGGTCGCGACTATATCGACTGCTTGAGACATCGCGAAATGACCTGGCCATGAAAAAGGTTTGAGTGCACTGCGGTGACTGCCGCAGATCACAGTATTCTGTCACTCTGCTTTTAGATGGAGATCGATTGCGATCTAGAGCGGTTAAAACATGAGAAAGACGAGAGAGATGCAGCGATCAGAACACTGACAAAGGAGAAACACCTGATTGCAAGTGAGTTTGCCTGTTGCTGTGTTCTTCCTTCAATCCCTAGGTGTCCTAAACGCCATTTATTACATTGAAAGCATGGGTGTTGGAGCGTGCTTCTTTGTCAGCGGAGAATTCTGGCCTTCTTCCTTGAAATTAGTCGGTATGGGAGTTCGACCATAAAAATTTGCCTTGCCGGTGGATAGGTAGTTTCTAATGTCTGTTTCAGTCGAGGATGTTCCCAGCTTCAACAAAAGAAGCATTTTTAATTATCGAGCTTATAGTTAGAGGGCTTGCGAACGATGTGGTTTTGAGGGCAATTCAGTTAGCCGCATTCTAAAAAACATCCTTTGTAGATTACTTTGTTGATTATCCTTCTTATGGAAGTGTCATAAACATAGGCAGTTGAGACCTGTAAGTCAGTTGCTGATCAGCTGCTTGGATTGTTCTTCACTTGGGCAACGAACAATTGCGTCTGTTACTGTCTGAAACTGTGTACTAGGTTTCCCTCTTCTAGAGGGGAGTTAAAACCGTCGTCATTTCAGCCGAGAACTTCGCACTTAAGGATGAGCTTCAGAAAGCGTTGAACGAGAAAGCGGCTCTGGCGCAAGAGAAGAGCAATAGAGAGCAGGAAATGCGCACGTTCTTGGTGAGTAGCTGAACTTTAATTAATTCAACAAGGTGTACTTTACGATTGATAGCCTTCCGAGTTTTCAGACAGAACGAGAACGTGCACGAGCCGAGGCCGAGATGTATACGAACTCTCGTAAATGGTTCCTACAGGAGATCGCCCAGAAGGATAGCAAATGCGCTGAGCTAAGGATAGAATTGGTCGGTTTTGTGGACGACAATGGACTTCACGGGGGAGCTAGAGGACGTTAATTGACGAGATGGACGTGTCGAGTACAGTAGAATTCCTCTTGGGGAAAACCTACCATGTTCAGCTGGCCCTTGTGCTGCAAATAATTATTTCCTTTCTTTGCAGGATATTACAGACTTGACCACAGGCAGACCGTCCTGAGATTTCTTAGCGTAATGTGTACCCTGGTTAAAAAAGAGGTCAGGTGGGCTAGTGTGATTTAGGGAAAGTTCATACTTCGCGACGGCAGCGAATGGAGCGACTGGACGCGGACGTGGTGTGGTGTACGTAATTAATTACGTACTCTACACTACGTCCGTCGCTCCCGTCGCCGGCGCGAAGTATGAACAAGCGACAGCAGCGACGAGAGCGACAGCGATAGCGCTCGAGTACGGACAGATTTCGACAGTGATGCACGGTTTTAACAGATTTTCATGTTTTGACGAGTCGCTGTCGTCGCAGATTATACAGGGTGGCCCATAAGTCCTGCATCAAAAACATAGGCGCACAAAACGGCTAAGAAGGCACCGAATTTGGTACACTTTTGAACAGCGTTTGCCCATGGTCTGTAGACTATGGGTGGAGCGGTATTATTCATAAGGGACCACTACTGGATCGATAAGAGCCTTCAGATCGTGTGGGCTGCTTTGCACTCGCGTCGTAGCACCTCGTACGGAGTTTTATTTCTTATTCGTTCCAAAGAAGATATTGAACAATAGATTTCCAGGCTTTATAGAGCAGGACGTTCTCTTTAAGATGATTAATAAACAAGGATTGAAAATCTAAAGATTCAGGAATTTCACAGCTAGTCTTTCGCAGGTGCAATATTTTGCAGATGGACTGAGAACCGCTACCACGTCCTTGTCTTTTGCTGTTAGAAGAATCGCTTTACTGGAATGTGCATTTTGCCTTTAAACAGCGCGATTGCGTCTCCAATATATGGTGTTATGTTTTTGTTCCCATCAAACGAACATTTTTTATTGATTTTCACTCTTCTTACACAAAAACCTAGGGTGTGGGGGGAGGCATTTTGGAAAATCGTGTATGACAAAAACCTGCCATGCGTGGCCATTGTGTTTATATCATCAGGTTCCCGCTAAGGTAATATTAAACGCACTTTTATTTTGACCTTTCTGGGATCGCTCAACTTTGAGAAATTTTTCATCAAATCAGGCAGAGGCTGAATACACATTTCGGACGACGCGCTCCAACTGCGCTTACAAATTTTTCTCTCTACTTTCTTCTCCTCATAGCTGAGTCTTCTCCTCGCTAGTAGGCTTGTAGAGCTTTCTTTGTAGTTTTCTAGAAACTACATATTGCTTAGTAATAGATTACGCACACGGCTGAATATGGCATTTGTTCCAGCTGGTTGCTGCATCGTGTATGATCAGAAAATTAATAGCGTTCTTCTGTTGTAGTTCAGATCCGCTCATCTGATGTTCACGTTTGAGAAGCCCCTGAACTGCCCTACACAATACCATCATACCGTATGTTCAACAACCAATCTTCCGAAATTTAGTCACATCGGAATGGGGGCGCTCCACCACGGGCCAGAGAAGAATTTTCGGTAGTTTTACGTGAGAGCGCATTACTTTGGAATAAGAGCGGCTACAACCACGATACTTTCCGAAAGTATAGCGCCAAGTATATGCTACGTAACAGTTGGTATGCGGTTCTTTGCAACTGGAAAAAGACTGTCTAATAAGGTCGCCTAATTTTCTTGCAGGACTTATGGGCCACCCTGTAAACAGGCCCCTATTGTTCATCTAATACCCTGAAGCCTTTTGACTTTTGGGGTCGATACCTCTAGCATCATGGGCTGCTCGAAGATCCTTATCTCAGAAATGGAACGAGGATTGTCAAATGGTTGCTAGTGCTGTTGCAAGGGTGTTTGCTTGCGGCCAAAACCCTAGTGCCGGGCGGGGCTTAAACCGGCGTGTTTTGTTATGCGAGGAGGACAGCTCACCTTTATTCCATCTCCTTTTTGATGCCAACCACCATCGAGCAACATTACCTTGTGCAGCCGATCTGCACTCACACCCTCTATCAGAGAGATGTTATTGTTACTGTTGCCGGTTCTGCTGCTATTGCTTCCTTTTCAACTTTTCCTATTACAGAGCTCGAAAGAATTGTCGTGGCAAAGAGAGAAGCTGTCATTAAAAGACGAGATTGCTCGCCTCCAGTTAGCAGCTGAAGAGCACGAAAGTCAACTACAGTTAAGAAAGAAGCACGCCGATGAGGCGCTTGAGCGGATCACTCAGGTCGGCGTCATTGTGCGTCTTCTCTTCTATTTCTTCCTCAAAATTGCGCTTCAGTTGTCCAACGAGCATACAGTCGCCATTGCCGATTTGGAGGCAGAGTTACGGAAAGAACGCGAACTGTCCAGCGTGTACAAGGAGTCGATGGAGAAAGCCGAGCTTGTTGCGGCCGAAATAAGGTTTGATCACTGCTTTGAACCAAATGTCGATGAACTGTGGATGTTCACGAGGTGAACGAACTTGGGAGCCTGTTAGTATTAGGGGGGGGGGGGGGCAAAAGTAATGAGACACCCCGTGCCGTGTCCACATATCTCGTGGCTGGAGTCTAGTTTCGTGCTTATCGTATTTGTATGTTTGCCTGCTACTTATTGAAGCCCATCTGAGAAGTTACCACTTCCGCCCTTTCCAGAAGCATGCCAAAACCGCAGTCTGTCTCAAACCGAAATCCCAGTCCGACGAGTCGACCTGTGTCGCGCAAATCTCGCCCAATTCCCAACCCCGAGCAGCCTGGGCTCAATATTCACGCCAGATGAGAAGTGCGTCTTCTACCTTAACGCTGCCAAGCAGCGAGTCTGGGTGAGGCCTTGTAACCTGTTACCGACCTTCGTTCGGCGAGATATTCACGGCGAGAAGCATCTTTGGAGCTTTTGGGTCTGCGCCCATGGATCGGTTTACCGGAAGCTGTTTCCCAAGAGCACTACGATGAACTCCAAGACCATGGTGAACAAAATAGAAGAGATGGGCCGGTGACTCGCACGACTTGTTGACTTGTTCATTCGCAGCGCTTCAAGAAGGTTCTCCTCTTCGACAACGCCGCACCCCATCGGGAACAAGTAAGCACGGATAAGCTTGGCCAGCTGGGCTACGTTCACATGCCTCTACCACCGTATTCGCCGGACATCTCTCCATGCGACTACCACCACTTCTTGGGCCTACGGGACTTCCCAGACCTCGACAACCATAACGAGCAGTGCATCAGCACCAGGCCTAAGCAGTTCTGTAAGGATGGGATCAGGAAGTTGACTGAGCGATGGCAGCAGGGTCATTGCCCTTAATGGCAAATATATTTCTCAGCGTCGTTGAGTTGTAATTGAGTTATAAAGAGATAAAAAAATTTCAATTTGTCTCATTACTTTTGCCCTCCCCCCTAATATAACGGGTACAGTCCTCGTGTCACAACCATCACTCGCCTTCCTTCACGAAGAAATAGAAGGGCAATCTCAGACCTTGTAATGATGTACAGATTACTTCCTAGAAAGGTTTCCATCAATCCAACTAAATTTTGGGGGTGTATTGGCGGGAAGCGTTAGAGGAAAGCATAAGCTTCAAGTCCCTTTTGCAAAGTTACGAAAACGACTTTCTATCCTACGTGATTCTCAAGAAGTTCAGTTTGTTTCTTGGGAGCTACAAAGATGTAGAGGTGTCTGTACAAATCTGTAAACACCCTTTTGCTGATTGTGCTTCATAACTATGATAAAGCGATTTCTATGGTGTCGGCTGCGTAACTATTATTATGTGTACACAGAAATTTGCTTGGTTGTTCTATCTGTATTGTTTTAGTCGCTTACACAAGACCTTAACCTGTACCTTGAATAAATAAATAGCCTTGAGAAAATAAAAAAGAGAGTTGAAGAATTCATGGCGTCCAAGCTTCAACCAAATACCGCCTTCAGTGAACAATGGAAATCTCGAGAGAGCCTATTCGAAGAGACGAAACAAGTCCTAGCCGCTGTTCAGGAGGAAATTGAAGAGGAAAAGCGGCTCCGTAGTATGGAGGCAGCCGAGAAAGGTGACTCCAATATCCATGGATTTTTCGTTTACGCTTGTGTTATACTGTAATTCAGACGAGCAAATCACTGAACTCAGGGAAGAACTCCAGAAGGCGAACGAACTCTTGCAATCCAAGCATGCAGGTACGGAGAGTTGCGTAGACAAGGTTGGGCGCTATATTTTGAGGAGAGGCGCCAGTTCCAACCGCAGGAGTAGATTTGCACTTCACTCACGTTTTGTGTCAACGTGTCGTCAGACCTAGGTCGCACAAAGTAATAACTGGACATCGCCCTGCGACGTCACGTATGTGCGAAATGTGGTTTCAAGTTTGCTGGAAGGGATAGTAAAAAGCCTGAAGGCGATTTCTTCCGTTCACCGAAGGCTATTCTCACTTATGCTGACAGTTCATTCCTGGCTTTGGAAATTGACTAATCCTTTTTTATTGTCTGTTAAGGTTCGAAAATGGCTGACACTTTTTAGTGCATCTAAACGTTAGCGAAGAAGAGCTCTCCATTCTCGCTCCCGCCGCAGTAGAAACTGCTCGTCTTCTTCGAGGGGGACAGTCCCTAACGAGTATTGTGCGGTAGGTTTTGGCTATATGTGTGGTATTGACGTGAACTACGGTTTTTCTTTAGTGAACATGCTCGACTGACAGGAGAACTGACGGAGGCTCGTGAGCGGAATAAGCAACTCGAAGCAAGTCTTCGTGAAATGGTGGAAGAAATTGAAGGTATCTACGTTCGTTGTGCGATTGTGTTAGGATCACTATCACAATTTTTTGTTTTGATAAACCACGGACATCTCTTGTGGTCAACGGGCAGAGCTTTGTTCACAACTAAATAGTTAATGATGTAGTTGGCTCCAATTGAAAGTGCGCACATGCTGCAAGTGTCTCTTCGTCTGTCCTCTCATTTCCGTTTCTCGTATCTATGTTCGCAATACCTCATCGCTCTGTTCACAGAGCTGCTCTTTCTGTCGCTTCGTTGATTGTGATTCGTCACCACGATATAGCGATCATTAATATAGATGCGCTCGCTCACTGTGTGCGAACTCTGCGTGGGCAATAACTGATTGATGTGATATGGTTGATTTCACATTATAGACTCCTTTAAGAGGGTAGTCGGCATTCGAGAAAGGAACGCGGGCTCAGGATGCCGTTGCCTTCAGAGTTTCTGTTATTGATGAATCGTAATCTCGGCGTTGGGACTAAACAACCTTCGGACTTTTATAGTCTCTGAGATGAAGTTATTCATTGTTTCCTCGTAGGCGACGCTATTACATTGTCAAAGTCCTAAAGAGATTTCTAGAAGATCCCTAACCTCGCCAACAATTTCGGTTTCCAGATCGAGCGCCTCAATTGTTCCACCAGAAGGATTTGCTGGAAAAGACCTTTGATCACAACAACCGCCTTCAAGAGCAGCTGAAAGTGTGTTCCATTTCATATGTCACCGTGACTTATGTGACAACTTTTGAGTAGAGTTCATACTTATGTCGACGCGTTTCACAGCAGTATGAAAATGACTGATATCGGTAGTGTGGTTTTCTGGAGTGCTTTGTCGCCTCGTAGCTATAAGCCCTATGTTAGATATAAGACAAAACGTTATGTCCAGCAAATTGTCTGGAATATTATTATATTATGCTATATCCGCCGTTGTTCATCCACAGGAGGCGGACGAACTGAGAAGACAGCTTGAGAGCGCGAGAGACTCTACTGCGAGAGAACTGACGTTTACTCGTTCTGAACTTGAGAAATATCAGAGGGATTATGCAAGCGCGTCTAAACAGGTACTGTTTGCCGTGATCACTAGAAAGAATTGTCATTGTTTCGGACAGCTACGGAGGACCTTCCAGGTGCAACACCTTTTGTTCGTTCTGGAGCGGGAACGTCGAGGTGACGAGGAGATGAGTAACAATGACGAGGACAATGCCAGACTATTCGATAACATAGCGCAGTTGCAGAAGTATAGTGCTGAATAATACCTGCCCTTTCGCTCTTAGCTGAAGTGGGTTCTGTTCTTCTAGAGTTGACTTTCTTGCAGGATCAATCGCCGTCTCGAGTCGGATCTAGAAGCGGCCAAGAGCTCTGCGGAGAAATTCGTTCTCACGTCGAAGAACGCCGAGTTTGTCTTTGAATGTAACTGTTTGGGCCTTTCTGGTAAGATCTTTGTGTTGTTCCAGGATCGAAGGATTGAAGCGAGAACTGGAAACGTCGCAAAAAGCAGAAGCAAGTTTGAAGGGAGAACTGGAGCAGATGAGAACAACGTTTGAGCTGGTGCGTGTTAGCGCTTACCATATTTTTCTCTGCGCAGAAGTCGTATTCCAATGAGCATAGTTTTCTTAGCTGCTTTGCTTTGTTATCCTATTATATAATAGGATACTGCTCTTGAACCACAAAATGAAGGACAAACGTATTTTGTGCTGAGGTCGCCCCATGCAGTCGTTCAATAACCAGGGTACCTTGATTCAGAATCTAAATGACATTTGCATGATGGGAATGCTATAGACCGGTCGAATTCTGTGGAGATTTGCTGCCGTTTCTACTTTGGACTTTGTCAGGACTTCAGTTGAAGCGGTAGTCCCGATTCTGTATTCTGCTTATGTAAACCATTATTTTTGCGATTCTAAGCTGTCATAAGTTGCACCAGGCTCAGTGCATTCATCAGTAATGTCACTCAACTTATCACCGGTCGCAATGGCGTTATCTTGCTTTGGATACTGCAATGGGACCTGAGGTATCACTGATGGTGGATGCGTTCCATGACCTTATAAAGTGACGGAAGTTTTACAAAAGTTTGTGCCAGGAACGACTTTGTTTAATGGAAATTAAAGTCTGCCCTTCTTTATCAAGTGAATATTTATGCCAGTTTTTGACTAAGCTCTATAAGTAACATTGTGTGGTGGGCGTTCTGCTCGGACATGCATTCTTACTTCTGGGAACGGGGTATCAGCCACTATCCCACTAGGGCTTCACTATCATAGGCCTTACCATTCTTTCACCTGAAATTGTCTGAACGTACTGACAGTTTGGCAGCCAATGAGCTCTCCAGCAAACCTAGTGGGATGTAGAAGAGCATAACAGCGCTTGGTTTCTATACTAGGGCTATGTCACCTCTTCTTCACCGTAGCCAAGTGCAAAAAGGCCGTGAAGTTCCATATTGCACATATTTTTGTGAATGGCAGTTACTCTACCAATGAGATCTCAACAATTAGCATGCTAGAGCATTGTGCTTTGCCTAATTCTCTGAAGGCGAAGAGGAAGAAAGTGGTGTAGCACTATGTAGTGGGAATGAAAAATGGGAATTCAAGAACGAATGTCTTTTGTGTTAAGATTACTTGTGTCACATGGATATGGATATGGGAGGTGTCTCCAGAGGTTTATCTGGCAGAACTATGTAACTGTTCGCTTCTTGCACTGTCACATAAGGACCGAATCCTCTGTAAAGAAACCACATGTGCAGGTGACGGTCAGCGATAGGTTTGTCAAAGGTCTGCCTTGTGAGCGTAGTCTAATAAGCGAATAATAGAGGCAAAACGATGTGTTTTGGAATTTTGAAACGATGTATTATAGAAACTTAATGTCGATGAGAAATATATTAGACAAGCCCATAACTTGAATCGTAAAGTTCCCTTGGTGCCTAGATTGTAACCTTGCAATAGCTTGTAGCTTACGGCTTGGTAACATTTGAAAGCGTGATTTCAGCTTCAATCGCAAATGGAACAATTGAAGAAACTCGCAGAGGATAACGTCAGCGTTTATGAAGCAAGAACTGCAAAGATGAAGGCTGAGGAAGCCATGGCAAATGTAAGTGGAGAGGCCACGTTCTTTCCTATTTCTTAATCTTCGAGACGAAAGTAGTATGCTGTTTCAGGCTCACGCCAGTGAACTAAAGGTGGCCCGTCTAGAAGAATATATTCGCGCGCTGAAAGAGGAGAAGGAGATATCAGAACGGTTAGTTCCACTTTGTAAGTATTGGATGTTCTGGTTTTTGGAGTGATTTGTTCTTCAGAGTTCAATCGGATCGAGTAGCGCGAAGTGAGCAGATGGTGTCTGAGGTGAAAATGACGAATGCGCGTCTGGAAGCATCGTTCGAAATGCAGAAGCAAACCACTGGAGTTGTAGAGAAGGTGAGAAGGTGAACTTTCTGCCCTTATACCTACGTGGGAGGCATATTACACGGTTTTCACGGCTGGCATTGATGAGTGTATTATAAATGTTTCGTGTTAAAGAGAATCGTATAGGAACTGGAGCGTGCTCGAAAAGAAAGCGACCAAATTCGCGAAGAAAACGATCGCCTCCGTATGAACGACGCTCAGATGGCGGGCAAAGTGGAGCAGCTGCATCAAGAACTCATGGAATTGCAACAGACAACTAGCAACTACAAGTTTGTGTCAACGTTTAAAGAACTAGTTTTAAAATTTAAGAAATAAAATATTTTAAATTTATATTAATATATGAATGAAATTTTAAAATAAAATAAAATAAAGAATTAGTTTTCTGAGTAGTGGATTTGTGAAGCCACTGGTTCAGAATTCAACTGCGAGCTGTTCGTGAAGAGCTGGACCATTCTCGGTTGACCATCAATCGACTGGAGTCAGAGGTTGAATCACACAAAAGGTCGTCATTCAGCGAGCAGCAAATGGTGACTCTTGGTGTATCTTGACGGCTATCGATATGATACCCTTTTGAACTTGGCTTCTAGATGCTTTCACTCAACGAGATGACGTCTAGACTTTCCCGCATTGAGTCTGAGAAGATGGCCCACCTCGGCTCTCAGCTGGACGTACGTTTAAGCCCTTCCCTTTCTATTACTGACTTGATGCGCTCAAGTTCTTCTATTGCTAGGTGGTCCGCTTGGAAAGAGACAGCTTGAAGACATCGAACGCTCGCCTGACAGACCAACTGTCCAACTCTCGGAACGACGCGAAGCAAGTGCAGGTCGGTGTGGTGTCTTTTGAGTGCATTTCTTTGCGGGCCACTTCTAAGGATGACCGTTGCAGAAGCGCTACGAGGAGGAGATTTCGCTGCTTCGACAGCAACTCGGAGAAAAGGAGAAGGAGCTGTCCTTGAGCGAGAGGCAGCTCATAGACCTTCGAACTCGTCTCAGCAACATACAAGCCCAGTACACTGCCCAGGAGAGCACGATAGGTAAGGAAGTATTCTGAGGAGCAAGTCTTGTCGTACATCAGGCATATAGGCGGTTGGGTAGGAGCATAAAAAAGCTGCAGCTTAAGGAGTGATAGAAAGAGGAGGAGGTGCCCTTAAGTGAGACGCAGTTCATAGACCTTCGTCGACCCTTTCCAATTTTCTTACGGCATGCGCTTAATCAGCACCCGACCCCAAATTGGTTGGGTCTGAAGTGTCATCAGAGTACTGGCTTCCAGCTCGGAATGCGAACGATGAGTGTAACTGTGCCGCAACACCGATTATCAGTAACAACGGGACGTAATTCGCCTACAGCTGATACTTCCCATCAATAGCTGTGGAAATTGTCTTTATCTATTCCTGAACGGACCGCTCTGCACCAGTACTTGAAATAAGAGCGATTTTTATGGTACTTCACCTAGGAATGACACCGGAACGTCTACAGAAAGAGTGTCAACAGCTGAAGAATCGCTCCCAGTATCTCGAGTGCCAGCTGGATGAGTTGAAATCGAAACTGGCTGAAGCGGAAAACACCGCCCTAAAGAAGAGTGACGAGAACGAGAGGTACAATGCTGCTCTTTTTTGTTAAACCGCTTGTTCCTTTTCAATTTTTTAAGAGTATGAGCAACAATTTCGGTTAACTTATGGGAGAAAGCGTCGTTTATGGGAAGGTTTTCGAATACCTTAGTGTTGCAGGAAGACGTTATTGAATGGTAGCTTAATGAAGAGTCCCTGTCCATAAAGCTGATCTTTCTTTGCTATTGGGACTTGGAGTTCTAAGTGGTCGACAGTGATAGCCTTACTAATCATTGTTTAGGCTCCGAAGCCTCTATCATGATTTTACGTTACACCGCCTCTTATTAACATTTATTTATTTATTTATTATATACGTCATAGGACGCGCTCAAACACCGTAGCAAATATAGTAGACATACACTAGCAAATTGTCAAAACAGCAACTAACGCAAAAAAAAGTAGTTACTGAAAAGTAGTCGATAAAAGTGCAGTTGAAAAATAAGAACACACATCCATCAATTTTAGAAGGAAGAAAAGCGCAAGGAGGAAACTGGAAGTCGAGGAGTCCAGAGTGGTCTCACTATGGTTTTATAATTTGTGAACACCGTGAAACTTTGGTCACCCAACAACTTGGTCTCTTAAAAATTCTGGTATCCCTGCTGCACGTATCCACCATTTACATTACATAAAAACATATCTATTGCAGCTCTGAATTTGAAAATTAAAAACAAATTAAACGAGGGCCTGGCACCTAGCTTAAATCTTAATCTTAATCTTAATCTTAATCAACATTTAAAGAAAAAACGTATGAACCTGGAGACTATTTTCAGTGCTTGTCAGCGAAAATCGTGCAAATTTTATAGCGTACTGTGCGATTTTTGAACAGTAGATATTAGCATAGTAGGGTTCTTTTAAAGCTAAGCAATGAGTCAAATGTTGCTAACCCTGTTTTCGAATTAGTTCTGACCATGAGTGTCACATCTTAAAGCCGTTTCGCTGGAATTCGGAATGGGCGGCATATGGAAATCATTTGACACAGAAGGTAGTTGGGAGAAGTTTTGCTCATGCAAAACGACCTCCACAAATGTTAGTTCATGTAAAAATGACGTGGTGTAGAAATGACGCTAAAAAATAACTTTCAGGATGGAATCGCACAGCAAGGTGATGGAAACGAACTTGAAGCAGATGGCTGAGTTAGGTTCGATGGAGAGGGAACGCCTTGAAGCTAGAGCCACCAGCGCAGAAGCGTGAGTGCACGTG
Source organism: Heligmosomoides polygyrus polygyrus (assembly GCA_947396885.1). Taxonomy (NCBI): domain Eukaryota; kingdom Metazoa; phylum Nematoda; class Chromadorea; order Rhabditida; family Heligmosomidae; genus Heligmosomoides; species Heligmosomoides polygyrus. The sequence continues at coordinate 32,317,399 of OX377202.1, forward strand.
GACGTTGCCTGACTCTGAGACGGTGCTAACTGCCAGCTTGTGATTTAGTCGCTCTGATGAGCTGTCGGCCAAAGTGGGCGAGCTGTCGACGAAAATCGTCCAAATGGAGGCCGTAATCGCTGCTATGGAGATGGAACAGTTACAGGTAGTTTACTTGCGCGGTCCATTAGTTTTTAGCAGACTTACAATAGATATTTCTAGAAGTCTTCTCAACTTCAACTGAGAATTGACATACTGGAGGCGCAGGTGAAGGATGCGGACAGCTCGGTTAGCGAGTTGAATCAATCGCTGAATGAAGCTCGTGCAGATTTGGAGAGACGAATTGAGGAGCGCAACCAGGTAGGTGTGCCTAGCTTGTTTTAATGTGTCTGAGTACTCAAATACTGAATGCTCTTTGCACCTCGAGGCGTCTAATGGTAAGAAAAAATGACGACAAAAGGTGGGAATAGATTTCGAACTTACAATCCGCTATCTTCTAATGTGCACGAGCTGCTGCTTTGATATCCTAACGAACAGCTGATACAACACTACCACGTGGGCAGATGATTCTAGGCAATATTAAGTTGTTTCAGCCAAGAGCGAGTTGTTCGAAGCCTTTTGTAAATGAAAATTTCGAAAGTAACGTTAGAGCTTTAGAGAATGAGTGTCGAGTGAAAATTCAAAACGCTTTTGCTATATAAAGAAGTTCATCCGTGGACGGTCTCCATCCGTCCACGCTAGTCTAACACTTCTGAGCCACTTCACGTCTTGATCGGCATCAGGGAGGGTATCGATCAGCTAAACGTTTGAGGAGGGAACCTTTTGAAGAGCTCGGAGGACAGACTTCTTAAGATGTTGAGAATTGAACAAGTGAATAATGTCAGTCAGTAATCTTTACTGGTAGATGGTGGGCGCAGTGAAAACGGATTTATTCCCATCTTCTTCACGTTTAGGTCGCCAAGCCGTGTTATTTAGCCTAGAATCGGTGGAATAGAAACTTGAACAGATGGGTTGATAATTTGGCTGATACTGGGTCAGCCTAAATCAGGTCTTCTCAATCAGTTTTCTGCCGCAGTGTTTCTTCATATTCAGCAAAGCAATGAGGCCTAAAAGTTTGGTCCTTTCAGCTTGGCGATCAGCTGAATGAGCTGCAGTCGACGATTTCGGAGAAGGAGGCTGAAATCATGATTAGGGACTCGAAACTGGAGTCGAAGGAGAAGGAGCTCATCAACACACAGGAGAGAGCGAGAGTTGTACGCTGAATTTTGAGATCTCATAACCTATTGCGTCTCTAAAGTGCCTTCACAAATCCTTCTGATTAAGGCCGAAGAGAATCTCCGCACCACCGAGACTACGCTGGCTGCACGGCTCGAAGAACTGTCGGCTGTGGAATCGAAGTACAGTGAAGGAATCAAGGAGTATGAGCAGAAACTCGAGCAGATGCTCGAAAAGTATGAAAATGTAAGATCCTTCATATTACTGTAGCGAACTGAAGGGTTGGATGAGGTACTGTGGGGTGGGATGCTGGGAGAACTGGAGGGGATGTGTTTAACCTCTGGATTCTCTACCAGTGTTATTTGTTATCAGTCACAAAAAAAACTGAAATTGTTGCGTCAAAGGTGTCTAAGAGTGAGTGTGTGCCTGTCGTGTAAGTCACGCCCAGTTTAAAGGATATGTTTATTTTGACTTCACTTCACTGTATGGGCGAGGGAATGGTCCCGTTCCAGATGAATTTATTTTGAAGGATTGAGCCGTGGTTAGCTACCTGCTGCAGATACTGGCCAGTATTTCCAAACTCTCCTCAAATCCCACGCTTCCATCTTCCTCATATATTATCTTCCTACCCTAATCGTAATCCTCTTCAATACTTGAATCAGAGTAATGCCTGGCTGATTGCTGCAACAGCGCATTATGCGCTGTGACTGCTTCAGGGATGAGAATACGATGCGAGACACATCGTATAGCTGCGGTCGACCGTTAGAATGGAATAAAGGTTGACAGTCATCATTCCCTTTTTGGGATGCGACACGCATTCCACTTCCATGAAATTTTATGGAGGCCGTTTAAATGTGTTTTAGGCCAAAAAAGGCTTGCGGTTATCGGCCAATGGGTAGTTTAGTGTTTTATACTTCCAGAGAGGTCTAATACGAATTCAGTCACTGCGGAGGGATGAAGGGCTAAGTTGGTTTGGGCGGGATCTTTACGAAAAACCTAAATTAAAAGTGTGCGCGTGTCGGCACTTCAGGCGGTATTATTTATTCTGTAGGGCGCGTGTGGCACAGTCGGAGGAGGCGCGACTGTCTCTTGCACCCGATACCAGGTTCCTGGTTCGGATTTCCCACCCAGGCCACCAAGCCTTCCATCCCTCCGGTGTCGGTGAATTGGTACCAGACTCGTCTGGGAAGGATAAAGCGCTGACTTGTTCATCGGCTGGCCACCACAAGTCATTGTATGGCCAAATACGCATTCATGTCGCCTCCACGACACCCGTAGAAGTAGAATGCGCTGGCGCATCCCAGAAGGGATTGAGTAACGCCGTCCTTTATCTTTTATCCTTTATTTATTCTGTATTTTAGTTCTAATCAGTATTCTTTTCAGGTGGTTACTCAAATGCATGAAGCTAATTCATCATCTCTGGAAGTGAAGGACGCTACCGACGCTCCGCTTAATTCCGAAGCGTCGGTGGTTGAATCGATGAAGAGTGTGGTGGAATTCCTGCGCGAGGAGAAGCAGAAGGTACCCTTACATAGTTCTCAGCTCTGCCTTCCATTTTAATGCATCTCGGATTTCAGGCAGTGTCGAGGTCGATGACGGCCGAGGTAGAAGTGAAGAGGCTGAGGGCAGAGGTTGCCGAAATCCGCTCTAATCGGGACGAGCTGAGCGCAACCGTGCACCGCCTACAATCCGAGGCAATGGCGAACGCCGATGCGCTTGCGGAGAAGGCCCAACTGGTATGAAAGGCTTCACGTGTAGGTGCCATCCTCATAGGTACTGCTTTTCAGGCTGAGAGGTTGGAGGCAATGGTGATGGTCCAACGACAGAACACTATGTATCGCACTGAGAACGAGAAGTTGCACAGAGTGTCGTCGGAGCTCTCCAAGCAGGTAGGAAACGGCCGAGCCATTCATATCTCCATCTAGGAGATGGAGATGGATTGATGGTCTTTGAAAAGAAGCTCTCCTTACGTCTTTCACGTTGTATCGTTTCAGAAGCGAGATTTGGAGACGAAACTGAGCGGAGCCGTCACTTCGTCGAACGATGCGCAGTCGAAGATCATGATGCTGTCGTCGGAGTTGAATGCGAAGAAGAAGGAATCAGATCTTCTACGGCAGCGTGTGGCGGAAGCTGCCTTAAAGGGTGATCAGGAAGTCAGGTGCGGCATCTTTTCCTTCTCTGTAATCTCGGCTCATTCCTAAGATATTCCTCCATTCCTAAGATAGTCGACATTTAAGGGCTGAGTTGGACCAGTGCCGTTCGAAGCTGTCACGAGTGGAGGCCGAGTTGGCTAAAGCGAACTCGCAGGCTGTAGAAGCGGAGAAGCAGAAGCTCGCTGCAGAGTATGTTCTTGATTCAACAATGCTTCAGCTTTTTCTTTCAGAGGAGCAAGCGCGCCTTCTTAATTGTAGGGGACGTGCGAAAGAGCTGGCGACGAAGCACACTGACACGATGACCAAGTTCGAAGCCACTCGAAAGTTGGCGCGGCGCTACAGAGACGAGGTACATTCGTGTTCTGCAGTTATGCGAGATGTTTTACAGCATTCTCGATGCTACTAGATGCCGTCAATTTTTCGCCATCATGGGGAGCTAAGAAGTTGGGCTACCGTCGTAAAGGAGCAGTGCATGGATTTGGTGTTTAAGGCGTTTTTGAAGTGGTAACGGCGTTTGATGTAAAACCAAGCTGTTCATGAATGAACGAGGTCACGAATTCGGGTGAAGCGAATTGGTTGCTGTACGGGCGACAGGTTCTGCTCGAATTGCTTTGTTGGAATTCAACTTGCGGTGTTATATACGTTGCCCTGAGGTTAAGATTTGCTGCGTGTTGGGGTTAATAGCTCAGAGGTTCCACAATTCAGCGAGGTTTTGTAGTTACCCTGCAGAAAGGCGATTTTTATGCTATCCTCCTCAATGCCTCGTAGAACGATTACTGGACAGGCAAGAAAATGTTTCAAAAAGCGATTTAATGGGACGAGCTCAGAGGTTCGTGTGTGGCTGCTAATGAATGCCGAATGGTATTGATTGTTACCAATACCAGTCTTCATCTAATTTCATTGTGTACATTGCAGACATCAGGCATAACGGGGTCCATGTGTTCAATTGGACCGTAGTTACTGTATTATTTGTTACTTTACCTTATTAATTTACCTATTTAATTTGAGAAGTTTCTGCTTTGGACAAGTGGTCATAGTTCGGTGAAATGCCGCCATCTTGCAGCCCGAGTTGTTTTAAGCCCTACGCACAGTTTTGCGGCAGCCGCGTACGCGGCAGGGGCCAAAACTGCCTCGCGGGAGGCAAAACTGCCGCTTAGGCGGCACTCGTCTTCAGCTTTGCAGCCTACTCCGTCGTCAACGCGGTTCCATTATCATTATCATTATCAGATTCCATCCTAGATCCCGCCACGATCGGCTAGAGCCCAGACAGAAATTATTGGCAGCAAAGCGGCTGCAGCGGCAATAATGCCTTGAAGTATTACTGCCGCTGTGCCTCGTTTGCGGCGGCTACTGCCGCGCAGGCAGCACATCGACGGCAGTCCGGACTAGGGAGTTTTGCCTCGTGCGGCGATTCTGCGTCTCTGCCCTATGCTTGAAGATAGGGCTGCCGCGTTACCGCAAAAGTGTGAGTAGGGCTTTAGACTCTCTGTACATCTCAGGTTAAAGCCCTCCACGTCTCCGGAGTTCCTGAATCAAAAACTGAATGAATCAGAGGTCTCCGGGAAGGATAAAGTGCGCGCTGATCAGCCATCAGCTCGTTAGTAAACTAACGGCTCGTTCACGTCGCCTCTACGATACCCCGTGCCCTAGGATGCGTGGATACGTCCCACAAAGGGGTTGATTACTTTCGATTATAGTTGTGCTATTGAGAAATTTCATCGAGCAAATGAATGAACTAATTTATTTGCTCATCATCTTTTCGAACGATCGAAAATCGAGTATTACCCATTTTTCGTTTATTCTGTATTCAAATAGTCGAGCAATTTGTTCGAATCAAGTTCTGTGCTTAAAGGTTTGGTGTTTATTCGATATTAGAATAAAATTGTTCGATTAAAAAAACTTGAAATATTCGATTTTCGGATAATATTCGAATATGGCTCCCTTTCAACGTTCGAATTCGAACGAATATTCGAAAATCTTGAAATATCGAAAATTCGACTTGGAATAATCATTCTTTCGTTTTCGTTCGAGCGCAGCTATACCGTCGAGATCGATTTTCATACGTTTATTCTTCGTATGTGTTAAATGGGTATTGGTTGCAGTACTTCTCGAAGTTGTTAGATGGACGTTGAAGTGCGATCGAAACACTTGCACCAGGCGGAACTCCAACCTGCACCCTGTGCTTTCCTGGCAGGACATTACGCCTTACACTACCGGCGCCGTTTGATCGCACGCGACAAACATCCGTCTATACCAACATAGGCCATAGATTGTTAACACATTTATTACATTATTAGCATTAACGAGTACCGACATTGTAAACTTCAAGGAATTTCGCTCCAAAATGCATCTGCCAGGAACTGAGTATCTTGTCATGGTGTGTGGTTAGCCGAGAAATCTGCCTGCCTCACCTCCTGCTAGCATGTCGAACAGCTTGCTTTTTCTGTTGGGAAAGAGCGGATTGTAGAAGGGGTCCTGCAGCTTGAATTGAGGCTCCGGCATCAGAGGTCTCGGGAAAGGTCCGTCCAGTGATTTATCCTTCTCAATGTGCGGAAGCTCCAGCGCTATAGGCGCCTTTGTAGTGAAGAGGGACATTAGTGGGTTAGGCGTAAATGGGTTGGCCAAGTCTAGTATGGGCTTTTCTAGCTGCCTAAAGGGATTCAACATATCGGCGGTGGGTAACAGCGGGGCTTGTCGCTTATCGCGGAAAGCGGCCGCGTCCCGCTTTGTTCGTGAGAAGAAGAGCTTCTCGAGCAGGTTGGCGTCGAAGAGCTTGGGCAGCGGGGTGGTAGTTGTTGGCTGTTTCTCCTTGGCGAAAGAGGGGAAGAACATCCGAAGCGATTTTTCGAGAAGGTTCTGCGACGAGTACGTCGTGGTCCTCGGGGCAGTGGTTGTGCTGGGCAGCATCGTGATGCCGGCCACGTCCTTAGAGAAGTCGTCGAACTGCTTCTGCCAGGGCTCGATATATGGTCGCAGGAGTCGCTCGAGCAGTGGTGGCTGAGGGGTTGTGGTCGTCGTCGGTTGCTGCAAGCGTTCCAGCATCTCAAACACACTTCTCGAGCTGCTGAATGGGCTTTCGTCACGTTCTCGATTAATCTGAAAGCATTACATTTGAAGCGATGAGAAACGTACACCCAAAACTATAAGGCCGCCTCCAATTTTTCGAAAAGTGGGCAAAGAACGCGCTGCCATATCTCAGTGATGTCATCATAGCGATTTTCGGGGTTGAAAACCTCAGTGTGGGAGTTGTGCAGAACGCCTTGTCTGTTCTTCAGGACACCAACCCAACCCCAAACCAAAGTGAACACCTCTAAGATGAAACTGCGAAGCTTCGGCATCAAGACGGACGCTCTTCAAACTAAGCTGAACACGTCTTGAGAAAGTCGAATAAAGTCGTCTTAAAAATTTACATTCTTTTTGAAAGTTTACTAATTACGAATACAAAGTGTCCAAAAAGGCGTTAACTTTTTGAATGTTGTTGAAATCTTTTCCCTTGTAGCTGCAAAAAACGTCTGTAATCTTATCTTGAAAATGGGAGGGAGTGAATTTTTTGTATTGTTTTATTAACAGAAAGCGCCATGCACTCACCCAATGCGTTGCGATTCTTATTTTACTGCTAGTGAGACACATGATAGAGTCGAGCATGATTCAGCAGTAAAGCAGGTGCCATTCAAGAGTCGTGCGTAGCTCCACATGAGCGGCCTTTACACTGTCAGTGAAAGAAATCCTACGTTATGCCGAGTGCATGGTGCAGTCTCGTTCTTTTGACACATCGGGAATTTTCCTCCTTAGCACGGTCGACTAAATCTAAAAACATCCTGTAGCTAAGAATAAAGGATAAAGAACAGCGTTACTCAATCCCTTCTGGGATGCGCCAGCGCATTCTACTTCTACGGGATGTCGTAGAGGCGACATGAATGAGTATTTGGCCATACAATGATATGCGGTGGCCAGCCGATGAACAAGTCAGCGCTTTATCCTTCCCAGACAAGTCTGGTACCAATTCACCGACCCCGGAGGGATGGAAGGCTTGGTTGGCCTGGGCGGGAAATCCGAACCAGGAACCTGGTATCGGGTGCACGCGACAGTCGCGCCTCCTCCGACTGCGCCACATGCGCCCTAGCTAAGAATAACTCTTTATAAGTGTTTGAATAACGTATTCGCTTCTTTGAACACCCTCTGTAGGCGTTTTTTTTTTCTTCAAAGAAAGTCCAAATAGCTTCGAAATCAAGAAATTGACCCTCCTGCAAACGTGTACAGTTAGTTCGAACGACGTGCGTCCATAAATGGAAACACTGCACCATAAATTGCCGATGACATAGATGCCAGCTATATTTTTAATTGGGCACCTTGTTTCCCCCGGGTACTTCAAATCAGGCTGTATCCTTTCAAGCGTCTTCAAGAATTGAATGCGATATTATAAGTGGCGAAAAGATGGGAATGTCTGTGAAAATGAAGAGATAATGAGGTTCTAAATCTAAAATGATCAGACTCACCTTCTCTACGTACTGTCGAGCTTTTGCCTTTTGCTGCATAACTTCGAACATGTCCATGAAAGGCGTCATGATAGGCCCAATGATTCGTCCGGCGTCGATTTCACCTGCAGGGTCAACCTGAAATAGGAGGAGTGGAGAGAAGATTTAAAGACAGCTTCAGTACATCTACGTGGTCTTTGAAGCTACTGAAGGTCGCACTAGCATTCTGTAGCTTAGTTGTGGTGGTTTCGAGTGGGTGACATGAAAAGGGACTTGACTAATGAGAGCACGGGGACCATAGCGGGCTGCACCTCGGGAGTTGATTGCTTGGTTTTGTTCCGTTTTTCTGTCACCTCTGCGAGTGATACGTTCTGTATGGATGATGAGGTTACTTGCGACGCTTGGTGGAGATTTGGATTCTGCGTGCAAGCATACAAAGCTTCCATCTCTCCGCGCCGCCGGTATAGTACTGTGCCGTCGGCTATTTTATTAGATTGTAGGAAAAGTTGTTTTAGTGCCTTGAATATTCCCCGCTATTGTTTTAGTTTTTTACTACACGGCTGAGGGTTTTTTAAGCCTTTACAGAAAGAAAAACGCGTAGTTTTAAATACATGTAGAAATATAAAACGGCTGCTAATAAGTAAAGAATATGGGTCACTTTCCGTGACAGCAGAAAAGCCCGATTTTCATGTCATGGATTATTAAGACTTGAATCTACGAAACACAAGGTCGGAATTTACGAGAAACTTCAGAAGGGCATTGTCTGAAAACGAGCATTGAAATACTAACATGAGGCACTTTGAAATAGAAAAAAGTTTAAAATAACAGAAAGCCTTGCTAAAAATTGATGATCTGGCGGAGGAATAAGTATAAACAACGCCTAAATGTTGTCCGCCAATTCATCTTATGGTTTGAGGTGACAAAAAGTATCCTGATGAAAGGCGTCCCTGTACATGAAAAAGGAGCAAGTTCACTTGGTCTAAATTCTACGGTCGGGCGCCTCGACAAATGGGTGTACCGACGGCAACATCTGGACTACTTTTTTAGTTGGGCAAGAACGAACGTTCTCTTTTGAAACAGCCGTTGTTTTTTTTTTTTTTTTTTTTTTTGTAAAGATCTGGTCATGACGATCTGAGAAATAGTAGAAAATAGTTTGCGAAGCCTTTGTAAGGGAACTAGTTCTCTCCAACCATAGTGAAATCTCTTGGTAACATACAAACGATTTCTTCTGGTATTTGATGATTTATTGCTGGAATAGTTCAAAATGGAATCTACTAAGTGAGCAAGCCATAAATTTGAGCAGAAAATGTTGATAAAGATCCGAGAACAATACGCGAAAAAAGAAACAATCTGCTGAATATGTACCCGATTTGATAAATAGAATGTTACCAAGGGTCGCAACTCCAAACAGTACATTGTTCAGTTCATTCGCACCAAATGTTCAAGATTTGGAGTTGAGGGCTGCTTTCGATTTTTTTCGTGATCTCTATGTGTGCAGCTTTTACAGGATTATTTTCTCGTATTTCTTGGATTGCAGTCAGTCACCGTATACAGGAGTGGCACTAAAATGCCTTCCGACAATTCAGGCGCTCTAACTATCCGGCTGTTCACATTTAAAGACTGCTACTAGCGGGTTTTATTGGTGGAGCACCTGATAGTAGCGTTGAACAGATCAAACGTTCACGGCGCACCTTCGTGCCGGCGTACACATGTTCAGCTTCGATTGAACTTACATTGTTGTTTCCTTGGTAGTCGGCTATCTGGATGCGGTTCAGCAGAGGAACTTCAGACTGTGGATGATTGTAGAATGGGACCTGTGCTTGCTGAGAGGCTGACGGAGGAGATCGAAGCAGGATAAGCGTAGCGATGACAGGAAGGGAGGGAAGCATATAAGCGACTGAAGGGGCCTGAGATCTCGCAAATTGAAGCCTTCGGATCGGGGTCAGCCCTCATGATCGCGCACTTTCGCTTTCCCCCACTGCGCGCTAGCCGTCGGTGATGCGAGAAACTGTGAAGAGCTAGCATCTCCCTTTTTCGACGCTCCTGATCCTTTCACTTGCGCATTCACCTAGCCGACGGAAAACGGGAACTGGAGTGGGAGTCATCTCTGGATAGCCCTTGCGCGGGTGGGAATTCCGACGCTGTCGAATGCCTTAACAGGTCGAGAAAGTACAATATCGGTGAGTATAAGGCGAAGCTGCAGACGTCTGCCGTAGCACGCGCCAGATGGCCTTTTTCGGTCTCCGCCACGCGCAGCCGTCAGAACACAAAATGCAAGTCAGCATTGATCAATCACTTTGTGTGGGATGCGCCACGCATTTCACCTCTACGGATATCGTAGAGACAATTTAAATATTCATTTGGTCAGTAGAATGGCTAGCGGTGGTCAGCCGATGAAGAATTTCGTGTTTTATACTTCCCAGTCACGTGGTATCAGTTCAGCTACCCCGGAGGGACAAAAGGCTTGGATGGGTTGGGCGAGATTCGAACGAAGGGCTTCGAATCACAGCTCTCGCGACAGCCCGCGCCACATCCGACTGCGCTACTCCCTCGTCAGATCTTACGCTGAATTATGTTTGAATTATGTTTTCAGTTTGATAGAATTTTGGCGCATATCTCCATGCTCTTCATAGGGAATTGGTTATAATCTTTTCTGCTCAAACATGAGCTAATTTGCATGACTATGTTTCTGGGGCACGCCTTCCTCATTCCCTCCTGCATATACAGAGTTGTTCCTAATGCTGATTGAAATAGGGGCGTTCTTGTCGTTCAACGTAATCTCCCACAGTTGAAATTGAAAGTGTGCGGACCAAAGGATTTCGTATCAGAGTGATGCATGTCTTCGGTCCGAATGCTGGATCGTTCAATAACAAAACGCTGACCCTATTCCCAGTTCTTGCATAGTCGATGGAATGGGGTCATTGTTGTTGAAGTGCGTGCGCCTGGGTTTTTGCTCCGTGCTCGTTCGTTCGATGCTACAAGACTAGTGAATGCTGGCGGATTCATGGATGAGAGAGCGAACTTAAACATTAGAGCGCGTTTTCAGCCAATGGAATAAGTTTTTCCTACTGTCTATCGGTTAAGAATTCAGTACGAGGAGGTGGCACCTGTTTCAGAAGTTTTAGAGGAGACAACGTAAGAAGGTATGGAGCATAATGGGGTAACTTCCTCTGGGGGTGCCTCGTATTTTGCCTCTAGTGCTAAGCGACGTTTCGTGGATGCAATCGATTTATCTGAACGTGGATTTCGCCTACGCACTACGCATGCTCTGATATGCGATGGGAAATTTTTAGATAATGATCAGTTTTTTGCTCAGTCGGGTGATTAGATGATAGGAAAAAAGGCGCTAGTGCAGCACCTGAAGTAGCTTCACGTACCGCTCCCCTCAGGCATTAACGTTCGCTTCGACTCCCTGCTGGATGTGACCCAGCTCGGTCGAGCAGAAGCCCTCCTACCGCCGATTGGTGTTCTACTCCCAGAGCAGTAGTGCTAACTAGACTACTCTGAAGAGAAGGAACGGCTAATTTGCTTTGAGAATAACTGAGGCCTTGGATTGCTCGTGGAGATCGAAGCTGTCTGCCTCGTAGTTCCATTGAGTAGACTTCTGTAGCTGTCATTAACTCGCTGAATTCTTCAAAGTAGCACGACGTTCCTTTCGTACCAGGTGAGTAATGGCGCCCTCATAGAGGGCGTCGTCTGTCGCGTGCACACCAACCCGATTCAAGGTTCGGGTGTCCCACCTCCGGGCCAACCAATCCCTTCATCCTTCCGGTGTCGCTGAATTTGGGATTTCTCGAGGAAGGATAAGTAAAGCACGGACTTGTTCATAGGCTGGCCACTGAAGTCCGTAGCATTGTCCGGATACGCGTTTCATTTGCGTTTTCGACGTGCCAAGAAGTAGATCGTGTGCGCATCGCAGACAGGTGATTGGTTAACGCCGTACTTTTTCATTCATTGTTTATACAACGGAGTGGCGTTCTACCCTTTTCGCTCCGAAGAGGCGGACAAAAATGTCTGCGTCTCCACGATTTCGTAAGACAGTCACTAGATTCTCAAGCAAGGCCGGAGCGTTAAGTGTGGGCTAGCCAGGGGGCGCGGTACAGAACACAGAACGTCCTTCCGTTCATAGTTTTCTACTTATCGGCTCTGCTGTGGTAACTTGAAAGTCGTTGAAAGCTGCCTGCTGTGCAATTGAGTCCCATCCGTACGAAGATGTCAGTGACGTTGGCTATGTAGGCAATAGGTTCCTGCGTTAGGTGTCTCCCTGAGTTACGGTAGCTGTCCGCTGACGCCCCGATTACGGTAGCGTAGCGTGTATTTGAGCCCGCCTTATGGGCTATAACGGATGAACAGAACAGGCTGTGCGCCACGGAGCAGACTTCCCGTCGTAGGGTGGTGATTGAGGACTTCAGCCGTTTTTGCCCTGCCTTCTCTTTACATTGCTGGTATTCATATGCTTTGGGGGGGGGGGGTTGACTGACACCTGGGGGAGGAGGATTCGCTTTGTAATACACTTTAGCGAAGGCGATAAACCACTTCCACATGCTAGTAAAACTAAAAACTTTTGCTTTGCGTTTGTTGCTGCTAAAACAGTAACAGCCCATCTAGCCCATCATATGTGCTGTCAGTTTTTCAGTCAAATCAAACTAAGTACTTCATTCAATTTATATGCTAAATGAGTTCCGAACGCAGCATAGAGCTGCTCCTCGAAGCGAGCTATAGAATGAGATGGCGCTACTGGAGGAGAGCTCAGCTAAGGAGAATCTACTCGCGAAATCTTGTCAGCGAATCACTATCCTCGAAATGACCCCTCCAAAGCAGCAATGCGCGCTCTGCTCAACTCGCCTCATCTCGTAGCGAAATCTCGTCCCAGGCGGGCATAGCACCGGTCAGCGTAGGGTAGTCGAGCGCGTGCACCTTCTACAGTAATGGAAGACACCTAACGTAACGCACCCACCGACGGCCGGCCGCTTTTTTGGCGCACGCCCAAAACTCCGCAGTCCACTCAAATGAGTGGACATTGTCGCGTATGTGTCAATGAATCCACCTTATTGGCAGTGGACTCAATTGGAAACTTATGCTTTTACCTGTAAGTCAGTTATATTATAGACATAAGATATGTTCAGGGCTTTACTTACTTAGTACTTAGTTCCTCCCGTGCTGTTGAGCGCATAGGGCGACGAACTCTTTCCACCGCTGCCTGTCTTGGGCTATTTCTTCACACTCCTGCCTAGAAATATTCATAACTTCCAGGTCATTCAAAAACGTGCGACGCTACGTGTTTTTTGGGCGGCCTCTGGTTCGCTTTCCTGGCGGTGTCCATTGCATGGCTGATCTTGGTAGGCGATACGCCGGCATTCGAAGAATGTGTCCGGCCAGGCGGAGTCGGCGTTGCACCACGGTTTCGTAGAGGTTGCTCGAGCGGCAGCGTTCTAGTACTTCTTCGTTCGTCAAGCGGTCTGTGTAGCGTATCCTCATTACTTGTCGTAGACATTTGCAGTGGAACGCGTTGATCCGTCTAATGATGCTAGCTGACATCATCCATGTTTCGCTAGCGTACACTGCAGTGGGGACGACTATCGAAGAATACAAACGCAGCTTGACGCTATTTGAAATTGAAGGGTCCACAGTGGTTTAAGCCTCCGGAACACTGCCGTTGCCTTCGCAGGGCTTTACCTATTAGAAAAAACAATTATTTTTGAGGTTGTAAAACTTACAAACGTCTTCTTATTGTGTATAGCTGTGTTTTCTCGCCATATAGAAAGGACATCTTTGCCATAGGGGTGCAGAACAATCTCACCCGAAAGTTGCTTGGCCGCACAGGTAATTTTCTATACGCTCGAGTACCGAGAGCGTCGATTAGAAAGAAATAGCGTGGAATTCCGGCTGCGGAATCTCGCCGCAAAGTTCTTGACGTCTGTTTTATTCCCAATCTTTCGCATTTTCACCTGGTTACTAACCGTGCAAATTCTTTAAGATGAAATCTTTTCACACCAGAGGCACTATTGCCAAACTATTGCCACAAATAAATATATTGCCAAACAATACATATGCCTGCCTCGTGCAAAAAATAGGTCTGCAGCAGTATCTTCCAACTACAGTGCGGGTAGCCTCTGATTGAAGATTAATATAAACGTTCGCTCCCTGCTAACACTGATACAGATAAAGAGCCGCGTGGAAACTATCCTGCATAGATGCGGTTTTTCATTAACACATAAACTGCTTTGTGCCAAGTTGACTTCTTTTTGATTACTGACGTGCATATTCTGTTGATTTTTCGTTGTCTTGGAGCAAATGTTGTGTTCTTTCTTTATAAAACGTTTGTCTTATGTATCCATAATAAACATAACAACAAAAATGACTGGCGCTCTAGGCTAATCATAAGAAGAAAACATCTCCATGGAAATCGATCATCGATCCTGAAAGCCGTCCAAACCTAACCGACATCCCTTCAGAACACCGAGGACAAGCTGAAAATCTCCAACTTGGAAGCTGAAGTGTCCCGACTGAGATCTGCAGCATCGTCTTCGTCGGCAGTTGAAACAAGGTCTGCTTTAGTCGGACGATATTTCTCTACACTTCATTGCGTATGATTCTGAAGTATATTTTTAGCTCGTCCGCAGATGTGGCAGCATTGAAAGAACGTCTCAGTGCCCTAGAGGAGGAGAATTCGGTTGGTTTCTGCCAGAACCCCCATCGCGATTCCGATTGTATACCTAATATAGGGTTGAACTCTTTTAAGAAATTGAGCGCTGACCTGACGGCGAAAATTGGCGAATTTGAAGAAGTGAAGTTCCGACTCAGCGCAATGGGTCCGTCGTTCGAGAAGTCACAGGGACGTGTGGCCCAGCTGACAGCGGAGAAGAACGACCTCTTGGCACGTATTGCGGTGAGTGTGGATGTCAAAACAGTCGATATAGGAAAAATACTGCATGAATACTCATTTAGGCATTGGAGGGGCAGATTTCTATGATGGCTGGCAACCAGCCGTCCCGTCCAGCGGCGTCTTTATCAGCATCGTCAGTTATGTCCACTGGATCGTTGCCAGATAGGTGAGGCAAACGATTCGTTTCCATTTTTATTCTACTACGCGGCGATACTCCAGTTCCAGACTAAGTGCCACTTTGGGCGTAATTTACGTCCAGCCGCCTTGCTGGGCGGCCCACTGCTGATTTCGATTAGGCGGCGTCAGGCGACTTATGAGTGGAATAAGACTATTTGTTATAATTTGCATCTCGCTATCGCAGCATTTCTCATTCGAAATTCAACAGGAAATCCCAAGTGAACAAAAATATGACCCAAAGTTAAGGAAAGAGCTGGAAGGCTTGGCCTGTCTGGGTGGGATCCGAACCAAGAAGTTTGCTTCATAGTGCATACGAAAGCAGGAGCTTCCTCCGACTGCGCTATCACACGCCGAGACAAACTGTGCAATACTTGCCGTTGCAATACTATCTTTCAGTCTTTGGACGGAAAAGACCAAAACACGCTTTTTCCGCCACTTTTTTGATAGCGCTGTTCAAATTGCGTGTTTTGAAAAATAAATCCGATATTTAGAATCACCATCGAATGAACTATCCGATAAAGAGGAAAGCTCCCTGTAAATTTTAAATATTATTATTCGATCAGCTGTATTCAGAATGTGGCCTTTGGTTGTGATTATTTCCTGCGAGGAAGAGGTCCGCCGCGCCTATGTTGGTTATCGAATCAGCATTTTTAACATCTGTTGGGCGTTTTTCCCTTTATCCGATAGATTAGTCGATGGCAATTTTAAATATCATATTTATTTTTCACTTCTTGCGCTTCTCCGCCCAAAGACCAAAAGAAGCGACCGGTATTGTATGTGTGCAAAATGTCTTCCATTTGCAGACTGTCTGAGTTGGTCAATACCTTACGCTTCTGAGGGAGGGTGTTTTGCCTGTTTTGGTTCATCTCCACCGTTCTGAATGTGCGTGAAGCACAATTTTGCAGCAGCTTTATGCTATTTCCTCTGCAGCTAGAAGATGCCTCAAATCGATGCTTCTGGTCCTGTTGATTTACCGGCTTTGATAACGTGAAGCAGAGAGAGAAGGTGCTGGATGCATGGATGGATATACTACGCGCGTCGTATGCATACAGACTAGGCAGACAGACTCGTGGACAAGTTAGTGGCAGGCCGCGTGACTTCAGCTAAACTACAGGTGTCGATCGCCCTTGGTGCCTAATCGATATTGGGATCCTCATACTGCGGGGCGGTGAAGCGCGATTGAAGTCTGAGCTGTAGTCTCGTACATGCACATTTTCAGCGGTGAATTGGATGCGTGTGTGCTTCAATATCCCCAGTTCCACAGACTCTTCTGATGACTCCTACCACTGAACTGAAACTCAATTTCAGCAATGCTTCGAGCGGAACTCTGTCCGCTCCGGCTCCCAAACGGCTGGCGTTCGATTCACCAGTTCGATACCAAAGTGCTCCTATGGTAACCACTTCCGCCGACACTATTTCCGGGGTGAGTGAGGCTGTTTCGTTGTATGGTGTACTAATTCAAGCGGTTGTGATCTTCAGACGGTTCACTCGGGCGCGACGCAGTCCTCATCGACGACATCTGCGCCAGCAGTCTCTCTTTCGTCGCAGGTGCCGAAGTTGTTCAAGTCGAGCGTGGAGCCGGCTTTTTCGTCCACTCAGGAGACTCCTGCACCCGCGACGGATGAGTCATCAGGGGATCACAGCGCTGAAGGTAGTCAGGAGCAAGCTCCGAGTGTCCAGGTTCGTTTGCTCTGTCATTGACTTTTCCTCGCGTTTATACTAGGCCTAACATGGAGCGCGCTACATCTAAAGCGGACTTTATTTTCGCAACCGCCGGCATCGCTCTGTGGTCAGTTCTTCAACAACAACAAAAATCTGACCTCGTTTAGGCGGTACCATCATCTCCGGTCACCTACTCTCTTGCCACTTCGTCGGCCGCCCGTATTAGTCCAGGACAGTCGCTGTTCGGCAAATCTGCTCCTGTAGCGGCACCAAGTGTGAGTTCTTCGCGCTGGTTTTGAGGCCCTGAGGTCGTCATTCTTAGCGTGGTCAGATTCTTGAGGAGAAAACAGCTTTGGGTCACTTTTACCCAATTATAGGTAAGCACCTCCTCCGCGAACAGCTCCTCGGAAGGGAGCAATTTGTGCTCGGTAGTGACAGAAGCAGAACAGAGCAGTCAGGTACGTTCCCATCATTTGTAGCTACTTCTCCGGTTTCTCTGGATAGCGTTGTCCGTCTTTCAGGTGAGCGGCAGTGGTGAAATTCGCAGAGGGGAGGTGAATGATGACGACGGCGCAGGTCATAACGGTAGGGTTCCTTTGCGCATAGCGCTTTCCGGTACCACTCTGGACGTGTCGTGCTTCAGATTCTGCCGGAGAGTCCCGTGATAGCGGAAGCGGCATGCCGGTGTCGTCTTCGGATGGAAGGCGGAAGAGAACCGCCACGAACGAGTCGTCCACGTGCGAGTCGAAGCGCCATCGAGACAGCCCCAGCGAGGTGGTCACCAGCAGCGAGGAGCGAAGGGATCTGGGTATGCGACTTTGAGTTTCCTCCCGAGGTGGTGATGACTCCGATTCGGGCAACATTTTAGTATGCGTTTCCCCCAACCTCCTTTGTCCTCCATCTCATCCGCTTGTAGAGGGCTCACAAAGGATACATTTGACCGATAACCAATATCTTGGATGGATGCGACACGCATTCCACTTCTACGGAATGTCGTAGAGGCAACCTAAATGCAAATTTGGTCTCTACTATGCCTTGCGGGACCAACGATGTACAAGTCAGTGTTCCGTCTATCCAGACAAGTTTGCTATCAACTCCTCGACCACGAAGGGGTACGGAATGCCTGGTTGGCCTAGGCGGGAGAAGAATCAAGAGCATCGATCCATCCGGAGTGTATGCAACGGCCGGCGCCTTCTCTAACTACGCTACCATGCGCTGGGATTTTCAGAGGAGGTTCAAAGAGGTCTCACTGTGTTGCCGACATCTAGTGCTTAAAAAGTGATTGGAAAAATTCTTTAACGTGCTTCTGTAAGTGTTGCGGAAAGGACGTTGAAGCGATAAAGGTTTCCCTGTTCGAGCAAACTCATATAATTTTTCTTCGTAATCCACTTATGGATCATTTTCTTTGAAAGCCGAGGTCAGAAGAACATCATACGTTTCCTTAAGCGACCTGATCCCACCAGTCTGTTGTTTACTCCTCGAAGCGCGTGAAACCATCAGGGAGTTATGATTCACTGAAACACTGAATGCTCAAAGCTGAACAGAACGGTCACTCTATAAGGAAGACCCAGGAAAGACTTGGCCATTGGTTGACCACCGCAGATTGTCATACAACTAGATTCTCAATTTTCCTGCAAAACGTCGCGTAGAAGTAGAATGTCTAATGAATCTCCGATGGTATTCGATGGATGTTATGCTTTGAATTTCTCCACTACAGCACATTCACTATTTTCGTTTAATCCTCGCTTGCAGATGTGGTTCCCGAAAGCGGCATGGTAGTAGCTGCTGACATGGAGGTCATGGATGTACCGGACGACGCCGAAGGAGATGATGATATCGAGGTGCTCGAAGAAGGACACGACGATTCTGTACAACATGTATGCCATTGTTCATGCTCTCTGAATCGGGTCCAAAGTGATGTGAAACTGGCGTATAATTTAGCAACGATGTTTGAGTAGGTTCCCATTCTTGTTACTATATCGCGTTTATTCTTCTCACTGTGGCTCTAGGTGTTGGTACTGGGTCCTCATTATTGTCTAATTATCGTTTTGGCACTATAGCTCAACTCATCTTTTTATAACGAGTGCTCCCAGTAGTTACTAAGTTCATTCGTTTCCTTTACTGGCCATGAGCAAGCGCTCACAATATACCTTTCCACTAAACCGCAGCCAAGGCCATAATTGGGAATGAGTTTAGAACCGCTGACAGCTAGTGTCGACCATTCCGCGTCGACAAGTAGTAGATTCTATTAATGCTGAAATGCAGTTTGGATGCACTAGCGATTTTGCTGAAAGTGTGTGCAACTTGGGGTTAATACCTTCCTCAGTCTACATCCGCGCTTTCTGAAATTTTCTTTTAAGCATGTTCCTTCGAGTTAACTGAGTGGTTTGCAGATCGAACTTCTGTCTGATGAGGATGTGTCCGAGCAATCGATGGACGACTTTGATGAGGATGAGGGTACGTTCAGAAGAAGGGCTTGATCTTGTTCACAGGGCGCCAACACGAGCCTTTTACAGATGACGGTGGAATGGAGTCAGATGAGGAGATTGACAACGGCGACTCGGCTGATGTCGTGGTGAGAAAGGCTGTTGGGGCATGTTTTATAGCCATTAATAAGCTGGCAACTACAGATTCTGTCTGATGGAGAAGACGGTGAAGAGATTGGTGGAGTTGAAATGGAGGACGACCATGGAGACGACGAGCTGGACGATGGTGAAGGACTGGTGGAAGGCCAGGACGATGAGGCTTTGGCTGCCGATGGTCAGTAGAACCTTTAGATGTCACAAAATGACAGCAGTTTATCCAATAAACGACGGGGTGATAGTGGATGGATATCTTCTTTTATGACCTTCTCATGACCTTCTTAGCCCTTGGAAAGCCTGAGGGCACGACCGTGGAGGAACATTCACTACCAGCGTTGACTCTGGAGTCTTTCAGACAACTCTCTTGACGCTCCTGCTCATTCCGGCGACTTCGTTGATGACGAGGATCGTGAGGCTGCCTCAGCTGTAGAAGAAGCCGACGACGAAGGCAGGACGGACACCGGCAGCGCTGGAGGCGCACTACGTCACCCGAACACGTCGTCCATGTCGGCCTCAAGCGGCGGCGGCTCTTCGCAGCCGCAGACGGCTCGCCTACGTATTCCGATTGTCTACGGGGCCGAGGACCAGTGCTCGAGCAGGTATCCTTCCCCTGTTTCCATTCTCGGCCAATGTCAGCGCAAGGCTTCGTTTTAAGCAACGAGAGTGGAGCGGCGCAGTTCGGCGGACGACGTCGACGTCCCATCGGCCTCTACCAGGCGGGCGTTCGTCATGCGGCCCCAAGCAGTGCGGTTCAGGAGCCGCCGGCCGAGCGACTCAGCGTCAGAATGAGGGGCAGAGCTCGCGCTGCTCTGCGAGGTCGCGGAAAGGGTCGCGGAGCCATGCACTAGGAGGATCACCTTCTGCTCCAACGTCTTCGTCTCTGTTCTATTCGTCACTTGCGTAAGCACCACATAGCATACCAACGATCTGTTTGTTTTCCTTAAGCCCTCCCTGTTAGTGTTGACTTGCTGTGCTTGTTGCCGGAATCCCTATAATCCTTACTCTCTGCTGTAAGCAAGCCAGCCATTGTTATGCGAAAAGGGTTAAGAGAGCTGTAGGGATGAAGGATGTGTTCGGAATCCCGCGATTTCGGCCGGAGTGTTGTTCGTTCTGTCTCGACGATACGTGGTGTTTGTTTTGCTCGGTTGCCTGTTACTCTGTTGAACTAACTTCTCATATGTTGTACGCCGAATGGGACTGATTATCTGTACTTTGTCATGAATTATTTTCCTTAGTCTAGCGTGTTGTGGCTTCCAGAAGAGCTCGCGATTCGTAAAAACGTATTTCAAAAGCCAGCGGTTGAGTAATCGAGAAATACGCGCTCGCCACGAAGTTCTCATTACAAAGCGTCATTTTGAAAAATGCTCCCGTTTTACCGCCGCTTTCGGTGCTCGTAAAAATTTCTAATCCAGGAGCTACGGGTGAAGACTGTGGTTCATATAAGGGTATCAAAACATACGGGATAAAAGAAAATAAAGGATGGCGCTCTCAATCTCTTGTGGGATGCGCCACGCATTCTACTTCAAAGGGATACCGTGGGGCGATTTGAATGCGTGTTTGCCCATATTTGCCCATGTTTGTCTCGCGGTGCCCAGCTGATGAACAATTCAGTGCTTTATGCTTCCCAGACAAGTCCGGTAGTAATTTACCGTGCCCTTTGGAGGGATGTAAGGCTTGGTTGGCCTGGGCGGAAAATCCGAACCAAGAACCTGGTGTCGGATGCACGCGACAGTCACGCCTCCTCCGACTGCGCTACACGCGCCCATCAAAATACAGTTCCTGGAAGATCTCAAGGTCGCGAACGTCAGACATCATGCAGAGGACCTACGATTAGGTCTGTTAGTCTTGGGATTAATAATATGCGACGTTCGAGTGTGGAGGGTGATTTTACACATACGTTGGTTTGCAGGTGTTCTCATACCCTATGTCAGAGAGATTCCTAGTTCAGAAGAATGTAGGAGACTTTTGACCTCAAAAAACATGGAAACTTCTACTTTTTTGTAGCCAAAATGATTTATGTCAAATTCTAGAATAGGAAAACAACTGCGATAAGAACAACAGGCGTTTAGGGATTTCTTTTTGTTCGATTAATGGCAATAAAAAACTGCACAGCTTGTTCTTGTCCCAAAATACGCCATGTGTGGGATGTTGTCATTACTCCTAGAACTTCTGGTTCATCAGGCCATCATTCGAAGGGTCGAGGTGGCGAACGAGAGAACAATTGGTTGGGGCAAATATGCATTTCGGGTCCAGCAGTTGCAGATGATTTTTCTGAAGGCATTCATTCTGGTACACCATAGTATTCGTGTCTAGAATCATAGAGTGAGTACACTTTGGATTCCAACCGAAATCTTGGAGGAGTGTAATAAACGGTCAGTGATTTTGCGCCTACATATGTTCCCGCAGAAGTTAGAACTCTTAGTCCCAACTTGCTTTATACGCATTGGTGATCAAATACGCACTCTCCAATTGCTTCCACGATATAACGTTGAAGTATTGTGTGTGGTGTACCCCAACCAAGGCTTGATTGGCGATGTCCTTTGTCCTTTTGCGTTGTTTTCTTGGACAAGGTGACCGCATTTGCGTAGTTCCAGTTTCTAGCTGCCTTCGAGCATTTGTCTAAATGCGTTGTTTGTGCTTCGCTTCAATATTTTTAATCTAATCCAGCTTCTCTGTCGTAATACTGGTTTGCGGATGTCCAAATTGTAGACACATGTGGCCATTCCGTCTCTAATCACAACATCGACAGCAGATGAAATGTTCGGGTACCTCTCGTCAAAGCCTGCTAGGACGTCGTTCAGTATGTTTTTAGAAAAGATCTAAAGATTCACGTCACGATGCCTCCATAGCTGAACTTCAGTAGCGTTCCAGAACGTTTCGGAATCTTTTCTTGCCGATGTTTCTGTAACAGTCTCCCTTTCACCCTGCAAACTCTTCAAATGTGGATATTTCCGACGTCATATCGACGTCTGGAGAGGAATATTGTCCTTTATAGGTACGTGAAGATGTCTATTAGATACGGAATCCACAGTCATTCCAGGAAGAACAGAGCTGGAACGCGTTGGTCTCCAGAGACACGGTGGTCCAATACAACCCTACGAATTCCGTAACACGGCTTTACCCAAAGGGGCGAAAAGGAATGTTTGCGCAACGCGCACTGCAGCGTAACGCGATTGGCGTCAACGGTCCGTGAACGAAAGATTTGCGTAGTTTATGACATATTCGGTCACAACAGCCCTACCGCCCAATCACATGCGCCTCACCAGGATGGAGTCATGTCCAGAAAATGCATTTCCAATGACCGGTAGCAGGGTGCGCGTTTAACGGTTAACGATTTAACGACCTCTTTCGTTAAAAACTGGCTTAACGACTTGATGGAAATTTTCAGAAATTTAACGAACTTTTTAACGGACTCTTCTCTCAATAAGTTTATCACTTTTCGTCTGTCTTCTCTAGAACCGTAGTCCTCACCCTCCCCATTAACACTGCTCCTGAAAAACGATTGAAATCAGCAAGAATAAACAAAAGCAAGCCGTTCTAGCCTGCCCATTCCTCGCGACGGAACGATTGGTCGTCAGGCAAATCATACGTATCGATTTCTGCCGAGCAATAGCTCGGCAAAATTGATACTTATGATTTTCCTGGCCGACTCTTTCGCTCAGTCGCTCCTGTCGCGAAGTATGAACGGGCCCTGGCGAGAAGATTTGCTCCCCAATGCCAATATTTTTAGGTTTGACCTATGGGCTTGCTCCCGTGATGTCAGGCACAGTGCGCGAATCCTTTTTATTTTCATTTCCACGCTATACTACCTTCTATGGTGCATTTGAATTTTTAGAAGCAATTCATTTAGAAGCTAGAAAAGTTCCTCCAAGCACGTCAGTGAATCCAGTAACCATAAGATATTGGTCTGGCCCCCTCGCAGGATCTGCCTGTCCCCAATTTTCGCTGCTTATCACAAAATACTTCGGCTCGTCACCTGGAGCAGTCGAGACGTGGAGGATGTTTTCTGTCGCTGGACGAATTTTAAATGATTTCCGAAAACGCTATCAACAAATTTTTTGGGGAAGCATGAACGTTAACTTTTTACTACATAGTAGGCTTTTAATTGTATTTTCAATAGCTCATTCGGCGCAAATGGGCTAGGGGGTTTGTGTTGTACGAAATTAAAAGTTTTATGCAGCACCGTTGTACTCCACACGCGTGATGATGAACTTATCTAGGTATTTGCTGATGTAGCTGGACATGCATGTGCCTTCTTGCCGAGTGAATGAGTGAATATCCACCAAGTATGAGGTGAATCTCGGTACTTTACTGGCTACTACCGGCATCGAGATTGTACGTGCTCGTAGAATAGTCACACAAATTGCTTTCGGGAAGAACTAGGAAAGGGAGAGACTCCGGGGACTGTCTGTACTAATTTTAACTCTAATTGGTTGCTAAAAGCTGGTTTATTTTGCTGTACACTCTTTGTTGGTGTGAATTGTTTACGTTATATTGTAGTATGTTGCACCTGATCTTCTTCATTTAAAATAATAGTTCGCAGCTAATTGTATGTTTAACGAAAATTAACGATTTACCGAAAATTTAACGAAAAATTTGCGTCAAAAATTTTGTTAACGCCCAGAATTTTGCGTGCACCCTTGATCGGTAGGTGGTCGGTGTGGTTGTTTAGACGCGGTGCTGCCAGCTGACTTAATTTTATAAGTCAGTGCGCTGTAGCGAAACTGCTACAGCGGGAAAATCGCATTTTACGAACACGTTACTTTCAATCACTCACATAATGTCGTTTCTCGTGTAGCAACCAAAAAAGGCAAAGGAGTGAACAATTCAGAGTAAGAGCGAGACAGAACTCACATGCGTGGCTCACTTCTTCGTAGAGAAGTAGGCATTCCTC
The DNA here is from genome assembly GCA_947396885.1 of Heligmosomoides polygyrus polygyrus. Lineage (NCBI taxonomy): Eukaryota > Metazoa > Nematoda > Chromadorea > Rhabditida > Heligmosomidae > Heligmosomoides > Heligmosomoides polygyrus. Next base: position 32,341,422 of record OX377202.1, read on the forward strand.
TCAGGAATTGTGCAATATCTCTTCAAGGCTCAGTTGGGCCCTTCTCTATCAAATCTTCTCTTCCAACCCCTCACTTTCTGATGCCGGCGAAACGTTATCTAACAAACATCAGTAAAACCTCGTCAAAACACCGCCACAACATTTTGATACACAGATGACAAAGGTATGGAAGATTTTCCGTAAGGCTCTTGAGAGTTTAGTTACTATAATATATTTAAGCTTGTTCTCACACCCAGGGCGCGTGTAGCGCAGTCGGAGGAGGCGTGACTGTCGCGTGCACCCGATACCAGGTTCCTGGTTCGGATTTCCCGCCCAGGCCAACCAAGCCTTTCATCCCTCCGGGGTCGGTGAATTGGTACCAGACTTGTCTGGGAAGGATAGAGCGCTGACTTGTTCATCGGCTGGCCACCGCAAGTCATTGTATGGCCAAATACGCATTCATGTCGCCTCCACGACATCCCGTAGAAATAGAATGCGCTGGCGCATCCCAGAAGGGATTGAGTAACGCCATCCTTTATCCTTTATCCTTACCTCACACCCAAAGATATGGTTGTCAAAACCAAATTGGATACTTCTCAAAGCAAGCTGGTCCTTTAGAAATGAAACTGAACATCTGCGGAATCGAATCGAGCCTCTACTAAACTAAGCCACATACTTTCTAGAAGGTTAATATTTTTTTTGTCAAATAAAATTTCTGTACGACATTCTTTGAATTTTTTTGAATTCATTTGCGCAAAAAATGAACACACGGTTAGAATGCTTAAAAAATCTTTTTATAGGATGAGAATTATTTGTAGCTTCTTTTAATGTGTAGGTAAGCGCCAATTTTTAAGTGTATTCAAAGTCGAACTCGTCGCTCGTTTTTTCTTTTATTGATGACGTAAATGCAGCTTAAATAAAATAGCGAAGTGGAGATATGCGCGCTTTCTGCAATGTTTTTATTGCACCGTTGAAATGTGTGTATCCGTACGTGAACAGACTTTTTTTTTACATTTTACCTATTTAGATTTATTTATTGTTTATCTACTTACTCACATGGGAGTTCAGTCAACTCCATGCAGTAAAGAAAGCAGTTACCATTAGCAATTTCCGTTAAATACGCTAATGCAAAGTATTAGACCAAGCTGGGATCTCAGGAGCAGCCATGTTACAAGCAGTATCGAGAAGGAAAAGAAAAGAAAGGAAAAGAAAAGCACGGACTGCAACTTGAACTACTCTTGGGATACGAAATGAAGCGCCTTGTAGGAGGTTTTTCGCAACTACTGTCGTTAAAGAAGAGGGCGTTACGGACGACATTTTTCCATCATTGTATGCATGCTCTATCTGGTGGATAGCGTTAGGGAAGCACTGCTCCTACGGCCCATTCATGAACGCGCCACACTGAATATGACGCAGGATTTTTGGACGTTGAGTACCTGCCACTCTTAAAAACCCAGTGCCAAACCCGTCTTAAGCAATTTTTGTCGCCAGTACTAAGAATATGATTTCAGGCTTGAGGATAGCCAGTTAAGTCATCCTTTAAAGGATTTGTACGATGAGACAGTGAGGAACCTCTTACACGGAACATCTTCGCGAATCTACGTATCCTTTTAAATACTTCGAACAGGCTTAAAACATCTGACACAAGCTTTTGAAGTTGGAAACTTTTGATGTAACTTGTCAAGTGTAGCCGTTCCTGACCAGCCATTTCTAACTAAACTGAATGGACATGTATGCTGAAGGCTGGAAAAATACCGTTATGCAATAAATAAAGGCTAAGATAACGGGTTTCGGCTGCTTCGCTCTAAGGAGTGTTCGGCTCTGAACCAAGCGTATAATGAGCCAGCGAACAACTCAACTGGCACACTTAAAATTGTAACACATGGTGAGGGTTTCTATTATAGTTCTCGTTTCTAGTTGGACGACTGATAAGATCCGATAAGTGATAAGCCAGTGAGATTTCACTAGCATATCATTCGTCACATCGTATTATGCAGCTCACAAATACAAAAACTATTAAACGACATCTTTGATCTGAAGCATATCTAGTGTTAGGATGGTAAAAAAATAATGGCCGCTTTGGAGCAACTAATTTGACATACAGTAACTCGTTCCAAATTACAGCTTTTCAATTAAAATAACCATCAAAAGAATCAAGACAGTTCTGCCAAAGAGAAACTAGTTTAGGTATTCCAGCAGCTAGAATTCTGTAGTCCTGGATGCAACGGAATCGTCAAATGCCAAAAAGTGCCATTTTTGCATCTGAAGCATTTATCGCACAGGAAAACGTCTATATGCTTGAAAAAATGAAAGTCTGTTGGAGAAGGCTCTGGCAAGATGGAGAATGGTCAAGAGTGTCATATCCCAGTTCAAACAGCTTTTTGTTTTCACCTGTGGAAGCTAAGAGGTAAGCTGAGAAGGCTGAATGTATTATGTTGGTGCAAAAATAGAACCGTCCCCGTACTTGCTATGATACAGCATTGATCACTAAAGAAAGTCTTATACGACCACAGAGTGTTATACATCGTCCGAAGGCACATTTTTTTGTGCTATTGTACGGAATTATTACCGTTCCTAGGGCGCGTGTAGCGCAGGAGGAGGTGCCTGCTGTCGCATGCACCCGATACCAGACTACTGGTTCGGATCTCCGCCTAGGCCAACCAAGCCATTCATCCCTCTGTGGTCGGTGAATTGGTACCAAACTTGGCTGGGAAAGATAAGGCGCTGGCTTGCTCATTGGCTGGCTACCGCAAGTCATTGTATAATCACATCACCTGCATCACCTGTCGTCCCGTTGGTCATCGACTTGCTCGAGCGGGTGCCAGGAGCGTGCCAGCAACGTCTCCATTCGTTCCTGTCGCGTGCCAGAGTGCTCCAATGAGTCCTCGCTCGAGTGACACGAAGAGCGTCATAGCGGTCGTTCAGGGCTTTCACGAAGAACTCCGACCAACGCGTTGGTGGGCGTCCTGGTGTTCTCTTGACATCCCGCGGAATCCAGTCGGTGACGGCTCTCGTCCAGCGGGTGTCTGCGAAGCGCATTACGTGGACGGCCCACCTAATTTTAGACAACTTGGCCCACGCGACAGCGTCTCTGATCTTCGAACGTCGGCGAAGCTGGGAACTCCGGAAGCCTTCTCTCACTTGCGTGAGTCGTGTCACTCCGAGCATCGTCCTCTCGATTCCACGCTGCGCGACTCTGATGGCGTGTTCGTCCTGCTTTCGTATAGCCCAGGTCTCTGAGGCGTATGTTAGGGCAGGAAGAACAGTGGAGTAGAGTAGCTGGGCACGGAGTCGGACGTTCTTCGCGACTTTTTCAACGCTCTTGAAAGCTCCCCAAGCCGCTCGTTTCCTCCTGCTCAGCTCTGGCGCTAAGTCGTTGGCCATATTGACTTCGCGACCCAGATAGACGTAGCTGGAGCATTCGGAGATGTTTGTTCCGTTGAGCGAGAATGGGGCATCAGAAACCTGTCCGTTCCTCATGAACATCGTCTTCGTAAGATTCAGCTGCAGTCCAAAGCTTCCACATACACGATCGAAGTCGACCAGCATTCGCTCCGCCTGGCTGATGCTCGGTGTTATGAGCACGATGTCGTCAGCGAAGCGAGGATGATGGAGTTGCTGGCCGTCGACCTTCACTCCCACGTCTTCCCATTCTAGTTCGCGCACGACGTTTTCGAGGGTGGCGCTGAAGAGCTTCGGGGATATGGTATCCCCTTGCCGAACCCCTCTCTTCACGTCGACGACGACGTCGTTGTAGAATGGTGAGATCTTGGTCGTGAATCCACAGTACAGCTCTCGAAGGCCTCTGATGTACTGAGTAGGAACACCCTGAGTGAGCAGAGCATCGATGACCGCTTCAGTTTCGACAGAGTCGAATGCCTTCTTCAGGTCGATGAACGTAAGGCAAAGCGGCAGCTTGTACTCTCGCGACACTTCGATGAACTTCGTAATGGTGTGTATGTGGTCGATCGTGCTGAATCCTCTTCGAAATCCTGCTTGCTCGCATGGCTGTCCTTCGTCCAGCGTTCGGCTGATCCTATTCAGGGTGACTCGAGTGAACAGCTTGTAGACTACGGACAGCAAGCAGATCGGGCGATAGTTGCCAATGTCGTGCACGTCTCCCTTCTCGTACAGCAAGACAGTCCTGCTGGTCTTCCACTGAGATGGAACTTTGCACTCCGACAGGTAGCGCGTGAAGAGCCGCGCCAGCGTGTTGATCAGCGCTGGCGGGAGGTTCCCCCAGTATAATCACCACCTCCCGCCAGTATAATCACATACGCATTCAAATCGCCTCCACGACATCCCATAGAAGTAGAATGCGTGGCGCATCCCAATAAAGATTGAGTAACGCCGTCCTTTATCCATTATTTGTTATCGTCCCTCTGTCACCATTTCTTTGGTTTTCATCACCAATCTCGTCGTCTCGAAATGTGTCTCTTCTTCTACGTAACAAAAGCGACCCTTTTCTTTAGCCTATTGTGACGTGTAACGAAATTGGTTTCCCTATAACAATCGACGACGTTCCCGTCAACGCTTGGGCCACTACGAGGGTCCGAAGCATTTCTCTAAGCCGACATTGCACCAAAGAAAAGTTCATGATCAGTTCAGCAGCCTATTTGATCCGCCACACATTCCTGGCTCCGGACGATGTCATCACAGCGGAGTACAATGAGAACAGGCATGTAGGATTTCATCTGCTACCGTTTCGCTGCGAGGAGCTCGACAAGGATAAGGATAAAGGATAAAGGACGGCGTTACTCAATCCCTTTTGGGATGCGCCACCGCATTCTACTTCTACGGGATGTCATGGAGGCGATATGAATGCGTATTTGGCCATATAATGACTTGCGGTGGCCAGCCGATGAACAAATCAGCGCTTTATCCTTCCCAGACAAGTCTGGTACCAATTCACCGACCCCGGAGGGATGGAAGGCTTGGTTGGCCTGGGCGGAAAATCCGAACCAGGAACCTGGTATCGGGTGCACGCGACAGTCGTGCCTCCTCCGACTGCGCTACATGCGTCCTAGTTCTACAAAATGCACCAAAAATTGCATCCAATTTACCAGGCACTGATCAAAAGAAAAGGTGTAATCCTACTCCATGACGACGCCCGACCGCACTTTTATTACTATTACTATTACTATTACTATTACTATTACTATTACTTTTACTTTTACTTTTACTATTTTATTTGAGCCAATAACAAAACAGCAAAATCAACAAGCGAAAAAATATGACATCTCTACTATTGGCTATATAACAAGAAGTGAAGACATGTCATATCCGAAATGAATCTGCTAGCAAAATAATAATTTGTTTCAATAAAAAATCATATCTATTGTCACCTGTCGTCTCGCTGGTCATGGACTTGCTCGAGCGGGCGCCAGCAGCGTCTCCATTCCTCCCTGTTGCGTGCCAGAGTGCTCCAATGGATCCTTCTCGCTCGAGGGACACGAAGAGCGTCATATCGGTCGTTCAGGGCTTTCGCGAAGAAGTCCGACCAGCGCGTTAAAGGGTGTCCTGGTGCTCTCTTGACATCTCGCGGAATCCAGTCGGTAGCTACTCTCGTCCAGTGAATGTCTGCGAAGCGCATTACGTGGCCGGCCCACCTAATTTTCGACACGTGGCCGGCCCACGCGACAGCGTCTCTGATCTTCGAACGTCAGCGAAGCTCGGAACTCCGGAGGCCTTCTCTCACTTGGATTAGTCGTGTCACTCCGAGCATCGTCCTGTCGATTCCACGCTGAGCGACGCTGATCGCGTGTTCATCCTTCTTTCGTATAGCCCAGATCTCTGAAGCGTCTGCCCTGACGGGTAGGAAGAACGGTGGAGTCGAATAGGTGGGCACGGAGTCGGATGTTCTTCGTCTTCTTCGCGACTTCTTCGACGCTCTTGAAAGCTTCCCAAGCTGCTCGTTTCCTCCTCCTCAGCTCTGGCGCTAGGTCGTTGGCCATGTTGACTTCGCGACCCAGATACACGTAGCTGGAGCATTCGGAGATGTTAGTTCCGTTGAGCGAGAATGGGGCATCAGAAAATCGTCCGTTCCTAAAAAATAATAAAATAATAAAAATAGTAAAATGGTTCATCCACCTTCTTCTGGGCTTACGATTGGTGGTTCACAGAAAAACGACTTGAATACACGTTTGTTTATGTGTGACTTCTGTCCTTTGTTAGAAGCTCCGTTATCATGACAAAAAGATCTCGGTGGATGGGGATAGAGAGAAGAGAGGCTTCCTGGTGGAGAGAAGGTTGCAGACGAGGCTTTATCTGTGCCGACTGTGCCCGCAGTAAGGTCGGCGTTGGTTCCAGCATCGCGTGCCGTCCGCTCGCGCCGCTCTTTGATCCGGACAAGTTTCTCGACGTCTCGGAGTGCGCCTGGGTCGGATTCACGTCCATGTAAGCGGCGCTGTTAATTTCGCCGAATGGCAAGGCGGTTCCCTTTCGCTGTAACGCACCATCACGTCTCCGGCGGACCGAAGCCGGTTTGATCAGCAGTTGATGTTTTCTACTGTTCGCAGTCATTCGACGATGCCAGCTCCGTCCTCATCCATCGCCGCTCGGCTGCTCCTTGTCCAAGCCGTGGTCACTTTCACCCAAGCCGACTTCTCCCAGTCATTCAATGCCTTTCTCGTCAACACCTACGGCCAGGTTAGTCCTCGCAGTTTCTCATTTATCGAGGTTGGATGACTTCTCCACAAATTAGACTGCTACCGTCTTAACCATTTTCCTTGACGCGTTTTCCCACAGAATTAGACATCTGTGCTCTATTTGTGGTCTCTCATCTACAGATCTCGTCTAAATTGTGAAAACTGAGCTTTTGAAGAACATAGCTTCTGGGCTTATAACCGCACGCTTGGAGTTCAGTTCCTCGATGGAAAATTCAGTCTCTGACGTCTTTTCGCCTACTGTATGTCCTTAAAGATCTCAACCACTATCCACCACTATTCGCTAATGCTCTTCAGTATCTCAGAAAGAGAGAGGTACATACCCACTGTTACCTTCAAAATGAGATCATTTCCTAATTAGTGCCTGGAGTTGCGAAGAGTCTTGAGTGGCTGGACTCGAAAGAAAAAAGAAAGAATATGAAAGAGTAAAGGATAGTGCTAATCATTCCTCTGGAGGGGTGTTCCATGCATTCTCTTCTGCGGGATTACGTGAAAAATTTGAATTGATTGTTCTATCGATATTACAATTAATAAATAGCTATAATAGTCCATAATATTTGCTTACACAGTGAATAGCGAGGCGATGCACAAGTTGGTGTTTTATTCCTTCTCGAGAGGTGCTGTGCCAATTCACTCACCATCACCGAAACGGTGAAGGTTAGGATTACCTGAGCGGGACTCGAACCAAGAATATTTTAATTCGGGGTGTTTGCGGCAGCCATCACCCCTTCACTGACGTTGCCACTCGGCCCAAAGGAGAAAATATGGCTTGAAGATGTTGTACTTACTTCGTCGGTAGACTGCCTCGATTTCGGTTGGGAGGGTACACTTAGAAGTTCGAGACTGATGACGACTCGCTACGACAGAACCTTACCTATAGGCTGTGCCCTTATATGATTCTAAAGAAACCTTCGAGGATGTCCTAAGTACAGCGCAGTGGTTGCAATCAGAATTTCGTTTAACCAAACCCGCTTAAGCTGGAGAATAAAAATTCTAAATAAAATTTTGAAAAATGTCCTAGGAAGCAGGATAACGACCTTTTTCAAGTGAATCCGTCAAGCTAATAATATAGATGTTCTGATCTTTTACATAGAGTTTTTCTGTAAATTGTTGCGTTTTCAAACCCCAAGGTGTTTGTTTATTCGAAGTGAGACTAAACTTTTCTGTGTTAAGTTTTTTAAAGTTGGATTTTTGATTGCTTCAGTTTATCACATCGCTATCACAAGAGTGAGAGGACGAATTGTTTTTCCAAAGGCGGAACTTGGAGGAGTTCCGGAATTGTATAATAGCAATGCTGCTACGTATAGACACATAGCCATCACCCATCGCTCGCCTGATCTTATAAATGACAGTTTTTTTGACTATCGCCAAGATCCGAGACGTCTTGATCATCTCGTCTAACCACTTTTTTGTCCATTGCAAAGAGTGAGTGCATTGACGACCGTTTATCCATTCGTCTTCCACGAAACCTGATCGCCATTAAAAGAGGTGTGAACTTGCACAGAAAACACAAATCACATGGGAAAGGTGGGAAAGTAGGTGGACGGAAGCGGCATTTTTAGCTGCAGAGGCTATGCAGGAAGATATTTCATAGCTTCCTGGCAAGGTAGTAGCAGCCCCGACAATAGTTATCTTGGGACGTGAGATGATAGCCGATGTACTTCATTCGGCTTAAACTACGCGTACCTACTCGGACACTTAGGTGGCTCATTTTCACTCCTCATGCGGGCCACATTTTCGCTTGTATCCGCTTCGTTGTCCCGCCATCGTCATACAGGATGTTGCTGCCATTAGTACTCGGTGACGCTGGCAAGCTGCTTGATTCGTTCCCAACTGAAGTGCCAATAGGTAAGCCTTCTGACGAACGTATCGGCCCACCTGGTTGGAGGTCTTCCACGAGGGTGCTGGGTGTCCCTCCGGATCCACGCCAGTGCTCTTTTCGCCATCGCTCGCTTTGTCTCCTCATGTTGTGACCGTCCCGTCAGCATTTAGCCTTCCACGCGTAGTCCGCTGGGTCATGAAGATGCATTCTTCTGATTTTGGAGCTGCGAAGTCCTTCTCGGTATTGAGTTCGCCTCTTTTCTGTTTTATCTGTCGTCTCACATCTCCATCGTAAGCAGAACCGGCGAGTGGGATATGACTGCTGGAGGTCGACTCATTCAAACGATGTGTGGCTTTTCGGGAGGTCGGCGCAGGCAGTTCTTCTCCTTTTATCCCGCTCATTTTTCATATATCTTCATGATCATCGAACGTTTGGATCGTAAGACGACTGTGTGATTTGAGAACCTTCCAAATGAATTCGTTTCCCCTCGCAGTAAGCCTTCTTCATGAACTGTGGCTTACTCTGATTAATTAGCAGTTCTGCCCTTCCCTGTGTCGCTTAGCCCAGCAATCATCGTGGTAGAATTTGAGAACAGTGCGATGTTGACAGCAAAACGAAGATTTGGGAGGAATCTGCGTGCACATGCAGACCCTTCTCGTACTAGTCGAGCGACTTCGTTATTTACTACACCGATGAGGATATCTTCGGCTATACCGTGTCGCTCTTTCGCACCCGTTCCCAATGGGAATGGGAACGGGACGGTGGAAAGGTGAGCGGTCGTCTTGCGTCTTGTGTAGCAGTCGGCAAATTTTCTCACGGAAGATGGGTCCACTCTTTGGCCATTGGGCGCAGACAGAAGGACGTTCAATCGACGCTGCCGAATGGCTTCCCGTTCCACTGTTCCAGATCATTCTGATGTCAGATGATTCCGTGAGCAATGGAAACTGACTTAACTTCAGCCCCAGTCGATGACCTCATATTGGCGTGAAAGCACCTTGGTGTTGACAAGTTGAACGACTTTCTCCAACCCCCGGCGCCTCCTCTAAGCCAATCCTTGATGATTTCTAAATACTCTTTCGAAGAAATGATCATAATCTTCAAGTTGTTCATGAAGTCTCGTCGCAATATGATTATGTGGCATCTGAATCGTTTTCGTGTTGAAAGACTTTATTGTTCGACTAATATTAACAGTCGCTGTCCAATGGACAGCCTGGCCAGTCGAGATCAGCCTGTAGTTAAAACCTCGAGAAGAATGACCGAACAGCAGTGACGCAAAGCAAAAATCTGTTCGTAATGTGCCAAACACAATGTATCTGATTATCCCTCTAGGAAGCTTGCAACTGAAATCGTCTTGTCGTCGAATGATTTCAGCTAACACTTTTCACTTTTAGCTTGCTTTACGTCCCAGTAGCGAGTACGAATACATCCGTAACTTAATGCCTTTGAGACGGTAGGTTTTTCCTATTCACTTCGAAAAGCGATTGTTACCATTTCGATTCTGCAAAGATCCCCGGCTTCATCTTTTCCATGGCAACTGCGCCTCCTAGATACGAAGGGCTGTCCTTACCTTCGTTCCAACCAGATCTGGCTAACAACTGTCATTACTGATCCCATGCCTGAATGAAAAACGCCGAGGGCTCGTAGGTACAACAAACTTGGTGACTAGGACTAGACTTGGTGAATTGCATTACGACTTCGAAATATAATATAACTGGATAGCCCAATATTTATTTAAGGGTAACTTCGTATTTATGTATTTATTTAAGGCGTTACTCAATTCCCTCTTGTGATGTGCTGTACATCCTGCTTCTACATGGTTTCGTTGAGGCAATTTGAATGCCTAATTGGCCCATACAATCACTTGTAGTGGTCATTCGAAGAGAAAGTCGGTGCTATATCCTCCGCAAACACGTCTGGCACTAGTTTTCCGATCTCAGAGCCATGCAAGCTTACTTGGCTCGCCCGGGAAATCCGAAGCAGGATCCTCCATCGGGTGCGCTCGACAGCCGACGCCTCCTCTAAATGCGGTACCGCGCGCTGTCATATTTACTATCTCAAGAAGAGGGCGTGCACAGAGAAAAAACGGTTCAAGCTCCGCATGAGTTGATTCGTGTAGCCTATTAATGGCACCTGATATGAGGCAATGAGTGTATACTTACTCATTTATTTTAAGTTTTTTTCTGAGGCAGCCAATGCTAGAGAATGTTACACTTCACGAACACCGTACGCACCGTGTGGAGGGCACCGGTGCGTAAAGACTAGATTTTTGGAAGTTAGGTACTCGATATCACCAACAATCCAGGACTTGACCTACCCAGCTAAAAAGATTTTTGCGTTATCTTTGAGAAACTTGCACATAATATAGAGGCCACATTGGTATTTCACTTATCGACATACTTCTCGCTGCTAAATAATCACCGTAACGTTTATATTTGTAATAAAACACCAGAATAGTGAAGCTGTTGAATACACAGGGTGTCTCAAAAAATGTATACACTATTTGAAATGTGATAACTTTGTTCTTAGTAAAGGCACTGAAGAAGTTAAGGACTCATGAACTATGAAAGCTTAAGAAAAGGGAAATTTTCTGACATATGAGAGGCATGGAACGCGCCATACACTCGTCTAAAATTTTCCATTTTACACTCGATTGATTGTGTTTCGCTGGAGTACATGTTATAATTTCTTCACAAAATGGCCGTTTCGAGTGATTTGTGCTTATGTTAGAGCTTAAAACTTAATTACACATTATAGCTTGCAAAAAATGGAGGCATTCTAAAAAAAAATAAAGGTATTATGTGAAGGGTGTAACAGTGCTGCTAATAAAGCACTTGGAGATATTTGAGACTCACATGAAAGCGCAGGGCGACTGGATTACTGTGGCATGCAAATAGTCAAGATTGCGCCATGCTCCTGCCTGACACCTTGCATTCCAGACTCGATTGATTGTGCATAGGATGAAGGCTTGTTACACTCTTGTTGCTACTTGGCTACATTAAACTGTGCTGTGCTTCTCTTAACGTTTTCCGTCGTACAGCAGCTGCAATTATGCAACCTCTCCATCCAGCTTAAATGTTGCTTCATTCGTCCACAGAATGCGTCTTGTAAAATGCGGCTCCTGCTAACATTTAAATCGTGCAATCAATAAACTCGCATGTAACGTCCTTCACAGGTTCTCAAGTTCAAAACGTTAAACGTTAAAACGTTAAAAGACGTTAAAAGAAGCCTTCATCCTATGCACAATCAATCGAGTCTGGAATGCAAGGTGTCAGGCAGGAGCATGACGCAATCTTGACTATTTGCATGCCACAGTAATCCCGTCGCCTTGCGCTTTTATGTGAGTCTCAAATATCTCCAAATGCTTTATTAGCAGCAATGTTACAACCCTTCACATAGTACCTTTATTTTTAGAATACCCTCCATTTTTCGCAAGCTATATGTGTAAATAAGTTTTTTTCTCTAAAATAAACACAAATCAATCGAAACGGCCACCTTTTGAAGAAATTATAACATGTATTCAAGCGAAACACAAAATCGAGTGTAAAATGGAAAATTTCAGACGATTGCATGGCGCAATCCATACCGCTCGCGTGTCAGAAGATTTCTATTTTCATAAGCTTTCATATGAGCTGGTGGCGTTCCTCCACGTGGTGCCACTGGAAACTGCTCGCTCTGCGAGCTAAGCTAATCACGGACATTCGAATGCAGGCGACAGGCCCTTGTGACAGGCCGGCCTACGAAGACCCATGTCACATCACATGGTTCATGACGTTACATGAGTATCGAGATAGTGCTACGGTGTCCGCGGGAGCCGACGCGCACTCGCAGAGCCCGGCGAGTGTGAGAAGTATGCGAGGGTCCCTGATGCGAGGACGGCATCGGGGGGCAACTGAGCTAGTCCGAAAGTCCCGTAACGTAAGCAGGACCCGCGTGGCAACGCTGAATGTGGGTACGTTGACGGGCCGCTCGTGCGAGTTGGTTGAAGCACTGGAGCGAAGAAGAGTTGATTTCTGTGCGGTGCAGGAGACGAGGTGGTCCTGCCGCAAGTCAAGGGACATAGGACATGGCTTCAAGGCCGTTCTATGTGGAAGTCCCAGGACCATCAGTAGTGTCGGAATAATCGTCTCCGAACGATTTCGTGACTCGATTGTAAGCGTCGAGCGCTTTGACGATCGATTGATGAAGATCGTTGTCGCCGCTAAGGAGCGACTCTATCACTTCTTCTCTGCGTATGCTCCGCAGACTGGCTGCTCCGATCAAGCCAAGGATGAGTTGTGGAACCTGCTTGATGAGAAGACAGCAGAGGTATCGTCGAAAGATGTCATCATAGTCGCTGGTGACCTTAATGGGCACGTAGGTGCTGCGAAGGACGGGTACAGCTGTCATAGTGGTTTCGGATACGGGTCTCGTAACCCCGATGGTGAGCGTATTCTTGAGTATGCGGAATCGCATAGCCTTACCATTGTGAACACCGTTTTCCGAAAACGCGACTCCCACCTCATCTCATATTATAGTGGAAGCTCCAAGTCTCAGATAGACTTTGTGCTTGTAAAGGATCGAGACCGGAGCCTTGTCACAGACGCGAAGGTCGTGCCGTATGAGACGGTCGCCCCACAGCACCGACCGCTGATTTGTACTTTGAAGATCGCCTCTCCGAGGCTGAAGCAGATCGAGCGATGCGGTGCTGCAAGAATCAAGTGGTGGCAAATGAAAGAGAAGGAATCAGCTGTGATTTCTCGCGTGCGGTTACCGACAGTTACGACTGTCGATGAAACTTGGAAGAAAGCAACCGACGCGATACGCCAAGCTGCAAGGTTGGAACTCGGCACTACGAAGCCTGGACGACGCAAAGTCGACAAGCAGGCATGGCTGTGGACAGACGATGTGAAAGCGAAGGTTCGAGAGAAGAAGTCGCTGTATCATGTATTTCTCGGCGACAGAACAGCCGACAACTGGCAGGAGTATCAGAACGCGAAGAAGGCTGCAAAGAAAGCCGTGGCTGTTGCGAAAGCCACTCATTATGCATTATGATGATGTCTACCGAAAGCTCGAATCGCGCGATGGTGAGCGGTATTTGTACCGACTTGCTAAGACCCGCCATCGCCAAACGGAGGATATTGAAAAGTTCGTTGGCATCAATGATGAGAGAGGCCACCTTCTGACAGACCGCAAAAAGGCGCTGAAGCGATGGCGTGACTACTTTGAGGAAATTTCCACTATAGGATTTCCTCATCCGGCCATCCCTTCTGTGGCTTCTGTTCACGGTCCCGTTCACAAGATCACCGTGGAAGAAACGGAAGCGGCTCTGAAGAAGATGAAGCCATGCAAGGCGACAGGACCGGATGATCTGGCAGCCGATGTTTGGAAGTCGAAGCTCTGGTATCCTGCTGAGTGGTTGACTGAATTCTTCAACCAGGTAGTAAAGGAGAAGAAAGTACCGGAGTGTTGGCACAACAGTACGACGATTCCGATCTGGAAGAAGAAGGGCAGTCCTGCGGACTGCTTCAATTACCGTCCGATTCGCTTGCTTTCGCATAGCATGAAGATCTTCGAGCGAATCCTCGACAGACGAATCCGTGAAATCGTCAAGCTCTCCGACAACCAGTGCGGCTTTGTATCTGGTTGTGGGACCATTGATGCTCTACACGCTGCCCGCCTCCTGGTGGAGAAGCATCGCGAGAGACAGAAGCCGGTGCATATCGCCTTTCTCGACTTGGAGAAGGCTTTCGACCGCGTACCGCGTGAGGTTATATGGTACGCCTTGCGACGACACAACGTACCTGAGGAACTTATAGAGTGGGTGCGGATGCTCTACTCTTGCCCAAAGAGTAGAGTGCAAGCTGCAGATGGAACCTCAATGGAGTTTCCCATCTCTGTTGGGGTGCACCAAGGTTCAGCGCTTTCTCCGCTCCTCTTTGTTGTCGTCATGGATGCCATCACGCGAGATATTCAGCAGCCTGTTCCATGGACGCTGCTTTATGCTGATGACGTAATGCTCGCTTGCGAAGAGAAAGACGATCTCGAGCGGCAGCTGCAAGCTTGGTACGACCGTCTGGCGAGGTTCGGACTCAAATTGAACGTCAAGAAGACCGAGTACCTAGCGACTGACGTGAACGAGTCCGGCTCCATTAAGATTAACGGTACTGAACTTGCACGCACTTCTGTGTTTAAATACCTGGGATCAGCAATAGCCTCTGACGGCGGTCTGATGGTTGAAGTGAACTCACGCGTGAGTGCAGCTTGGTCCAAGTGGCGTTCGCTGACTGGCGTGCTCTGCGATAGGAAGATCCCAGAGCACCCGAAGTCGAAGATTTACAGAGCCGTCGTGCGGCCAGTAGCGATGTACGGCGCTGAGTGTTGGCCTGCGACTAAGGAAGTTGGAACGCGCCTCAGCGTCATGGAGACGAAGATGCTGCGCTGGACGGCTGGAGTCACCCGCATGGACCGCATTCGAAATGATGCTATTCGGCAGAAGTTCGGTATCGCGCCGATAGCGGACAAGATGCGCGAAGCTCGCTTGCGATGGTACGGCCACGTTCTGCGTGGGAAAGAAGACAGCGTGCTTGAGTTGGAAGTATCTGGAAAGTGGTCTAGAGGACGCCCGAAGCAGCGTTGGAAGAAGAAGATAAGCTTTCATACGAGCTCTTAACTTCTTCAGTGCCTTTACTGTGAGAAAAGTTGTCACCTTTCAAACAGTGTATACCCTGATCAAATAAGAACAGTGCGCACAAGAATAAGCAGTTGTATCCGTGTCCATTCGTTCATATTCGCCTGTTTAAATAGGACGCTGTTCTGGCCAGCGGCACAGCTGTATGTTTGTCAGCGCTCTGTTTGCTCCTGGGCCGGATTCATCAACGACTTACAGCAATTTAACAGAAAAAATACAGCAGAGATCCCTGATAGCGCGGCGAAGCGCTTTACCATTTCGCTTGGTAAGCCGCGCTGTCAGGAACTTCGGTTGTATTTGCTCTGTTAAATTGCTGTAAGTCGTTGATGAATCCGGGCCCTGTTTGCAACACATTTTGTGCGCAACATAACAAGTAAACGTAATCTGTATTGGACGAGCAGTGACTATACTCGAGAGGCAGCCCCAGCTTTCAGCGTGAGGTCAGATGCTTCCGGCCTTCTCCTATGTTAGCTCCAAAGTTCCACATTCCTACGCTGAGATAGTCTTCGCAGCAACTGCGTTTCCGTTTTGCCGGCGCTTTGTACGACTGCATTTCTTTTCTCTTCTTTTCTTTTTATTTATTTACACGAAGGCTTAACAAAAAGCGCCCTGCACTTCTGCACTTCGCTCGCCTTTGCTGTATCACTGCGACCCATCAAACTCTCTGCTTCATCCTCTGCCGCTCTCTCGTATAAAAAGTCGTCCTTGCAAATCGTAATGTGTCCCAACCCTACGCTGTTTTCTTTAAGGTCAGCTGAGTGCGTGTGGGTTGAAGTCATAGGAATTTGCTCAACAAAGGAATCCTTTCCGGACTATTCAAAGTCGTTAATTACTTCGTGAGATTAAGCACATTCCTTCTGCAGGTTATTGCTGGACTCTTCTACGTTCCTACAGATCGACCTCTCACCACAACGAACCGGTCAAAATGGCTAGAGGCTCTCCGCCCTCGCAGGCGACATATGAGTGGCTGAATTGCAATACCACCATTTCCCCCAGTATTACAGCTTTACATATGTTTTACACATTTTTTGGGTCCGGAAGCACTGATATAAAGGCTACATGATGTTACAGAATGTTTTGTTGCGATCAAAGCTCAAGGCGTAGCATCGCTGCCCGGAGAGCAGAAGGTGCGGCTTCGAGTTCCACCTGGCTCAAAAGTTTGATCGCAACAAAACATGCTGTAACAACACAGCTTCATATGATTACCAAAACTCGTAATAGGCAGTATATGCTGCTCGAAAATAAAGGGCAAGTATAAAGAGTCTATGTTGACCTATACACTAGGAGTGCAGTCTCCAGCCGGTAAACAAGTCAGTGTTGTAACCTTCCCAAACAAGTAAGGCTGCAATTCACCGACCCCAAAGGGATGAAAGGCTTGGTTGTCATGGGCGAGACCTGAGCAAAGGACCTGGAGCCGGGTCGAGCGAAAGCCGGCGCCTCCTCCGACTGCGCTATCCACCGCCTCAGAAATACATAATCATAATGTCACTGGACGAGGAGCACTTTTATGTGGAGGCATGACAAAAGGGAAAACTCGTTCGAGTTTTAGTCTTAAAATCGAAAAGAAACCGATCAAAAACCCATTAGCGTAAAGTGGAGCACAAAAAAGCAGAAGCACATTTTACATCAACCCTTTCCGAACATAAGAGAAGTCCTTTTTGAATGTGAACGATGCACAAGCAGTGTAAACACATGGTTGTTCCAATAAGACAGCGCTTAAATACTGTGTTAAGGCTCTCATGTAGTATACAACACGTGGTATCCAAAATAGGTCTACCCACTTAAGAACGAAATATTTACTGTTCCATTATTTTAGCTCGCCATAAGTTTCCCCAACAACGCTGACTATTTCAGCTTCTAATGTTGAATGCTAGCCAAGTTAAAACACAAAAAAGACGTTAATCGGTCTGAACTATTCTATGGCTATGATGTGCGAAGCAGTCTGTTTCGAGGGACATCGTGGAGGCAGCCAGCACTCAGATGAGCTAGTCAAACTAGTCTGGTAATACTTCCCTAATTCTGAGTCGGTTCAGTGAGCAAGCGATGGCCGACGCTAATCCCACTGAACTAACCCCTCCCATTGCACTCTAACAATAAGTTACACAAAAAATAGTCGAGAGACGACCAACCAATACTGGTGGCAGCCGTATTCGAGCGCATTACATTAGAGTAGTGGTTACAGATTCGTAGCGGAGCACACTTTAGCAGAATACCGCTATCATTAAAATGAAAGTGCGCCTTGCTGGTAAACTATTCCGACTTAACTTCAGCCGTTCGCGGATCGGATGGCTCGACGCGACATCGGACCACACGGCAGTTACGGTGGAGGAAATCATCAACCAGGATCCAGAACTGCGTTGGTTTGATTTTTTGACCTCATAGATCTGTTCTCCTGCAGCTTAGTAACTCTGTTATGCTTAAATTTTCAGCAATTGAGTTTTGATGCTGACACCTTTCATTTCGTTCGTTTTACATCGCTGCCAAAAGTTTTCAACTTTATGGGAGTTCGCAGAGTTGACACAGTCCATAGATGCATGATTATTTTTCATAACAGCAGTGCCTAGAATTGGTTACTTCGGTACTCAACTTTATAACACTGGCAAAATAATGAATGCAGGGTGAGGAAAAGACGCCTTCCGTATCTCGAAAAACCACCACGCTGCTGTAAACGTGACAGCTATAGCCGTCCTTCACACGAAGCGTCGTCCATAAAAAGGGTCGTTTGATTTCACTTAGCCGGAAAGGCAGCCAATTTTTCGCTTTGATGATGGATGATCCCTCTTCGGCTTTCTACACAATAGCAACCACGTGTTTCTTTTCGGGAACTGTTTGTGGAGAACTGCTGACCAAGAACTGCTTTTCGAACTGCGAAATGGTAGACGCTTTTATCCTCAGTGCTCCAAATCCATCGAAAATAACACTCCTCCTTCAATACCACGCCCTAGAAGGGTCCTAAAAATGAATTGAAACAATAGCGTTGTTTTTCCTTCTACAGCTTTTTCGTCAGATTTTCATTCTCTTAACGAACCTTCATACTAAACCCACATAGCAGTTCTTAGTCGTTACTCTGGTCAACTTACGTTCATTGACCTGAAGAAGGCATTCGACTCCGTCGAGACTGAAGCGGTCATGGAAGCCCTGCTCACCCAGGGCGTTCCTACTCAGTACATCAGAGTCCTTCGAGAGCTGTACAGTGGATTCACGACCAAGATCTCACCATTCTACAACGACGTCGTCATTGACGTGAAGAGAGGGGTTCGACAAGGAGATACCATATCCCCGAAGCTCTTCAGCGCCACCCTCGAACACGTCATGCGCGAACTAGAATGGGAAGACATGGGAGTGAAGGTCGACTGCCGGCAACTGCACCATCTTCGCTTCGCTGACGACATCGTGCTCATAACACCGAGCATCAGTCAGGCGGAACGAATGCTGGCCGACTTCGATCGTGTATGTGGAAGCGTTGGACTGCAGCTGAATCTTACGAAGACGATGTTCATGAAGAACGGATGGGTTTCTGATGCCCCATTCTCGCTCAACGGAACGAACATCTCCGAATGCTCCAGCTATGTGTATCTGGGTCGCGAAGTCAACATGACCAACGACTTAGCACCAGAGCTGAGCAGGAGGAAACGAGCGGCTTGGGGAGCTTTCAAGAGCGTCGAAGAAGTCGTGAAGAAAACGAAGAACGTCCGACTCCGTGCCCACCTATTCGACTCCACTGTTCTTCCTGCCCTAACATACGCCTCAGAGACCTGGGTTATACGAAAGCAGGATGAACACGCCATCAGCGTCGCGCAGCGTGGAATCGAGAGGACGATGCTCGGAGTGACACGACTCACGCAAATGAGAGAAGGCCTCCGGAGTTCCGAGCTTCGCCGACGTTCGAAGATCAGAGACGCTGTCGCATGGGCCAAGTCGTCGAAAATTAGGTGGGCCGGCCACGTAATGCGATTCGCAGACACCCGCTGGACGAGAGCCGTCACAGATTGGATTCCGCGGGATGTCAAAAGAACACCAGGACGCCCACCAACGCGTTGGTCGGACTTCTTCGTGAAAGCCCTGAACGACCGATATGACGCTCTTCGTGTCTCTCGAGCGAGGAGGATCCATTGGACCACTCTGGCACGCGACAGGGACGAATGGAGACGCTGCTGGCGCCCGCTCGAGCAAGTCGATGATCAACGGGACGACAGGTGATACAGGTGATACTCTGCTCAAGGTCTCACTCCCTGAGTTGTAAAGCGGTTCCGGGATCTACCCTAGTTGGGAGGGGGTATCCATAAGGTACAGTTGTGTTGGCACTATTGTACTTTCACAACTCCACGGGTTCAGGAGAGGTTGAAAAAAAAATTGCCCAAACCTCGGCTAGGGGATTATTTGGGGTGCTGATCACGAATATGACAGCCGTTTTTCGTTTTATGCTGGAGTACGGTAGGTTACGGTAGGCAAAAAGCAAAAAGTCCACCAGCAATCCGTCCTGAAGCGTTCCTTACCCGCAACCTATCGTACTCCAGCGTAAGACAAAAAACGGATCTCAGATCCGTGATCAGCAACCCAAATAACCCCCCCCTAGCCGTAGTTTGAGCGAAAAATTTTTTTCGACCTCTTCCACGCCACATGGGTGGTACCTCACTTCAATTTGCCCGCCGTCAATATCATGAGCCAGCAAGTGGAACATTTGGACGAATTCAAGGGAGGGAATGAAGAGTACAAATACAATGTGTCCCCTCCGGCTACTACAGATTCCGGTTCTGTCGAAGCGAACCGTTCATTTGATGCCTCTGTCTTCTCGTGGGACAAGAAAAAACTGCTCTACTTCTCTGCCATTGATTAGGAATATACTTGTATTTTGTTTTACCTGCAACGATTCCCTTTCTGACCTCCACTCTACTACGTACCATATTGAACACATTACAAATGATTCTATAGGAACTTCCAAATTCCTATTGTAAACTTAAAGAAGATGTTTATTTAGGCAACAAGCCGTGGTACTTGTTCACGGAATCACAAACACTGCCGGAACATTCGAAGCACAACGACAACATCTTCTTAAGGCATGTTTGTTCGGTACATTTGCGTTTTAGTGCCTCCATAGTTTTCAGGCAACTCTCACTTTATCTGCAAATTAATTGTTTGACGGTTACCCACAATAACAACAGCCACACAACTTGACCACGAAATTCTTACCCCTCCACTACAGAGAAGATGTATAGGTTGTTGGTTTGCTTGACATAGCACGGAGTTTGCTCAACTGGCAGTGTTAGTGCCTAGGACTTTATTGGAAGTCTGCAGGATTTTTTGACTTTGAATTTGGGCGAAAGTTTCGTTTACCTAACTATAAGATTATTTTTAGAAGGCTGAGCCAACGCCACTGCTTTCATGTTAGCCTAACAGTTCGGCAGACACACTAAATCTCAACTAAGATGGAATTTGCCCATCATCATCATCTTCTTCTTCTTCTTCTTCTTCTTCTTCTTCTTCTTCTTCTTCTTCTTCAGCGTTTGTCCCGCTCCGTGACGGAGTCCGCTATCCTGGTGTCATGACGCCACCTTTCCCGATCCAGCGCTAGACCGGGGTGGACACCAGCTACTTTCAAGTTCGTATGTAACATATCAGCCCAGCGCTGCTTCGGGCGCCCTCTAGGCCGCTTTCCTATTACCTCGAAGTTAAGGCCTATCTTGCGGGGGCGCTGTCTTCTTCTCCACGTAGAACGTGGCCGTACCATCGCAAGCGAGCTTCGCGCATCTTGTCCGCTATCTTGCGCGACACCGAACTTCTGCGAATGGCATCGTTTCGGATGCGGTCCAGGTGCGTGACTCCGGCCGTCCAGCGCAGCATCTTCGTCTCCATGACGCTGAGGCGCGTTTCAACTTCCTTGGTCGCTGGCCAACACTCAGCGCCGTACATTGCTACCGGCCGGGCGACTGCTCTGTAGATCTTCGACTTAAAGCGCTCTGGTATCTTCTTGTCGCTGAGCACGCCAGTCAACGAGCGCCACTTGGACCAAGATGCACTCACGCGTGAATTCACTTCGACCATCAGTTTGCCGTCAGACGCGACTGCTGATCCCAGGTACTTAAAGACCGAAGTGCTAGAGAGTTCGGTGCCGTTAACCTTGATGGAGCTGGACTCAGTAACGTCCGTCGTTAGATATTCGGTCTTCTTCACGTTCAGTTTGAGTCCAAATCGCTCCAAGCGATCACACCAAGCTCGCAGCTCTCGCTCTAGTTCACCTTAAACTTCGCTAGCGAGCATCACGTCATCGGCATAAAACAACGTCCAGGGGACGGGCTTCTGAAGACCTCGTGTGATGGCATCAATGACGACAACAAAGAGGAGTGGGGAAAAACCCTGGTGTACTCCGACAGAGATGGGAAACTCCATCGAGGTTCCAGCTGCAGCTTGAACACGAGTCTTTGGACAAGAGCAGAGAATTCGCACCCACTCCATGAGCTCTTCAGGAACTCCATGTTGACGCAGGGCGTACCATATCACTTCACGCGGTACGCGATCAAAGGCCTTCTTCAAGTCGAGAAAGGCGATATGCACTGGCTTCTGTTTCTCGCGATGCTTCTCTGTCAGGAGGCGGGCGGTATGTATGGCATTAACGGTGCCACAGCCAGCCACGAAGCCACACTGATTGCTGGAAAGCTGGACGATATCCCGAATTCGCCCATCGACAACTCGCTCAAAGATCTTCATGCTGTGCGAAAGCAAGCGAATCGGATGGTAATTGGAGCAGTCTGCAGGACTGCCCTTCTTCTTCCAAATCGGAATCGTCCTACTTTGGCGCCAACACTCAGGCACTTTCTTCTCCGCCACAACCTGGTTAAAGAACTTCGCCAACCACTCAGCAGGGTACCAAAACTTGGACTTCCATAAACCAGCTGCCACGTCATCGGGCCCAGTCGCTTTGCCTGGCCTCATCTTCTTCAAAGCCGCTTCAGTCTACTCCACGGTGATCTTCTGAACGGGGCCGTGGGTTGGAGCCGTTGAAGGGATGGCTGGATGAGGATAATCTACCGTAGAGATTTCCTCGAAATAATCGCGCCATCGCTTCAATGCTTTCTTGCGGTCCATAAGAAGACGGCCATTCTCATCATTGATGCCGAAAAACTTTTCAATGTCCTCGGTCTGCCGATGGCGAATCTTCACAAGCCGGTACAGATACCGCAGATACCGCTCGCCATCGCGTGACTCGAGTTTCTCGTTGACATCTCCATAATGAGTGGCTTTTGCAACAGCCACGGCCTTCTTTGCAGCTTTCCTCGCTTCTTGGTACTTCCGCCAGTTATCGGCCGTCTTTTTGCCGAGAAACACGTGATAAAGCGACTTCTTCTCTCGCACTTTTGCTTTCACATCATCTGTCCACAGCCAGGCCTGCTTGTCGACCTTCCGTCGCCCAAGCTTCGTAATGCCGAGTTTCGACTGTGCAGCTTGACGAATCGCGTCGGTCGCCTTTTTCCAAGTTTCGTCGACAGTTGTGACCGTCGGTAACCGCACGCGAGAAATCACAGCTGCTTCCTTCTCTCTCATTCACCACGGCTTTATTCTCTTTGCACCGCATCGCTCGACCTGCTTCTGCCTTGGAGGGGCGATCCTTAGGGTGCAGATCAGCGGTCGATGCTGTGGGGCGATCGTCTCATACGGCACGATCTTCGCATCTGTGACAAGACCTCGGTCGCGATCTTTCACAAGGACAAAGTCTATCTGGGTTTTGGTGCCCCCACTATAGTATGAGATGAGGTAGGAGTCGCGCTTCCGGAAGACTGTGTTCACTATGGTGAGGTTATGCGATTCCGCATAATCAAGAATACGCTCACCATCGGCGTTACGTGACCCGTACCCGAAACCACCATGACAGCTGTAACCGTCCTTCGTAGCACCTACGTGCCCATTAAGGTCACCAGCGACTATGATGATATCTTTCGACGGTATCTCTGCTGTCTTCTCATCAAGCAGGTTCCAAAACTCATCCTTGGCTTGATCGGAGCAGCCGGTCTGCGGAGTATACGCAGAGAAGAACTGATAGAGTCGCTCCTTAGCGGCGACAACGATCTTCATCGATCGATCGTCAAAGCGTTCGACGCTTACAATCGAGTCACGAAATCGCTCGGAGACGATTATTCCAACACCACTTATGGTCCTGGGACTTCAACATAGAACGCCCTTGAAGCCACGTCCTATGTCCCTTGACTTGCGGCAGGACCACCCGCACAGAGTCAACTCTTCTACGCTCCAGTGCATCAACCCAACCAACTCGCACAAGCGGCGCGACAACGTACCCACATTCAGCGTTGCCACGCGGGTCCTGCTTACGTTACGGAACTTTCGGACTAGCTCAGTTGCCCCCCCCCCCGATGCCGTCCTCGCATCAGGGACCCTCGCATACTTCTCACACGCGCCGGTCCCTGCGAGTGCGCGTCGGCTCCCGCGGACGCCGTAGCGCTATCTCGAGAAACTTGACTTATCATACACCATGCGATGTGACATGGGTGTTCGTAGGCCGGCCTGTTACGGGCCTGTCGCCTGCAATCGAATGTTCGTGTTCGGCTTAGCTCGCAGAGCGGGCAGTTTCCAGTGGCACCACGTAGAGGAACGGACATCGCCACCGGAATTTTCTCATCTGCAATAGCCCAATTTGCGTTAAGAAGAAGAGAAAATATGATCATGGTATCGAAGATCAGCTCGCGACAAATACGGCGATTACTGCCTGATCGCAGTATGTGTTCTGATTCCCACACTTTCAAGATGCCAGATGTTAGCTTCAAGAGATTTGTTTACTGATAACGGATTGGAAATGCGATCATCGAATCTGAGACGCACTGCGAAGGAATAGTTTTGACCCAAAGCGGTGCACAATGGTCTTGGATAATCTGAAACGTTCTTCAAATCCAAGGCCCAGCAACGCCGCGAAATTAGATCGTGCATTCTTTGCGAAAGCTCCTCCACTAAAATATCGAGTGTTTGAGCCAAGAAACTCCTGAAAGGGAAGTAATGTGACCTTTCAATTTTTAGGTTAGCTTTAGGTAGTAGTACTGGCTCCAAATTGCATAAATAATCTAGTGCAATGGAAATGTTACATAATTATTTAAATGTTTATTTAATATTTGAAATTTATTTTGGTTGTTCAAAAATTGTTCAAGTTCAAAGTTTTGCAACACCGCGCACGTAAAAAAAGGAGCGCTCTCTGAGAAAATTTGTGTAAAGGGCATTTACAATCTCATCAAGTGGCCATCGCAAGGCAACGTAGAAGTGCGTGAAGCCTGTTCACCACCTAGCACGCAAAGTGTTGACCTTCCTCAGCTTCACCTAAAATTAGGTTAAAAGACCTTCACAAAGACATCAGGGGTTAGAATTTCATGTCCATTCAAACAGCGTGCGCATTTTCTGAGACATGATCAGAAACGGATCATTGCTTAAACTTGTACCATGTGGAGCTTCAGGTATTATAACAAAACAAAAATGTACTGGATGATAAGACCAAATGGTTCGCTTGTGCAAGGAATACGATCTTACATCTTATCCTAGACCTTAGCTCTTATTGCTAGTAAGTCCGGATGGTAGGACGTGCGTCTTCCACTCCTATCTTAGGCCATGACTAATTTTCACCACTTCTATTGCTTCCCATTAAGGAATTTAAAGGAAAAAAAAGGAATTAAATTTAGCAATTTTGTTGTGTTGAAAGTGCAGATTATGCTAAGCACATGTTCAATTTAAGCTTTTTTAAAAGTTATACGAAAGCAGAGCTTTAGTCAGGTTGGGCTCCATCTGAAGTCTACGCCACCACATACGGAGACGGTGGGAAAACAGCTGCACCGCTGGTTGACATGAAGTGCGACTACATAAAACAGGTAATTTTGATCTTCTAAAGAATAAGGGGTAGGATAATGGACGACGGTTACATGCCGCTTGGGCGCACAGGAAGGGTGTGCAAGAGCGCAGCGGAGGTGCGGAAACGTGCCACGGCTCCAGCGTAATCGCGGCAGCCAACCACAGAGCCGGGTCCCGCGGTGCGCGATTACGGTCGGTGTTCTGGCCGTTTCCACATGCTTGCTGTTTGCCTAAGCGGCATGTGCCGTACGAAGTTACTTAATCTCTTTTGGGGTGCGCCACGCATTCTACTTCTGTGGGATGTCGGGAGGCTATTCGCATCGTATTTGACCTGATACAATAAATCGCGGCGCCCCGCCTATAAAGATTTAGTGCACCATTCTTCCCAGACAAGTTTTCACTGAACTCAGAGAAATGGTAGGCTTGGTTGGCCTGGGCGAGAAATTCGAGCGAAGAACCTGATATCGGGTGCACGCGACAGCGAACCCCTTCGACTGCGCTCCACGCGCCCATCGAGGAAATAACCTGGAATTATCAGAATTTCCTTGACAGAGCAACTACACATCAACTGTGATAGCAAAAAGCTGTCCACAACAGTCAGGAGACATGAGATCGATTCCCTCTTCAACGTCACGTACTACCTTGAACGAAGTCTCATAAATCATAGTGTTGTAATCAGCGGTACTTTGTGTCCAGTTCAATACTATCAAAAAAATGTCCGTGACCTTTCAACCCAGCGGTTTTCCTTCCTCTCCAACACAGGTGTCAACAATCGAGCCGTTGCTCGTCATCGGCCGCTTTGTGCCGTCATTTGGCCGAGAACAATCAACCATTAAAGGGTAGTCTGGAAGGCATGGTGGTCACAAAGGCTAGGCAGAACATTCTCCATTGTTCTCCCTGCAAGGAGAACGACGCAGACTTTGGAAAACGACCTTCAGTGCGCCTACAAAGAAAGAGTAGATGAAAAACAGGAAGACCTGTAGAAATTTACATGCAGCAGACTCCACAGCTCCCTTTCCGAGTTCGTTTTGAAATCTCGCCCAATACTTTCCTTTGATTGTGGGGGATTGGATACTTAGAAAGCAGCACCTCTTCACTAGTGCTACAGTTGTTAAGGTCTGTTATTTAGCATATGGAAGTAGCGGGGCGTGGTAGCGCAATTGAAGCAGGCGGCGGATGTAGTCTGCACCACGAATCGAAGTGCATGGTTCGGGCTTCTCGCCCAGCCCTCCCGGGTCATCTCTGGGAAGGACAAAACGCTGACTTGTTTATCGGCTGGCCATCGCAAGTCATTCCACAGCCAAACATGCAATCAGTCGGCTACTGTGATATGCTGTAAAAGTACAATGCGTGATGACTCCAAATAGGGATTGATTGTTCCGCCTTCCACTCTTTGTGGCAATAGGAGTTTGGCTGCATTCGCGGCTTGTGCCATTTTAATAAATGCAAAAGAGGCCACGAAATGATGATATGCGGAAATAGTAATAGTAATAGTAGTAATAATACGTACGCGAAAAAGAAAGCCACTTCCTTAAAAGAAAAGTCGGCAGGAAAACTGCGAGTGAAACGATTTGGGTGACTGTTTATGGAAGGATTATATATGGTGGGATGTGTTGGGACAAAAAAAGAGCTGCAGGTTGAAGCATGCCTTGGTTTGCTTAGAGCGCGATGCCTATAGCTATGTTCTAGGTGCGGTGGTTCATCCAAGCTGTAGCGGAATTTACGAGACGACGTGTGGATGTGATCGGATACTCTATGGGATCTCCGGTCTCAAGAAAGGTATCCTACCTTTGCCATCGAGGTTTTAAGCCGACGAAAGAGCTTTTTCCTCACTACTGTAAAAACCCACTCACGAGCCGGAATTGATCTGTCTTAGTCTCTTGGAGAAACGACTTACAAGGGAGGTCAATGAACATCCCGTGGCACTTTTAAAAGTGAAATATTGAGGGTCGTAGGGAATTGTATTAGAAGCACCCTAGTGGTTTTCAAATTTCCTGCGGACATCTGGGTAGGTCAAAAATTGCAAAAAACGGTATCGCTTCAGTGCAGGCCGATAAAGCAAAACTGACGTCTGCAACTGCCATGAGGTGTCTAGAATCTGATCTGCAAAAGGTTTGGGACTGGAGCATTAGCGGAATTACAGCGATTTCACAGTTTGCTTCTTAGCGGTACAGTGACCGAAGTGGAACGTTGAGGTGCGTCGCTCACCACCAACAGCGCAGCGACGGGATGGCCGAGTGGCTATGGGGGTGGGCTTGCGAGAAAGGTGTCGGGGGTTCGGATTCGGAGTGGCTGCTCCTGCATTGGCGGTCTTGCTCCATCCATTTTTGTCGATATAAAATGTATCTCGACCACGGTAGTGTACAGTGTACCATACTGATATTATAACTTTATTTTAACCTCGATGATACGATATAAACACAAGAATATAAAAAAATGGCAAAAATGAATGGAGCAAGACCGCCAATGCAGGGGCAGCCACTCCGAATCCGAACCCCCAAGACTTTTCTGGCAAGCATACCCCTATAGCCACTCGACCATCCCGTCGCTGCGCTGTTGGTGGTGAGCGACGCACCTCAACGTTCCACTTCGGTCACTGTACCGCTAACAGGCAATCGCTGTAATTCCCCAATTGTTCCAGCCACAAACCTTTTGCAGATTGGTTTCTAACCACGACAAGCCAGTTCCAGACGTCAGTTTGGCTTTATCGGCCTGAAGTGATGTTTTTTTTGCAATTTTTGACCTACCCGGGTGTCCGCAGGAAATTTGAAAACCGCTGCGGTGCCTCTTGTACAATCCCCTACAACCCTCAATAAGTCACTTTTTAAATTGCCTCGGGACGTTCATTGACCTCCCTTGTTAGTATGTTGGAGTGCTGTCAACCTACAGCAAGAAGCCAAATGATGCTCTTTAGGGAAAAAGAGCTTCGTAATCGCATAGAGGTGTCAGCATTTATTTTCTCCAATTAAAAAGTTCTTGCCTTTTACTGGATCTAATCCCCCTGTTCATCTACTTGTCGAACTGTTGGAGTGACCAGCACCGCTGACTTTTCAAATCCCATCACGCACTTGTGCGCTAAGTGTGTGCATGCAACTTTGTGCGTGCTAGAACGAAAATGAGGAGCCTCAGCCCTCTTTTACGTCCTTTATTTGGTTCCAATAGGACGAAAGTTATCAGAACGAAGGAAAACGGCAGAGGTGTTCCTTTCTAATATTTTCCGACAGAGTATTCCATAATAGACAGTAGACATTGGATCCAGCTCCGATCCGGATAAGATCCGTCATTTTTGCGAATCCCGAATAAATCTCCCATTTGAACAATGACATTTTTGAAAAGTCAGGATCCTAGTGTGATTCAGATAAAATCAATCTTTACTAGAATGAATTTTGGAACGATTCAGATAACTGATTTTAATCAGGAATCCAATAATTCGTATTCAAATCCGATATCCGATAGTCGAATTGAAGAAAAATCAGTTATCTGAATCATCCCGAAGTTCGTTTAGTGAAAAGTGCTGTGGATAATGCTAAGATCCGGAAACTTCATAGATGTCATTATCCGAATGATCCATTTAGCCGTGGTTAGAAATGGCAACAGGGCTCCGAATTATCCGGATCGGCGTAGGATCCAACGATTGTTAGAAAGCGTGCAAGTCTAACTATTGCGTGACTTGAATCTTGAACAAACCTAGCAATGGATCATCAGACATGGCCTTCTATGAATGGGCCCAAATGTGTCGTCTTTCAGGGAAGCTAATTCCTGAAAACACAGTTCGCAACTTTTTCGTGTTGCTACATAATGTCGAGAAGACTCCGTAGTTCATAATTACCGTTTTGAAACAGAAGCAATCACTCCTTCCCAATAAGGAAAGAACCTACCATGATGAGAGGTTATAGGTGAAGAATGGCATCCCCTTTTTCAAAAGTAGGTTTTGTGAGTAAGAGTCAACACGTTAAGCCTCGTACAAGAGTAATCAAAGACCACTTGCCCTTTTCTGTCACCTATTGCTGTAGGTCAGCATCCACATAGTTTGAGTAGGTCCTTTCTCCAGTGTTCCGCAGTACCTCATGTCGTCACTGTGCTTCCTTAGGCAATTTCATCCTGATGTAGCGCACAGACACTTGTTTATTTATATCATGCACACACGTGTGGGCCACAGTGGAATGAACAGTCAGTAAGTAGTCCATGATGAAAGGAACCTTTATCATGATAGCCAGAATTCGAAAAAGAATCAATGAAAGTCATTAAGGGAATAGTAAGAAAGCAAAACACCACATAGATAGTAAACTAGGGGATATGGTGATTTTGCAAATATGGCTGATCTTAAAATACTTCATGGAACTCTTCAAACTTTTTGGAAGTAATAATTCCACTACAACAAAAATGTGATAAAGAAATAAATTTTGATCGAATTTCGACCAGCGCTTCCGAGGTTCAAACCATAAAGCTCCATGACGCGAAAATGCTATTTTTCTACTGTCCCGAAAAGAAAAACCTTCGGTTATTAGGACGCACCTTGCATTGCCTTCGTTGATCAAAACAACATATTTTTACGTGCTGGTAAAAAATGCCATTCTGGTTGTGATGCAAGTAGCTTTGACAAAGACAGATACACTGAAATCACTAGAACGGTGCAGACTTTCGACTCGACCTGATGTTTGGTCCTAGGGACCAACAGACTCAAGAAAAGGCATCGCCGCCATCGTTTGGACCATTCCTCCTCAGTCGCAGCGGTAGACTAAATGTAGGGAGCGGCTCCGCGTCTGCAGTCCTCTATCAAAGGCGTTGCCTCGTAGTGCTCAATTCAGGCGATTCTTGGAGGTCGATGTGTGGATACCGGCGAGCGACTCGGGCCGCCACTTACTGGCCTCATAGACACCTTCGTCAGTGTTGCTGGTAAGCTATCTACGCGTACGTCGACCAGTTATCCATCTGCATCAGTTCGACAACAGTATAACCTCCATTCCAGGTGCAAATCACGGCTCGTTCTTGTGTCTTCTACCGTTTCCTGGTGCTTGTAACATGGTCAACGGGCTCAGCTGCAATTCCCAGTTCGTCACCAACATCAACAAACGGTAGGCTGCTCATCTCCATTTCCTAGGCTTGCTCTGTTTACACGGTGCGTGCTTGTTAGGCAGCGATACGAGGGACGGTTCATCTACTCGATCTACTCCCCTCAGGATGACAAAGTCGGCTTCAGAAACGCTTGCGGTGGACTGGCGTCTACAATAGCCGGAGCTAACCAGGAGTTTCAGGTTTGTTGTCGTCGAATGACGCGCTATCACCACGCTGCACTGGGCACTGGAAGAGCCTGTTAATAAAGTAGCTCCATTGGCAGCAGTAGAGGAATCGCTTTGCAGTCCTTAGTAAAAGCTG
Source organism: Heligmosomoides polygyrus polygyrus (assembly GCA_947396885.1). Lineage (NCBI taxonomy): Eukaryota > Metazoa > Nematoda > Chromadorea > Rhabditida > Heligmosomidae > Heligmosomoides > Heligmosomoides polygyrus. Next base: position 32,371,768 of record OX377202.1, read on the forward strand.
AAGCGAACGAAATTTCGGGATGTGCACCACATTCCACTTCAAACCCTAACCTTCTTTGTCCTAGGTTTACAATTCAGCAGCTTCTGCTGTTTGCTGCCTCGGAGCGCCGTATTAAAGGGCTATAAAGGGCGATGGTCCAGAATCGGCGTTATTCAGTCCCTTTTGGGATGCGCCACGCACATTGCTTTAACGGGGGGGGGGGGGTGTCGTGAGGGCAATTCGAGGTCTATACCGCGGTTGCCAGCCGATGGTCATACCTGTGTTGTATCTTGGCCAGATGAGTCTGGCACCAATCTGCCGACCCCGGACGGATGAATATCTTGGTTGACCTGGGCCGGAAATCCGAACTAGGAACTTGAATTCAAGGGCACGCGACAGCCGCGCCTCCTCCGATTACGCAACCACGCGCCACTGAACAGCTATAGGGACTCAAATGCAGTGCGAGTAGTAGGAATAGCTCATCATTAGTTCGATCCAGCAAGCATAGCAAAATGCTCTTCTATACATCAGTTAGAAAGATGCTACGCGGTATGAAGCATAGGCTAAGGGCACAACCCGCGGCCGGATTCGGTCTTGTCGATCTTCATCTCAACTAAAATCTTCTATCCGTGCATTCAATTCAGTAAGTTGGCCCCTTTGAAAGGCTGGCATAGTCATGCGTTTTCTGGGGCCAATATGTACTTACAATGCACGATACAAAAGGTATCACCTATCATCTGTCGACCTGCTGACTGTGGAATTAGTCGGGCAGACGCCAACAACGCCTCCATCCGTCCCTGTCGCGTGTCAGAGTGCTCCAATGGATCATTTTCGCTCCAGAGGTGCAAAGAGCACCATATCGTTCGTTAAGGACTTTCGGGAAGAAATCCCACTAACGCGTTGTTGGGCGTACCGTATTTCCCTTGACATCCCGCGGAATCCAGTCGGTGACGGCTCTCGCCCAGCGAGTGTCTGCGAAGCGCATTACGTGGTCGGCCCACCTACTTTCCGACGACCTAGCCCATACGACAGCATCTCTGATCTCGAATCGACGAAGCTCAGAACTCCGAAGTCCTTCTCTCACTTGCGTGAACCCTCTCACTCCAAGCATTGTCCTCTTGATTCCCCACTGCGCGACTGTTGTCCTGCTTTCGCACAGCCCAGCTTTCTGAGGCCCTAGTGTAGGAGAAATGGATCCGCGGTATCATAGTGGATAAATACAATTTGCCCGAAGGAACAGACTACCTGTAAACTTTACCCTTTATCTATAACTCCTAGAGTGATCTCTTGAGGCCAATACTAAGAGAGCAGAGCACCCTCCCCCAGAGAAATCGGAAAACTAGGAATTTTTATTATTAGAATGTCTTTTAGCTCAGTAGGAACAATACTCCAACTTTATTTATCTCATTCCCTTGCAACAATTCGATGTGTGCGACCCTTATAATGTTCCCATCGCTGCGCGCCATAATGCGTGAAATAGGCACAGAGGATAAAGGACGGCATTGATCAGTCCCTGTGGGATGCGCCACGCTTACTACTTCCACAGAATGTCGTGCAGGCAACTTGAATGCATATTTGGCCTCTGCAGTGATTTGCAGTGGTCACTCGTCAGCCGATGGACAAGTCAGTGTTTCATCCTTTCGAATCAAATTCCCTTGCAAACCTTCTATTCTTGAGGGATGGAAAGATTTGTTAACAAGAGCCGGAGTATGAAATGCATCAGCAGTCCATCCATCCTTATGTGAAAAAATAGACAAAGCTTCGCAAAATTCTCAAAAGACTTAAAAGGTCGCCTACAGGCGCCCTTTTGCCGTGGCCTAAATCTACCTCGGACTCATCCCAAATCGACTCTCCACAGGCCTTGCCTCTATCTCCACAGTTCCAGTGCAACATACCCTTATTCACAAGATCCTGGTCCTTTAGTAGCAGACCTGTTGCAAGTCGGCGGCCCCAGTGCAGCGGCTGTGCCGTGTACACGTGGGACACCAACCTGCCCCATGGGGCACCCGAAGCTGCCAAGGCCCGATGCCCCGGGGAGGTGAAGGGTCCCATGCCCTGAAGTGCCACTCCCGTAGTGGGGATTCCCCGGGTCCTTCCCTTCACTCCCCACCTGAACTGCGTCCCTTCAGCCCCAGGGTTACAGCCAGCACGAGACCAAAGGGGGGACATACTACCCTAGCCCTGGGTTGCCAGCCCGACTCCCGATAACACTGCCCTCGCGACGTCCAGGCAGGGGGCCAGAGCCTGCCCCCCCTGCCCGGACCCCGCGAGGGGCTTAACGGGCTTTTCCCCCCGGCAACCCAGCGACAATAACGATACACAAACAATAACAGCAATACCCGACACATTATGCAACGGACTCACCGCATTCCCTCGCTTGCACACCACACACCTTCATAGGTTTATCTCAATACCAGCACCGACATAGTAGGAACGGAATAGGCCGGACACGTAGATGATGAAATCATAGCCGGCAGAGCAATAAGAGTGGGACCAGGATGGGCCGGGCGCTTCACTGTGCCAAGGCACTCCGCGCCCTCAGCCCTGGCGACCCTTCCAGGAAGGGTCGCCTCCCATCCAACCGGCAGGGACGACGCGGTGACCAGACACCCGGCGGCTGAAGTGGAGCTGGCAGGCGAGCGCGGCCGCTCGCGATCGATGACGGCGTCGAATGGACCCCGCGGTTTGCGCGGGAAGCGGGATATACCCGCTCCGGTGCGCGCGCCCCGCCCGCGGATCAATCCAGCGGAGGCGGGGGCAGGCCGCGCGAGGGGCCGCTCGCTGACGCGCCGCGCGCCCGCAGGAGGATGGAGGGGAACGCCGTGGTCGCGAGACGCGACACTCCCGCCCAGAAAAGAAGACCTCCCGCGGGGGGATGAGCTGCAAGGCTGCCTGGTCACCACTGGGCTTAAGGCCCGTTTTGAATTGTTTTAGGGGGCATCGACTGCGGATTACACGGGAGAACGACCGCCCCCCAATAGAATCGACCAGGACCTCGGAACGCCGTGAAGTAAAGATATGAGCGGAGCACCCGGCCAACTAGGGATGAAATGGCAAGGAGATCTCTGCCGGCTGACAGGAAAACACACATATAAACTTCACACATGGAATGGCTACTACTACGGCCGGCCCTATCTGAAATGCCTCGACTCCACACATATCGGAGGAGGCTTGCACGGGATGGGGACACTAGGCTAGGAGTCACAGGATGGGATGAAATGCATGAGAGAGAGAGAGTGCCTGAACTAAGCTATGACACTAAGCCACTGGTACGTGGGCAACTACAGCCTAGGGTGTCCAAAAGGAAATGGATTGACTGAGCAAAGCCTCCTCGAAGGGGAGTATAAACAACAAAGCCTACACAATGCGGCGGGATATGAGAGCTATGATGAATTGGCAACATAAAAATATATACAACATACAAAATAGCAAAATACACAAAAATATGAAATGCCAGATACACAACAATAATCAAAATACATACAAAAATATTCAACCATACAGACATACTGAACTGCCGTTGAAGGCTGGGTTCGGCCACGGAGGGCCTACTACCATCGCCTGGGTCGGTCCGTCCGACTCGCCGTACCTCGACCCATCCATGGGCCGGAACCATCCATCCATCGGGACCACGTCTTCCACACGGACCACACGACCAACCACCAGAACTGTAATGTGCCGATTTACATCTGTATGGTTATTTGAATAAAGATTTTTCTAAAAGAATGTATTGCATAATGAAGGAATAAAACCGACAGTTGAAATGAGCAGCTCAAGTAAAAGGACTTAGCCCTATACGAGATGTCCAGCGTGCGTGTGATGTTGTCGTCGGTCGCCATGTATCGTCCCGTCGTTGTGGTTCGTGCCATCGATTCGTTATTGACTCGAGCTATCTGGAAGTAAAAAGGTTGGGATGAACTGTTCACTTGTAAGAGATGAAATAACTAAAGCTCGGCTCGATGGCCGCGTTGCTCTTGGCGACCGGTTCACGTCCTAGACGACTTGGCTGCTGGCAGGCCCCACGATGACGTGGGCCTCAGTCCTGTCGGCGTCTTCTACTGCAGGTCAACTGGGAAACGGCGCGATCCTGAACATGGATTAGTCTCAAAGTTCACTTACGTCTGTGTCCGGATCGCTGTCGGTGTTGGCTCGATCCCATCGCTGACCTGCCTCTACACTACTCTGGAATAACTAAACGGTTATCTGAATTGGGTGTATTACCTTAAACGATGCGCTAAGCGCTGAATTGACTACGTTGCTTCACCACGACGCCTCGCTGTCGTGGTCCTGGTCCTCCTCCTGCTGCCTCGGGGGCCCCTGTTCCTCGTGGGGCGAGGCCTCCCGGCGACCGGCGTGGGGTGGAGCAGGAGGAGCGGCCCTCTGCCGCGATTCGCGGCGGCGTTGCGCCATGGCAACGTTGAGTGGGACGTCGTACTTTTGTACGTCCTGTTGGTCCGGAGGGCAAGGACGAAACGTGCGCTGCGCGAGGCGGCGGTAGAAGGCGTTTGGCCGTTCTGAAATGTCTGGCAGCGCGCGGGGGTTGTCGACGCAAAACGCGCGGTGATGGCCCTCCTTCTTGCACATAGTGCAAGGTGTACGGCGCAAGCAAGTGCCTCGATGTTGCTTGAGGCAGTTCGAGCAGTACCTGAATTGTAGTGCGAGTTTCTCGCGCTCGCTCAGCCTTGGATGACGTAGGCAATCCGAGCTGTAGTGGTCCACATCGAAGCAGAATGCGCACGAACGCCTTTGTGATGGCGGTGGGTGCGGTGGCGGCGTCCTTGGTAGGTACCTTCGGGCTTCCTCGTCCAGCCGGATCGGACTGCGGCCCCTGTATGGGTTAAGGGGCCAAGGCTCGTCCTGCAGATGCTGTTGCTGAGGCTGCCCTTGGGCCTGAGAATGCTGCCCTGCCGCTGAGGTGGACGGTTGCTGGCTCGCAGCTGAAGTAGATGGTCGCTGCGGAGCAGGTGCGGGCTTTTCCGCTGGTGGCTCCTTCCTAGAAGCGGTCTGCTGGACGGGTGTTGTAGCCAGCACCGCAGGCCGTGGTGCCGCTGAATTGTCGGAGGAGGCTCCTGTATTGAGCCTTATCTGAAGTAGGGCGAGGAGCTCCTGGTAGCGCGGGTAGTCCGCAGCTGATGTGGGCTCCTCGCGGGCAGTCTCCTGCCCGGTTGCTCCTGCTTGAGCCGGCTCCTTTTGTGGAGGAGCTACAGGCGGCTCTGGAGCGGCTGGGGCCTTACCCTCCTTTTGAAGTGGGGTTGGTGACGTGGCGCGAGGCTTCTTGGCTGAACTGACCAAAGAGGGAGAAACTTGGGTGTCAGCCTCGCGCCGAGCCTGTTGGCTCTGAATTGACGTCTCGGCTTCCATGTGCTCAGCCCAACTGCCCTGTAGCTGTGGCGCAGTAGGCGCCGCTACGGTTACGGGGGCAGTGGCGAGCACGGCCGTCGACCGAGACACTGAATTGGCGGACGAGGCAACAGGAACAATCGAAGAACTACCCCGAGGCTGAGACAGCCTCGTGGACCGTCTAGTGACGGAAGCATAGGAGGAACGCGAAGGAACTTGCCTGGTGATTGGAGTTGTCCCTCGACTCTGTCCTCCTCGTCCGCCACGTGCGGTAGGTTCCTGCTGCTGGCGGCTTCCACGATCGCCTCGTCCTCGACGGGATTGACCACGGGTTTGCGAAGGCATTGTCGCACGAAAATGCTTGAGGATATCTGAAATGAAAAAGTTTCGGACCGTTCTCATCTACAGTGGTGGCAAATGCACGTGAATTATGCTAAGAGCAAGTAAAACCCATTCTGAAATGGAGAGGAAATGGAACGGGTAGAGAACGGTAGGGGGGAGGCTAAGTGACTGGAGTATCACGCGCCGATGAGTCATCGGCGTTAGGGCTGCGACGGTAGCAGGGTCCGTGCGCCTTAAGGACTTCGTGGTGGGACCCGCTAATAGTACGACTGTGCCTCGCAAGAATGAGTCATCATGAGGGAGCCCGTGGACAACGATGAAGTGGCGAACATGAACAAGTGAAACGAAGGGAACCCCGAACAGCAAAAACAAACAATATAGAACACAAGGGGTATAAGAAGGAGGGGATAGAGTAGGAATTTTTGGTGAGAAACCTGAAGGAGAGAAAAAATACGAGAAAGTGGAGGAAGGATAAAGGTGTTAGATGCAAATAAAGCCGGTTTAGCACACACGGGGATGAAGAACAATGGACTAAGGATATAGACAAAGAGAGTAGAGTGAGAAATTGGCGAGAGAAAGCTAGAGGAGCAAGGAAATGAAAAATTAAGTGAAATGGTACTAATGGGCAGACTGTAATGACGGAGGACGTGCTGCCGGTGGGGATAGGAGTGCGACTAACGAGCGCTGCCACTATGGTGGAGAATGAGCGCGATGAGGTCAGAGCGCGAGCCATAGCGGCTGTATCCTAAGGTTGTTTCACCGGCGGCGTTGCACGGGTACTGTAGTGCTCAGAGGAGTCTGCCCGAGAGGTGAGAAGATATAGAGAAGGAGGAAAACAAGGGAAGGAGATACGGAGAAAAGGAAGAACAATCAGAGAGGTGATGAAAGAGGAAGATTCTACAGGGAACACTAAGAGAGAAGCAAACAAGGAAATAAGCCGCAGAGGTCCCTAGTGAAGTGGCCAAAGTGCACTTGGAGCGCAATTAAATTACGAAACACATGAAATGGGCCGAAACTACAGTATCGACGGACAAAATGGAAGAAACTCATCTGATGAAGGTCTTCTTCGCCTTTCGAGGCGGTTGGATCCTTGTTGGCGTGCCGGGCTGCTTCTTGGTCTTGACGAGAGCAGTGTCTTCAGCGACGACTTCGAGGGGGATCAGCTGGTTCACGGATCGATCTAGAATTTTATTTTTGCCCGTTTTAACCCCTACAGATCTTACCGAGCCGTCAGCTGAGCTGTTGATCTTTACGATCAGTCCCAGCGGCCAATTAGACCTCGAAGTATTGTCCGTCTGAATTAGAACGACGTCTCCTACATGTGGTTGTCGTGCTGCGCCCTGTTGTTTCGCAGAACGGATTTGATTCCGCTCCGCAAGCGCTTGCAAGTACTCCTTGTGCCACAACTCCCAGAAGGTCTTAAGGGAGTCTCTGAGGAGACTGTATTGGCAAACGAGGAATTCTTGGGACTCCGTAACGGTGAACGGGTCCCTTGAAGTGACTGCCATCTTAGGACTTCCTAAGTGGCCTAGACTGAACTGTGGGCTAACCAAATCGATGGGCCGTAGGATATGAACTGGTTCTGTCGCTTCGCCTGAAAGTGGAGTTAGTGGGCGCGTATTTAGCGTGGATTCTATCTCCGTAAGGAGCGTTTGGAGGTTCCAAAGGTCGAGAGTGTTGCGATGAACTGTCTTCTTCAACGCGGTTTTCACCGAGCCTACCAACCTCTCGTAAAAACCTCCTTTCCACGGCGATAGTGGAGTAATAAAGCGCCATTCGAATCCCGATGAGGAGCTGAAATCGAGGACTGCCCTGTCCTCCATGAATTGACGTAACTCATTTACAAGGACTTCTCGTCCTAGCTTAAAGGTGGGCGCATTATCGCTCATGACGAGGTTTGGAGTGCCTCGTCGCGATATGAAGCGCCGAAACGCTAGGAGAAAGTGGGTTGTTGTATTGTCCGCAACTAATTCCAAATGAATTGCCCGAGTAGACATACAAGTAAATAAGCAAACCCACGTCTTTTGGTCCTTGTTGTCGTCGGTACGGATCAGGAGCGGTCCAAAGTAGTCGAGACCGGTGTTTTCGAATGGTCGACTCTGGTTGACTCGCTCAGCGGGTAGATCAGGCGATCTCGGGTACGGATAGTGACGACCCTGGTGTCGGCGACAGATGATGCAACCTGAAATAACATTAGCGACGAGCCTACGGACCCTAGGAATGAGGAACTCATTCCGGAGCGCAGAGATCAAGTGTTGGGATCCCGCGTGGAGCAGTTTAACGTGATAATAGGTTATCAGCATGCGTGTCAACGGATGGAAGGGTAAAAGTAAAATAGGATTACTTGGTATTGATCGAATCCTTGCGTGGGCCATCCGTGACGTTCCGCGGTAGATCCCGTCAGCGCTCTGGTTAACCTGAAATTTCTGAACCACGCGACTCTGCAGCTGGTCAGAGCTCTCGCGATAGTGTTCGCGGATGACGACAAGCTCTGCTGCCTTCCAGTCGCTCGTGGTAACATAGGGTGACGTACTGAACTGAGTGATAGTGCGATTTACGTTCGCTGGTCGGCCCTCGTGCCTTTTGGCACGGAGAGATCGTAGTTTAGCTACAAATTTAAACACATAGGCCGTCACCCGAACGAGTTTCGCATATGAATTGGTTCGTTCGAATGGTACGAACGACTTATATGACTGTATTGAAGCTGAAGTGATAGATTTGAACTCAACTTCCGCCTCTTTGGAGACTGGAGCGTTTGAAGTGAAATCCATGTTAGAGTTGGGCCAAGAAGATGGTGATTGCAGAATGTACTTGGGCCCATGCCACCACATATGATTTTTGATCTCCGAGGCCGTAAGACCTCTGGTGGCACAATCTGCTGGATTTTGGTCTGTATTGACGTAAAAGAAACGGCAATGGATATTAGCCGTTTCCAGCTCATTTTTGACCTCGTGAATGAGTTTCACGCGGTTATGAACAAAGGTTTTGAGCTGTTTTTTAGAATGAATCCAGTATAGTGCTATCTGCGAATCAGACAGCAACTGAACTGAACTAATCTGAATTGTGAGCTCCTTCTTCAGGAACCGAACGATCTTAACGGCCAAGACTAAAGCTTGTAATTCTAGTCGCGGGATGGTGGTCTTCTCCGGCGCAGCGAGTTTAGCCTTAGCATAGATGAGGTGACTAAAGGGCTTTCCGCGAAGCGGCCTGCATACCAGGTATGCCGCCGCTGCGAATGCCCGTTTCGAAGCATCCGAAAAAACAACTAAGTCGTACCTGCATTCCGAAGTGCTCGCGACGTATCTTGGCACGGTTCCAACGAATCCGGAGATGCCGTGGATGATGTCGTTCCACTTGGCCATGGTGTCCTTGTCCAGAGGCGTATCCCAGTCAGTCTTCTTGAGCCAAAGATCTTGAACGAAGGTTTTCGCTGAAACGAAAAGAGGGGTTAAGAGCCCAAGAGGATCGAACGTCGATGCGAGCGCCTTTAAGGCGGTTCGCTTTGAATTGACTGCCTTCAACGCTCTGGTAGGCACCTGTAACTGATCTGAATTGGGGTTCCACCGAATGCCGAGAAGTTTCACTGTCGCTCCTGGTATCCTTTTCATGCGATCCTTTTCAGGAACGCGTTCTGTCACAGCCTGGTCATTGGACATGAACTCACGAAGGTTCATACCCATATTGGAGAATACATCCTTGCATTGCCGTTGTTTTGAGATCCCTTCTTCGGTGCTTGTGGCGCCGATGAGAAGGTTATCTACGTACGTGTTGGCAAGGATCTCCTCCCTAAGGCTGTTGTCCTGGTTTCTCTCCAGGGCATATTTTATGGACATGCTCAGGAGGAAAGGAGAAGCGTTCACGCCGAATGGAATACGCGTGAATCTGAGGGTGCGGATGTTGTCCCTGGTAGGTGGCTTAGACGGATCGATTAGCCACAAGAATCTCGTCGCATCCCTCTGGCTCTCCTGTAGTCTGATCTGATGAAATGCTTTCTCGACATCGGCTGTAATGAGTATTGGAGTGAGTCTTGCGCGGAGCAATGTTCCGCACAAGTCGGGCAACATTGTTGGCCCTTGATGTATGCAGTCATTGAGACTAGGAGCGTCTCTCATGTGACTGCTCGCATCGAATACGATGCGAAGTTTTGTAGTGTTGCTGTCTTCTTTGATGACAGCCTGGTGGGGTATGTAATACACGGGAGTCCCTTTTGTCGGATCTTGTGTAACCTCCTCGATGATGCCGGATTTCAACTGTTGCTCGAATGTATTGCTGTATTCGCTCCATAATTTGGAATTGACGTGGAGCTTATTGTATTGACTTTCGAGCCGGCGCATTGCGAGCGCTTTATTGTCCGGCAGGTGAGGATGGTTGGTTTTCCAAGGGAACTGCACGTGGATCATACCTTGAATTACCTGAACTGTATTGTAATATTGCTGAATTATTTCTGAGTCCGCGGTATCACGGTCCTCGTCCAATCCTTCTGAGTCTAGGGCGAGGAGTCTACGGACTACAGAGTCCGTCTCTGCGTTGATCGCCTTCTGATCGACCGATGTCGAAAGGACTCGAGGAAATGGCACATTTGGACCGGAAAGAAGTGGACCCAGCTTGGTATATGACTTGACTAAACCCGATGAGAGCTGACGATTACGATTGAGGTCGACGACACTCCAGTAGTAGTCCATCCCTATCAGGACATCGACGTTTACGGAGCCTGTTCGGGGACGTTTTTGGTGTTGTGGAGTGGTCTTGACGCTCATGCTGTCTGGCACAGATGTAATGTGAGTGCGTGTCCAGAGTTTCAGCCTCACCGGGGTGCCCGTAACTGGGTTTTGAAGTGTGATTTTGACCTGGTAGGACTTTTCGGTGTGCTGATATCCACCGAATGTAATGGCCGTAATGGTTTTGGGCTTTTTGAGCCGCAAGCCGAGAGATTGCGCAGTATCTTTGCAGATAAAACTGTGCTGACTTCCACTATCTAAAAAGACAGTAAGAAGCTGATCGGCCTTTGTATTGAAGTTGTGCGTAAGTGCCTCGACAATCATGAGCCGAGGCTCCCTACCAGGTGATCGCGACCTGCATGCGACCGTTTTGGCGGACGCGTTTGGAGTGATCGCGACGTGAACTCTAGTCTGCGACCCTGGTTCCTGAAGCTGCTCGAGCTCGCTATCGCTCGAATCGCTTGTCTCCAGGGATGTCGTGGTGTAATGATGAGATTGAACTGGATCTGAAGTAACAGGTGGGTTTCTAAACCCGACTCTCGGATGGGGAGAGTCCCGGCGTTCAGGAGAACGGCCTCTACGAGGGGAGGGGGTCCTGGAGGACCAGCTGGACGAACGTGACCGTCTGCCGTTTGAATAGCGAGACTCCGTGCTGGAAGATCTCCGACGGGGTGAACGTGGTCTTGAGAAACGATCCCGTCTTGAGGTGTTTCGACGTGCCGGACTTTGCGAGTTTCCTCGCCTATAGCATAGCGACTTGTGATGTCTGCGGGTGCAGTACTGACATGATGGCGCCGTACAGTTGCTGCTATGATGTCCGGGCTTGAGACATTTCCAGCAGAGTCGACGGTCTTTGACGATTTCCCTTCGGGCGTGCTGCGTTGGGACTTCATAGCATCGTTCCGGCTCGTGTTTCCCACGAATACAGAATGGGCAGCGACGCCTTTTGGATGTATTGTCCCTCCCTGGTGAGTGGCTCCTACGCCGTTCGGTGTAGTGACGGCGTGGTGACGGGCGCCGTATTTCTGCTCGGGATGGCGAGCGTGAACTGTGCTGCTGGGTGACGTGTGCCGACGCCAAGGCTGGGTGGACTCCTTGGAGTGCTTCTTGACGGTCGATGACCTGGTCAAGAGCGTCCAATAGATGGTTAACTGTCCAGTCCTCGCCGGCGTTCTTTAGTTCACCAGCTTTTTCCATCGTCCGTAGTGGGAATTTTTCTCCTATCGTGCACTTGTGCGCAGTGGAGGCAGGGTGTTCTCCGAGCTTTTCCAGCTGCACCCACAGCGCCTTCAGCGTACACAATGTGGTACGCTGTGACGTGGGAATGTCGTGCGCCGGCGGCACAGCTTGAAGCTCCTGCACGAGCTGGATGCGCAAGATGTCAGGGCGCATGTACGTCTTCTTCAGCAGCTGAACTGCTTGTTGATAGTTGTATTCGGAAAACTGAAGTGGGGAGATAAGCTTGTATGCCTCGCCTTTGAGTTTGCCTTTGAGATATAGGAACTTTGAAATAGTTGGAACGGTTGGGTTATCGTGAACTGCTACGGCAAACATTTCCCAGAACTCTGGGAAGGCGTGCATATCTCCATTGAAATCTGGAAGCTCAAACGGTGGAAGCTTCACTAACTGAATTGGGTCATGGCTGTAGTATGCTGACGCTCCTTGGCCCGCAGGGAGCCCGTTAAGGCTGGCCATGGGGGCAGAAGGAGTTTGTGGGCTCTCCCTCCGCGGTGCCAGCTGCTCCTCCCCTGGGCCGGAGCGTGGCTGTGCCGGGCCTCGGTCGGTAGGTCGCTCTTGAGATGGAGTGGAAGGCTGGCGACCCTCGACTCCGATCGAGTCGGCAACTGAATTGACCTCTGGTAGTCCACCACTGGAGGGAGTTTGCCTTTCGAGTTGCACTCGAGCAGTACCCAACTCGAGTACGAGCCTTTCGGCTTCCTCGATGGACTCCGCGCATGCATTGGCTGTCCAATGCGCGCGGAATTCCTCGAGGATGCCGGGCGCGTCCTCAGCCTGCTCCAGAGCGAACTCTTCAGCCCGCTCCCAGCGCTCCTCCAGCGACTCGATGCGTCGCTTTAGTCGGAGGTACGCGTTTCCAATGGTCGACCACGTGAGGGGGTCGACCGACGCGGACTTACCTGCGGGGGCGTCAGATGGTACTTGCCCCGTCCGCAGCTTGTCGGCCTCTTCCATTGAGGCCCTCAGCGCCTTCGCCGCCTTGGTGATCTGGGTCTTGATGGAACCGATCGTCGTCATTGTCGGAGTCAACAACTGCGATTACCTGAAATGCGCACTATAAATGACGACTCACGGGGCCGCCTGATGGCGGACACCCGTGGTAGCGCGAGGTAACGAGCGGATGGATGAGGAGATGGAATGGATGGGGGCTGAGAGCACTTCGCGTCCCGAATACAGTAAAGCGCCAGGGGGAGGAAATGAAGAAGAAGAAAAGAATAGAAATATTAAGAGAGAAGGGTAATGGAAGCTAAAGAAAAGAGGGAACTACGATAAGGTAAGCAACTACTGAAAAATAGAAAAAAGCTAACTAAGGGGATGAAGAAAGGACTGAGGGAGATAGAGAAAAGAAATGACTGGAGGACAGAGGAGAATGGGTAGAGAGGCAAAAGAATGAGGGAAGAGTGAAATGAATTGGCAAGGTTTGAGATAAACCCACGCTAGGTGCAGGGAATGTGATGAGTTACCTGTTGCTATTGAATATACTACAAGAGGGGGGGGGGGTGGCTGCAACCCATCATTTGCTGAATTGACACCTGAAGTTGTGAAGGGGGACCCAGTTCGTCCGTCCTACAGACGGAGCCCAAAAGAGCTATGGGGGCCAACTGTAGGTGTATTGGGTACTAAAGAAGGAGGGGACGAAGGGGCATGGATAACCCAAGGAACCCAGGGAGCTAAACGAGAGGGGGGACTGAGGACCGTGCGACGGGGCTACCAACCGACACCGTTACCAAGCTACCTAACCGGGTGGCCAGCCCGTATGGTAGTGGAATGCAAGCGCTTGCCCTTGGGTGCGACCAGGACTTACCCATGCCTGGTACTTATTAGCACGTGGTCTAGACCCCACCCGTCGCAGACGCCCAGCGCGTCGCCTTACCCCCATGAAAAGCCCCTGGGCTTGAGAAACCCCAAGGGACTGCACGCCCGGGGACGGCGCACAAGTTGGCTGGTTGCCACAGTCCAGCCTGGACCCCTGCGCCGTTGCCTCCCCGGCCGTGGCCCTCTAATGCCCACTTTTGGCCCCGATCCCCGCAAAAGACCCCTTGGCCTACAGGCCCCGAGGGCAACACAGCCCCTGCACCGGGCGTGGCAGGGCCGTTTTTACAGCCAGCCGGCTGTCTCCAGACCGACTGGCCAACGGGTCCGCTTGCCAACGTCCGATGCACCATGTTGCAAGTCGGCGGCCCCAGTGCAGCGGCTGTGCCGTGTACACGTGGGACACCAACCTGCCCCATGGGGCACCCGAAGCTGCCAAGGCCCGATGCCCCGGGGAGGTGAAGGGTCCCATGCCCTGAAGTGCCACTCCCGTAGTGGGGATTCCCCGGGTCCTTCCCTTCACTCCCCACCTGAACTGCGTCCCTTCAGCCCCAGGGTTACAGCCAGCACGAGACCAAAGGGGGGACATACTACCCTAGCCCTGGGTTGCCAGCCCGACTCCCGATAACACTGCCCTCGCGACGTCCAGGCAGGGGGCCAGAGCCTGCCCCCCCTGCCCGGACCCCGCGAGGGGCTTAACGGGCTTTTCCCCCCGGCAACCCAGCGACAATAACGATACACAAACAATAACAGCAATACCCGACACATTATGCAACGGACTCACCGCATTCCCTCGCTTGCACACCACACACCTTCATAGGTTTATCTCAATACCAGCACCGACATAGTAGGAACGGAATAGGCCGGACACGTAGATGATGAAATCATAGCCGGCAGAGCAATAAGAGTGGGACCAGGATGGGCCGGGCGCTTCACTGTGCCAAGGCACTCCGCGCCCTCAGCCCTGGCGACCCTTCCAGGAAGGGTCGCCTCCCATCCAACCGGCAGGGACGACGCGGTGACCAGACACCCGGCGGCTGAAGTGGAGCTGGCAGGCGAGCGCGGCCGCTCGCGATCGATGACGGCGTCGAATGGACCCCGCGGTTTGCGCGGGAAGCGGGATATACCCGCTCCGGTGCGCGCGCCCCGCCCGCGGATCAATCCAGCGGAGGCGGGGGCAGGCCGCGCGAGGGGCCGCTCGCTGACGCGCCGCGCGCCCGCAGGAGGATGGAGGGGAACGCCGTGGTCGCGAGACGCGACAAGACCTCTGCTGTGTTGATGGGCTTATATGGGCTGCGGCTCTCTCTCTTCTGCCATCGCATCATCGGCGCTCCGAAAACAGAAGCCAAAACAGACGAAGAGAAGAATTCCGTTTCTAGATAAAGGACCTAGATAGCTAGAACGAACTCTGTACTTCTCTTAAAAGTAAAACTTCACCTTTTTCGGCCATCCGACTAATGCGTGTATCTAACTTGCATGAGGGTTAGGGTAGGTAGGTACAACACAAAGGCAGACAGACACCGACACCCTACTCATACACGACCACATACTCTGTCGGTATACAAAGGATTAGGTTTTTAGCTGCTTCACGAAATTCTGGAGACATTTTTCCACGCTTCTTCGGCGCGCTTGGGAAGGAGCACTACACTTGTGTTCATGCTGGAGAATGTAGAAGGATCACTTTGTGAAAGGTAGAGGGTTCGGTATATGTCGCGATGCCAGCAGATCAGGGTACCATCGCTTCTGAATAGCACGCCAATTTAATGTGGTCTAATTGGATGGGACGTTCCCACCTCTTAGTGCTGCCGGTCTTCGCGACATATACCGAGGGTTCTTAGGGTCCCTATTGACCATAAGCAGGGAGTTAAGCATTGTTTTTGCACTCCATTTCCTATAGCGCAAGCACAGAATGATTCAGCTACTATACAGCGACTATAGCGACTTCAGCGACTATACATACAGTCCACTCTCCCAATATTTACAGATTTGGTCCAAAAACTCTCGTTTAAGAACACGCTCAGATTGCTAGAAATCGCCGTCGTACGAGCACAGAAATCACTGAACAACGTGGAGAATTTCAGTTGTTCTATTGACTACATCTCCACAAGCGGGCCATCAGTTGTAGTCAGTGAAAAGTCCAAAGGAGCCAACACCTCTGTCATCTCTTCAAAATGGAACCGCTTACTAAATAATACCAATAGTGCAAACTATAGCGCAAGGTGCGTGGTAGTGCAGCCGCATGTGCTGGTGTTGCGTGTACGTGATTCAGATTCGAATTTCCCGTTCAAGCCAACCAAGCCTTCCTTGCCTCGGTGAGTTAGTCTGGAAACGACAAAACCCTGACTTGTCCATCGGCTGACACCGCAAGTCATTGGAAAGGCCAAACACGCATTCCGATTGTCTCCACAGCATCCGCAGAACTATAGTGCGTGGCGCATCCCAAAAGAGACTGATTAACGATAACGACATCCTTGGATCTCTTCGTAGTAGCTCAACCTTCACGCACGATTAAAACCACACAAGGCCCCAGTGCCAGGTTAATTGCGATCAAGAGTCTTTCCACAGGTCAAATATGAATCCAGCGTGCTTCCACCCCGTAAAGTAGGTTGCATGGAGCACTCGATAACGAAGACGCATTATCCCAACTACCTCTGCTTCTTCAGCGACCCGGCAACCACGATCAAGTCATGTCGAATACCATCGGTCTCCAAGCCAGACTGATCAGCATGCACCAGGAATGATCAGCAGACGGCTCACACCGCAACAGTTCTCATCTCTGCTCACGATTGGTTAAGAGATGAGAACACGTACTTTGTGGACTCGTTAACTGTGATCGATGTCTTCTATATGTATATAATTGTATGTAATTATTGTTATTTATGAATACTGTATGAAGCTATGACACACATCGTGCAAAAAACGGCTTGAGAATAGCTCGCCAGTGCTTGAAGCACACTCGACAAAATAAACTTTATATTTCGCAAATTGAGCAGCAACCACCTGAAGAGGAGGAGGAATGTGAAATGTTAAGCAATGACACAACGATATGTACAGACTACACGCAAGAATGAAAGGTAAGAACTATCCGTAAGTTGCTGGAGGACATCAGACACTCGGCTACGCTAACTAGAAGTCGCTACAAGCGGCAAGTTTCCTCGCACAGTCGATTATATGCTCATGGAATTGCACTGTGGAGGAGAATCTATCGTCATGGCACAGAGAACAAATCATAACCCGTGATTTCTCTGCCGACTGGAATTCTGGAAGGAACTGGTAGTTCATCGGCACGTTCCCGGAGTCGGACATCTGGAAGTGAATCAGCATGATAACACATGAACAAGGGAATTTCCGATACTCGTTAAAGAACAGCACTTCTGCTTAACTCAGGGGAACCACGCGAAATTTTGGCGCACCATTCCCTAATGAATCTGCTCAAGAGCACAGAAGCTTCCTCATGGTGTGGGACGCTCAGCCTATTTCAAAGAGGAGTGGCGAGGCAAAGGGCTTTTCACCGATGACTGGAGCGCCTGGTCACCCCGCCACAGGACTCGTACCGATTTTTAACGAACAATCGGGAATAGTCGATTCATATGCTTTCAACCAACGACTGGGTTGCTCCCGTTGCTGTCGTCGAAGACTATGAACAGACACAGAGTCCTGATCTTTCTGCTTGCACTTCCCATAACCTTTGAGCTGTTGTTCGATTTTGCTTGTTTGTTCTTATTTACGTACTTATTTCTATCCATCATAGTTGTGCTTTCGATTTTTTTTCGAATACTCGAATTTGAATACATTTGAAAAACGCGATTTTTTGAGTATTCGAATTCGATTATCCAAATTCGAATGGAAAATTATTCGAATACCTATTCGAATAGGTCATTCGATTAGAACCATACTATCCGTGAGCCTAATAGAATAAAAGTCTCCGCTTCTAATCGTCGAAAGCACAAACTCTGAAGGTATCGAGAAAGAGGTCCAACAAGCGATTTGAATTGCAATAATGGGACAGTTATAATTTCGCCAGTCCAACAGTCAGCGAACAGATTAACGACCGTGACATGCCCCATGCACATGCAATAAAACGAGATTATGTCCGAATCAAAACGCAATCACGAAATGATCACTAACGTGGATAGGAACCGGATCTGGCGGTGTTTCGCTGGCACAGCCACCGTCTCTCAAATGCGCTTCGTACTCCATGAAGACCGGAAACAGCCGACGACACACTGTACACAACTGTCCAGTTTGCTTCGGGTGTCGGAATCGGTACGAACCTTTCTGCAAGAGAGAGGAAATTGAGTCGAACCGTAAAGTGTCCTTTATGCGAAGAAGGGAGATCTTATAAAGGCCATATTCGACCCCACGACAGTGTCTTCACACTCCAAATCGAAATCATAGGCTGAGACTAGCCGCAAAAAAATGACCTCCTTGACTTCAAAACTCTATTTGAGTGGACATAACACTATCAACTAAGCAAGCGTTGCGATATTTTAAACGAAAATACAGCGCAATTATAACGTTCGACATAAAATAAGGCTCGTTCACAACTAATTTGCCTTTCCCTTCGTTTTCAAGACTTTCGCTAAGATGTTGCTTTCCATGACTCCTCTGTATACTGTTGCTGTGCACATGTAAATAAATAAGATGTTCATTTCCATTTTTCGCTTTTTATAAACGAGTCGCAAGATTCCAACGAACTTTGGGGCCAAACAATTTTGTGACTATTGATACAATGTATACGTGTTTCCTCTTGAGACAACCTGTATAAGTGCTCCAAGATGACTTCAGTTTGTCCGCTCGAAAGTGGCGGTAAAAGTGAAAGAAATACAAAAGCAAAGATAACGCACTAAACTAGCCTATGAGAGAACAGTGCCTTGCAAGATTCTCTCCGGTGGACACCATTACGTGTCTTATAACGGTGTCTTGTTCCAACAATACTTTTGTGCCAGGCGGAACTCGATCGCGTGCGACGGCACACAGCATTCCTGCCCGGTTAGCAGATGGTACGGGTTTGACCCCACCAGGCGCAAGAATTTTTATCGCAACATAGCATCATGATGAGAGCTTACAATCTCAGTACCAGCCATTTGAGACTTGGAGAGAACTAGTTGAGCTAATCCGTGTGTTTGTTTCATAGTGATGACCCTCCCCTCTCTCTCCCCCGTAGGATAACCCATGAATGAAGTCCCAAACATTTTCTCCGAGTGGCTCGTGTTAGTTTTTCCATGCAAACCTCGGAACTGAACAGAATAATATCTAAATGAATTAGGAAGTGAGGGCACGAAGGTTCCCGATCGCTTAAGGATTCCGTAACCGGCCTTCCACAATCATTGGTCATGGGACTGCTCACCTTATTGTAGAAGGGAATCTCCGACATCTTAGCGTCGGGGACTTCAATCGTTCTTGTCCCTGGATTCAAGGCGCTCATACAAAGCTCACTGAAATGCTGACAGTCGTCTTCAGTAACGAGACCCTCTGAACGCTGACAACGACAAACCTCAGACGCGGGACAATCCTCAAGCTGGCTTGATCCGCCTGACGGCCGTCGAGAGGAAATCGAACTCTTCCAAGATCTATTGCCTATAATAACAACACTTCCTTACAGAACAGCATACAAATATATTAACAGAATTAAGAGGCCGCAAAAATCACTACTCTGGTTGAATGACAACAAGCTTGGCGATTAAAAATTGAAATCACCTGAGGATTAGCTACTCGCTCCATGACCGCGAGCGCATCCTTCGCTTTACTGCGGAATCCCAACAACGCGATCCTCTGCTCTAGAAAAGGAATCGATTTGAGTGTGCTAGTATGTGTAGATTAACGGATACCCACACACACAAACACACACTTTGGCCGCTCTCGACCACAAATTACGTTAACCTGGAGGCATGGCCTCCACACAATTCGAATTAGGAAAGCGCCCAGCTCGCGCCCCGTTCTGGGCACTTCTCAACGCGACTCTCCTATCCAAACATTCCACTGTTCTCAGCATCCTACTGTATATGTTCTCCATATCCGTGTAGGATTGTGAGCCACTCGGTGTTCCCAATAATTATGCTGTCCTCACCCAAATGCTACTTTTGAGGTATTATACCACTAAGATGCAATAGTCTCCTTTCTCTTCCATGTGGACTACTTAATCCCTAAGAAAGCTAGATCTCATCAGGGAATAGTCTCATACGTAGGTCTGAGTGGGGGAAATGGATAGTACTGCGAGATCTCCACCTTCATATAGTAGAAAAACAGGTTTCGTTTTCGATTCTTGAAACAACAGAGCTACGGGCCCTCGAAAGTGGGGTACAATATCGCACCGTCACCGGGTGCCCATCTGCATACGTGCGCGCGCAGATGTATGGGACTTGGTAAAAGGCTTTGCGGCAAATGAATCGGTGGCTCAGCAGGGTTCGACGCTGCTTCACAGGCCAGATGTTCGACTCCCGTGCTCTGCACTTCTTTGCATTTTTTCATGACCGCTCCCTTCTTTACTAATTTGCTTCCTACACATCTCCTACACATCTATTTCACTATAAATTGTCAAATAAAGGTCAGATTCGTGAACAACATTCCAGATAACCCTATAGACAAAATTTAGGCGAAAACAGTGACCACGACCTTACTACCATTAGTCACCCCTACCTACTGTAACTTACCGTACTACAGCGTAATACGAAAAACGATGTCAGATTTGTCATCAGCATCCCAAATACCCCCTGGGAGAAGTTTGGGCGAAATCTGTGACCTCGACAGCCCTAGTCATCCGTACCAGCTGTACCAGGTACCTGCTATGAGGTCACTGTTTAACATTCGCTCAAAAGCCCAAAACATTGTATAATTCAGAAAGTGAGAAAAGTGAGTGAAGCACAGCCCACAGTAGAACATTAGTTGCCGATTTAGAGTGAAATAAATGTATAGGAGATGTGTAGGAAGTAAGCTGATTTAAACCACCATTAAGGCACCATTGTACTTTTCTCGCCTAAACCTCGCCCTGGAGGGTTTTTGGAGTGTTGATCACGAATCTGACATCCGTTTTTCGTACTACGCTGGAGTACGGTAGGTTACAGTTGGTTGGCGTGACTAATGAGGTAAGGTCATGGTCACCGTTTTCGACTAAACTCTGTCTATCAGGGTTATCTGAGGTGTTGCTCACGAATCTGACCCTTATTTGACAAATTAAAGTGAAATAATTGTGTAGGAGATGTGCAGGAAGCTAATGGGTAAAAGAGACAGCAGTAATGAAAATGCAAAAATAGGGAACAACGCGGGAGTTGAACATCTTGCCTAGGACATGTGAGGCACCGTCGCACCCTGCTGATCCACCGGTTCGCATACCGCAAAGCCTTTTACCAGGTCCTATACATCTGCGTACGCGCACGTGCAGGTGGGCACGCGTTAACGGTGTGATAATGCATCCCACCTTCGAGGGCTCGTAGCTCTTTTGGTTCAAGGATTCAGCAAAAACAAAACATGTTTTTCTACTATATGAAGAGTGGAGATTCTGCAGTACTATACATTTCCCCCAATCAGACCTACGTATGAGACTCTTCCCTGGTCAGTAGCTTGCACTCCAAATAAAAGAAACCTCCCATCCCCTAAAAAGGAACCAGAGTTGAGTTTAAAAACACGAAAGGACTTGAGAGACTTGTTGGAAAAGTTCTTTTCAAGCTCTTAACCAAGAAGAACGTACCGTTAGTGAAGTCCTGCACGTGTCTGGAAAGGTTTTTGTTCGGACAGCTATGCTCCTGAATCACCGAGAGAAACCGTGACGATAGCGTGCACACCTCGCAGTACCATGGAAACACTCGGGCATGTGGACGGTAGTACAGCAGCCGATTCCGAACCTTTAACCAGAGTGCGCGACGAACTTTGAACCGACGGTTTTTCCTGAAGAAACGGTGAATACCACTAGGAAAAAGTTCGGTTTCTTGCAAGAAAGAAAAATCAAGGCTGATCTTAAACGGTGCTTTCTCATGTTGCGCCGAACACGTTTCTTAGTGCAGTGTTGTTGAGGCAATTTGAATGCTAATTGAACTTTAGAGTGAGTTACGATAACCAACCAAAAGAGAAGGCTGTGGTGATCCTACCCAGACACTCCATAATTTGGACCTCGATTGGTGACAGTCTCGAAACCTTTCTATCGTTCGTGGTCCCATTCGGCAAAAAGGAGCTCACTACTGGCTCAGAGCTGAACTGCCGAAATGAAGCCTGGACGGTGTTCAACACATAAAGGGTATTACAGTCAAAAGTAAAAACGTAGGTATTTATTCATGAATTAATAATATCTCGAAACCATTAAAGTTCATAGAAGGAAAAACATATGACCATCAACGTCAATAAATCTATAAAGATAAGTCACACTGATTGATCATTGATCACATGATTCTGCTGCATGATTTTGACTATGACCTTTTAGCACTGCTGCATCTTCATGAGGACTTTTAGCACATATTTGACCTACACAACTGCTTTCAGGGTCTAGCAGACCCTGAAAGCAGTTGTGTAGGTCAAATATGAAACAAGCGAGTGCTTTACCATTCGCAGAGAAGCCTGCTAGCTATTAACTGTCCCAGGAGAGATGAAAGGCCTAATTGATATCGTCGTTGAATCGAAACTAACGATAAGACCCACTCGCAGTGCACACGCGATCGCCGTCTCCTGCCAACAATGCTACCTTGTTATTTTCGAATATCTATTAACATTTCGGGAAGCTATTTAAAAGCAATAAATAAATAATGCCAAATATGCAAACGCTGTTCCTCTCTCGAAAGTGCACCTTACCCCAATTCAAAGCTAAGCTGAGGCTAATCAAAGGATGGTGTTGATCAATCTCTATTTAGGATGCACATAGCATTCTACATCTTTGGGATATCATAGGGGAGATTGAATGAGTGTTTGGATTATGCAATTACTTTCGGTGGGCAGCTTATGGACAAGTCAGTGTAGTGTTCTTCACAAACAAGCCTCGTACCACTTCATCGACCCAGTAGGGATGGAAGCCTTGGTTTTGCTGGCCGAGGTCTGGGCCAAGAACCCCGATTCGGGGTGCACGCGACATTGTGCGCCACTTCGATTGTTCTACACTCCTTAGTTCCATTACAGACAATGATAAAAGAAAAACGCCAACGGTAATGGATTTCTTAGGGATATGCCCCGCAATCAACCTATGCGTAGCATCACACAGCCACTTCGAATAAGCACCTATTCAGCGATTAGGATGGCGTTCTAATGGTGCAGGTAGAGAAGCCAGGCTTTTACACTCCAAAAATACAACAGCACCACTATTTCATACTCTCCAATCAGGGACTGGACGGCAATTCGGTTGTGACACATCGAGTGATTCGACTTTTCAAAAGTTGGTGCCTTTCGTTAAACTTAAGGTTGCGAGAAATCTGCCAAAAAACTGGTCACGATGCACCGCCATCCTCGACCTGTGGACTGCTGGTGTAGGCACTGCACGCTATTGCTTCTACTGCTTTATTCATTTCGCTCATGTGTGTCGATATTGCCGCTCATACTGATCTCATCAATAATCCTACCGGTATCAAAAATTTTCAGCGAAGTACAAAGCGCTATTGTAGAGCTTGAAATGAAAGGCGATTAATTGACTAAGAAATAGGGTGGGAAGGTCACACATGCCAAATGGAGAGGTGATCGAAATGCAAAAATTAGGCAGGGTTCAGATTCCGGAAACCGCACTCTTGGCCCCGATTTGCAATGTCGCGCTTGATCCACCGAGTGCTTGTTTTCGCGTCTTTTGACAGCTCCCTTACCTCTTCTTTGGGCGCCTACGCACGTGTCGGGTGTTGTAACCTTCGAGGGCTACTAATCCCTTGGGTTCAAGGACTGAGCAACTATCAAACACATTTTCCACTATTTGAAAGGCGGAGAATCTCGCAGTTGTAACTGTGTTCGCCGCTCAGACATACGCTTCTTATCCAAGAAAAAAGAAAGGCCGCATGGGAGCGCGGAAGAACAATCGGAGGAGGTACTGCTTCTCTATTACACCATGAATCGTAATCCTTGGTTCGGGCTGATCCAGGCCAGACAAGTGACTCAAGGATCTTTGAATTTGTACCAAGCTTGTCCGTAAACGATTAGACACTAATTCGTTTTTCGACTGGCTGTCATACGTGCGTAGGTCGAATATACATTCAATCTGTCAACATGATATCCCGTACAAATGGAATGCGTGGCACATGCCTCGGAGGGAATAATTTTACGCCGTGTTTTGTTCAGTCATTACCCCATTAGGCTTCATTTCTTTTCAGAGAGATGAAAGGATTGCGATATCGCGAAATGGAATACGAAACGGCACATGCCTCAATTCATTGCGAATACCAGAAATACGAACACATTAAAGACATACAAGCTGGCTACACATTCACATTGCTCGTCACCTTGGAAGAAGTAAAAAGCTATCAGGGAAGTGACGACGAGCTGGCAGCGGAAGAATAGGGATAGATGAGTATAGGATTTAGTTAACGACATAACCTATTTTTCTGAACGAAGGAAAGCCCGTAAACCTAACCCTGCAAATAGCCTAAACTTAGCTACATCCTTATTCCACAACTATTTCAAACGAAAGAGGTCCTCCTAATCAGCGAAAAGCGGGGAGAGGGAAGAGGAATCGGACAATGTGGGCAAATCTGCATATCGCCCTCATTTGCTGCTGCTAATGCGCTCCGAACTGATATTTCTTTCGTAATATTAATCAAACGTGACGCCTGGGTCATTCTTCAATTAATAGGAGGAAATATGTGAAGGAACGAGTGACTGGCCCGACGCCCTGCCAAGCGCTTAATCTATTACACCACTATTTCAATCAATATCTCCTTCGGTTCAGGACGAGTCCCAGTAGTTTCAAGATCTGTTCACTGTGCAACACCCCTATTCAAACTCGAGCCCCTTCAGTCTATGGCGACTTTGTCTGCCATATAGAAGGCAACTCTTTAGGAATCTGACTTTACTTACTCAAGAATTTCTTCATAAATCACTCGCTCACCATTCCACCATAGATCGAAGAGATGGATGAAGATGCTGCACGTATTTTTTAGGAACGTCGGAGATTTTTCGAATGCGAATCTTCCTTCTCTTCATTCTGGTAGCTGTGCAGCACGTCGTCGACAGTCGTGGCGGCCGAAGAGGCGGCAAAGGCAAGGGCAAGAGCAACCTGCAATTCGCGCAAGTGGCCGAGTTCTCACTGATCCACACGCAGCTCGCCGATAATCGGGTAAGATATTGAGAGAGCGACACTTTGAAGACACAAACGGCGGTAAGGTCCAAGGTGTAAGTGATGAAGTGACCCAACAATGAAGACTACGGCGCTGTGGTGCTTGGAGAGGATCAACCCAGCATGAGAAGCGCACTTGGTACATAGCTGCACACTATGCATTTCACTTCTATCACACATCCGCTTCAGTTTCGTCTCATCGTAAAGCAAGAAAAGAAGCTCCAGGATGTGACCAATCTTACCATCAACACGCTTATCTGGGCTACATTCCGTGGTTCCCTCCCTCGCCCAATTCTATGTTCTCCTCCCCTTTAGCGAGAGACAACATATGACCCAATTATGCCACTGTTTGCTTGTTTTTGTTACTATCAGCTGTCTCATTCGTCTCCTCCTCCGGGGTATTGAAATTTTTAATTATCTTCCCCTACCCCGCAACAGGGGAACTACCAGAATTTAAAGGAGAGGCAGACTGGTTCTGTTCCGCCCTCCTTAATTTATCCCGGATCGCCGTGGCTGCCTTAGGTCATGAAGGTACGGTGTAGCGACGAGCTTTCCACAGAAATGGTGGACAATCCTCTTCTTCCGTGGAAAACTTGCCGCTACTTCGACAGATCTAGGTGAAAGTTATGGAACGCCCCGCATGAGAAAATCCAGAAGCCAAGTTGTGGGTATAAGTGACAAAAACTATTTGCAGAACACATTTATACTAAATTCAAAGGCAGCAATTCTTGAATAGTGCTAGAAAAAAAATAGCTAGACTTCACATTGGCGAACAATTTGCACATGAAGATTCTCCAGGTTTTATACAGAGAACAAAGCATCCTCCGATCCTCTTCCCCTTTCCTTCCTATGCTGCGGCTTGAAGAGCGTCAATAGAGGAACCGAAAAGTGTAGAGAAATATCCTCTCGCGGTGTA
Organism: Heligmosomoides polygyrus polygyrus; assembly: GCA_947396885.1. Classification (NCBI taxonomy): domain Eukaryota; kingdom Metazoa; phylum Nematoda; class Chromadorea; order Rhabditida; family Heligmosomidae; genus Heligmosomoides; species Heligmosomoides polygyrus. The sequence goes on from OX377202.1 coordinate 32,397,344, forward strand.
GCTCTATATATCCTTCTCGTAGTCCACATTTTCTCGCTGTTGTTCAGCAGCCATAATGAAGTGCCTCCTATAGGATAGATAAACGCGACTATACCATCTCAAAGAAGGAACTGAAAAATGGAAATGTGATAGAACTCCAATAGTCGAAATCAGTGAAGACTGACAAGAAGATAGCGAGCCTACCGATGAAACGAAAAACCCATTGAAAATTCCTTTAAGTTTCTGAGCAATTCTGATGAGCCTTCAAACCAGATTTTAGCGGAAAATACTAGTAGAGTCGTTAATCGCTAAAAGAGCGGCTCTCCCCCACGTCCCATGACGCCGAATGCACGCTTAACGCTGATAGTCCAGGGCAAAGAAGCTTAGTCCTTAAGGTCAGTTGTGTTTCCGTTACCACCTTATTTCGGAGGCTTAGGATAAAACCTCTCTAACTGTATGTAAACAACGCCAGCTCTAGAGGTAAGGAATGAAGGACAAAGCTTATTCCTCGAAATGCCCACCCACCGGCCTTAAACGATCCCTTTCGGATCAACGACGTGTATACATAATGAAAGCAAGGCTACTTCATGAAGTGGTAAATCTAGGCCTCGCCCAGTTCACAAGTCATCGAAAAGACGAAAACTTCAGTGCGATTAGATCTCGAAATGAACTCGGTCAGATTGTTTAAGCTCTGGAGGCGACTCCTACCAACTGCGCCATGTGGCTGTATCGAAAACAGAACCTACTACGGTCCAGTTCATGTGTAGGTATCTGCCATTTTGACAAGTAGCCAATATACAAGAAGGCAAGAAGGATCGAGCTAGTAAGCTCATAGAGGTGCAACCTTAGTTTGAGGAGATCTAATAGTGTGCCCCACCACATCCAACCTTGAATTTGTTCAGAGAGAAGGTGGTGGGGAATAGGAGACGGAAGAAGTGACCCAATAGTCATTGGTCCTCCAAATAAGGATTGCATCCTCACGAACTCTATTGGCTACTGTAGCCGAATTCATGAACGTTCCCGGTAACGTTTTTGGAAACGTTCCCGGCTTCCCACGGGAAGCGAGCAGGTAAGAAAGCGAGGCGGGAGAGAGTGGCGAGAGATGATATCGCATATCTCCCGCTCCCGCCACTTCATAAATCCGGCTACTGATATGCGATTGGCTTTGTCAAAGCACTGACCTCCTTCATGAAAGTAGAGACACCTATTGCACAAAGCTCTCCAATCAGTTTCAATGAATTGATCCAAAACTGTGCTCTCTATTCCAGAGTGCTCACATAGTCACCGGCTCGCACTTCAGCCAGACGTTTCGACTTGGTTACAAGCTGATAATCATTTGCAAAGCGAAAGGTGAGCCGCGACCAACGATAAAATGGTACAAAGAGGGTGCTGAACTGCATCCCAAGCACAACATTCATGTGAGTGAATGAAGTTCCTAAAATAGCTTATGTTCCAATTATTAACAGTTCTTTGCAGTACTACGAGAAACCCCTGGACAGCGACATGCTGTGGAGTAAGTTGGAGATTGGTGAGTCCCTACTAAAACACCTATCGACTACGTAGTGTGAACGCTTCGAATACATCGAGTAGTCATGTTCAGACCCAGCGACGATGGGCGACCAAGGAGTGTACGCGTGCGTTGCGAACAATCAGCATGGAGTGATGGCGAAGAACTTCAAAGCAGAGTACACCTACTGAACGGCACCCAATGAGGAAACCACGAAGGAAACCATGAATCATTTCATTACGGATAATAAACAGCTGACCTTGTTCTTATGCCTATCAGCCATCACCCCGCTGCACAATAGGCCTTTCCGCGACTAGGTCTTTTTAAGGGCTACGGTGTAAGCCAGTCAATCTCGTCTAGGCTTATCACGAGGTACTACCAGTGAATTCATAAGCAGACCCTCAAGCTTTAATCCGCCAGGTTTGGAGTGTGGTAACAGGTTCACAAACAAATCAGACCGCTTGAGTCATATCCGAAAAGGAAGTGAAAGCAACAAGTATCATCAGGAGCTTAGAGCTGAAGTGTTTGAAGCCTGTGGCTGAGGAACACAAAGCGTTTATGAAGGAACGTTAGTCGAATCCCACGGTCAGTTGTTAGCAGTGCATGGACTAACTGTGTACGACGGCGCTTCAAAACATTATTTGGGTGAAGCTCCTATTGAGCATGCCGAGGAGCATGAAGGTGCTGAACAGGGGTGCACACAAAATTCTGTGCGTTAAATTTTTTTAACGAAATTTTTTTAACGGAAAATTTTCGTTAAATTTCCGGTAAATCGTTAAATTTCGTTAAAAAGTACAATTACCTGCAAACCGTTCTTTTACGTGAAAAAATCAAGGAAAACCTTATACGTTTCAACTTCATGAGGTCAACAGATGAAGTTCAAGGAACGGAGTGTAACTTTGCAATATAAAAAAACAGTTCATCATCATCAAGCACAGAAAAATAAATAAGCCTTCAGTAACAAATTATCTACAGGGTGTGGAACAAGAGAGGTATGGAATTACCATGCAAGATTCTCACCGACAAGGCATCTTAAAATGTGCGATCAGGCAGAACCCGGAGACCCCCCCCCCTCCCACCTAGTTCTGTGCGAAACCATTTCGAGTGACTGTTCTACGAGCATATATAGTCTCGATGCCGGCATCACCCCATTAATTACAGAAATGGTTTAATAAAGATACAATTAAAAGGATATCAGTGGAATGTGAACACGTTGTCGAAGGCACGATTTTCGAGTGCCCGGTGTGTGGGACCAATCCATTCTTTTGCAACCTCGAGACCGTGACACGACAACGTGTCACATGGCCCTACACTGCCGAAAAGGTGTACTGCGTTTTCAACGTGTTAACGTTCAGAAAAAGTAGCTTTGCTATTTTTTTATTAGCATTTTCTAAAATCGTTTAAAATATGTCCAGCGAGCGAAAACATTCTTTCCGTCAGGACTGTTCAAGGTGGCGGGCAAAATTATTCTGCGATAAGCAACGCCAGGTGAGGATAGGCATATCTTACGAGGAGGTTAGACCGGTATTTTTGTGGATTCCTTGGAGTGCTTATGGGCTCGGCGAAGAGACTTCTAGGTGCAAAATGCATCAAAGGTTAGAAGGATAAAGGGCGGCATTACTCAATCACTATCCCCGCACGCATTCTACTTCTACGGGATGTGGAGGCAGGTTGAATGCGTATTTGGGCATACAATGACTTGCGGTGGCCAGCCGATGAACAAGAGACAAGTCTGGTACCAATTCACCCCGGAGGGATGGAAGGCTTGGTTGGCCTGGGCGGGAAATCCGAACCAGGAACCTGGTATCGGGGCACGCGACAGCCGGCATCTCCTCCAACTGCGCTACTCGCGCACCCGAAATGCATTTAATTTTTTTAATTCAAAGCATATTCATGAAAACATTAAAATATTCTTGCTGATCTCAATATTTCTTTTAGGAACAGTCCTAATAGGGAGGATGAGACCTGCAACATTAGTGAAGACTAAGGGCAAATGTGATAAACTCACTGAGAAAAAAGTCCGTTAAATTTCTAAGAATTCTCGTTAAGTCGTTAAGCCAGATTTTAACCAAAAATGCCGTTAATTCGTTAAATCCGTTAAATCGTTAACCGTTAAATGTGCACCCCTGGTGCTGAACAGTGTGGAAGAACGGCGTTGGTGGAGAGCCAAAAGCTAAAGTTGTGTGGTTCATATGCATCAGCAGTGGCTATGTGGACTGAAGAGACAAACCACAATACTTTGTCCCAATAGGTGGAGAACTATCGAGTTCCATAAAAAACTAATCTTAGAACTAAACAGTAGTCAGAGCTGGAAAACATCAAGCAAAGTCTTCATGTTCTAATATGTTAATATGTTCTAGTCAACCTCACTTTTTTGCCTCAAAAAAGGTCTTCAAAGTACATCCCACGCCCGATTCTTAATGAATCTCGGCATCCTTGACATTGTATTTCCCTATAGCTCTTTCAGCATAGCCAAGATTGGTACCAGATCTTTATCAGACTTAGTATCAGCATTGTCGTCCTCCTCATTCTGAAAAAGCCAAGTTCTACTTTCCAAAATGCCATTTCGTTCTGTAGAAACCATCCAAGCCGGTAAGAGACTACGAAAACGATGCCGTAGGAGGTCGAAAACAATACCAATCTCAAGTGTGGACAGAAGGGTCCACCGTCACCCCAGCTGGACGAAAGATCAGTGAATGAGCGGTCTTTAAAGGCTACACTTGCCTCAGATGTAGAAGAGCAAACTCTTAAAACGCGAACGAGCCCGCGAAGACGACAAATGCCTGAACCCACGATCAATTCTAGTCAGAAGGCGCCCAACTAAACTCAACAGAAACGCGGCGAAAGTCTAGAGACGAGTGTCCATTCTTTGCACTATCCAAAACTGTTAGCTCTACCCCAGCCTTAGCAATCATAGGTGCCTTCTACCGGTTATAATATATAAGCAGCCATACATAACGTTTCGCTTTAAAGGCTTTCGTAGACTTGAAAAGGCCCCCCCCCCCGTTTAGAATTGTCGAGGAGTCCCCACATCATAGGACAGCGACCAGACCTTTCGCACAAATGCATGGGCGATGTAGGGCATCATACGTCCCTTCCGACTAGGGCCGACCTGAGAACGATAGAAGTCAACGTTTAAGCAGACGAACTTCACCATGAGCAGCAGAGCTGCGCGAGCGCTAATTAGACAGTGCAAGTGGAGCGCACGATGTGTTCTAGAGCGTGAAATCTCGGCGAGAGGTAAAAGAATGCCATCGTGCTCGGGGGCTGGATCTCTCTTGCACAGGTAGATTTACAGCGACATTTCTTCTTCGTTGGCACGAAGAGGCAGTGGTGTTCCTCACCTTCTATGATGGCCCTAACATGCCTGCCTGTCGAATAAACGTGCTTGGATCGTGTTTGCGAAGGTGAGATGAGGACCTTATTTGTGTCTCCTCTCGTGCCGTTCTTCAGCTAAAAGCAACGGAACGGAGCCATTCGCATGCTAGAATAGTCGCGTGAACTTTAACCGCTCAAGATTGTCGCTCGGTCTTTTAATGATACACAAAATGACATATTGCCCGACAGAATGTAAAGTCAATGAGATATTTATCCCAATACCACCAAGCACATGAGGAGGAACTTTGGGAGCATTTGTGCCCAGGGCCAAGAAGAACATAAGAAGTTTTTTCGTGTACAGAGCAGGTACAGAATTTGGTAAATTCAGCGAAAAGCAGCAGGTTGCATTACGCGTTCGCGCCTTCAAGAAGCAGCTGGATAACTTACTTCGAGTAAGTAGAGTTGATGTGTTCCGTTATGTTTTCGTTACTGAGGCATTTGTTCTACATGGTCACCCATGTAATAAACATACAAACATACATACCCACTATAGTTGTACCCGAATGAATATTCGAGCATTCGAATTCAAATATTCGTATTCAAACGTTTGAATAAACGCGATTTTCGAATGTGTTCGAATTCGAATGCTCGAAAATCGTCACTGTTCGAATATATTCGGTTATTCAAAATTTTTGGGAGAGCACAACTATAATATCCACACGTTGGTGGGCGACCTGAGGATGAGTGAGGTCGATTACAGTTCGAGCTCAACGGGTGTCAGGGAACTTCATTACGTGACTGGTTCACCCACTTCACAGCAAACCACCACTCTCGACGACATAATCGACGAAGTTGGAAACTCTGGGAGCCTTGTTTGACAGTTGGGCTTCTTTGGTCTCCGGAACTGCAACTCGATTTCAGCGAGACATCTGACAACAGCGGAAGCGCGGATGTAGACTGGTCGCCGGAGGATGACGACGATGTGGGAAATATTACGTCTTCTTGTATAGTGAGGAGATTGCTGTATGTGACGGCCGTGAGATCACTAGCAATATGGTTGGCTGAGGATGAAAGAGACATCGATACTGTTATGCTTTCTCTCCAGAGTTCGAATGGGGGTCGAAAAAAATCAAACATGAGTACACTAACTAATCAATTAGTTAAAAAAATATAAATATTAATGATAAATAATAATAAAGTATAATAAATAAGAAACAAAATTAAAATCATAAATAAATAAATAAATAAAAATAAATAAATCTTTTTTATCCAATTTTTCAATTTTCAATTTTTATAATTTGTACGCAAACGAAAATCACCTGTTCTTCTCAATGGCCAATCGAATGTATTATGAACGCTGTTGCTTTGCGCGTTTATTTTTGTTTATATCGTATCATCCAGGTTAAAATAAAGTTATAATGTCAGTATGGTACACTACCGTGGCCAAGTTACACTTTACATTGGAAAAAACGGACAAGCAAGCCTAGCAATGCAGGACGCCGGCCCCTGGATCCGATCCCCTGTCCTTTTCTCTGATCCTGGCCCGCCACCTTATCCACTCGGCCATCTATCCGCTGATTCCTTGATGGTGAGCGGCGCACCTCAACGTTCCACTTCGGTTACTGTACCGCTAACAAGCAAATTGAGAGATCCCCGTAATTCCTCTACCGTTCCAGCCGCAAACCTTTTACCGGTTAGATTGTAACCACATGGCAGTTCCAGACGTCAGTTTTGCTTTATCGGCCCGCACTGAAGTGCAACAGTTCTTGCAATTTTTGTCCTATCCAGATGTCTGCAGAAAATTTGAAAACCACTACGGTGCTTCTCAGTCCCTACAAGCCTCAATAGGTCACTTTCAAATTTGCCACGGGACGCTCATTGACCTCCCTTATGAGACTAAACCAGCTCTCTCTGCTGTCATTCCTTCTTTCATGTTTCTATCACCATACTTCCATCACAAAATAAAAACTTGTATTTATGAGTACTACATAAAAAAGAATAAAGGACAATGATGGACGTCAAACAATTCCTTCCTGATATGTGCCACGCTTATTTTCGCTTTTTTTGACCACTGACTTGGTCACCGACAGGGCACTACAAGCCTTTGTACAGGTCAAATACGCATTTGAATAGCGTCCACGATATCCAGCAGAACTAGAATGCGCATCTTAAACAACGGAACAACGGCCTGATTAACTATGTTCTTCATCCTTTTCTAAATATTTACCCTCTACATTGACTTCCGGAGGGTAGCAGGAGTGTGCACAAATGAAATCCGAAATTTCGTAAGTCGTAGACCGTAATTACGGAAAGCCCGTCGTAAATCATAAACCATAAACGTAGGAGGTATAGTTTAGTAGCCCTATATTACTAGTTCTGCTGTTAGCGGTATTTAAAGGTAATCCAATACATGTTTATGGTGCTATTTTCAGCTAAAGCTACTTCTTTTGGTCAAATGGACACCTTTAAAGTCAGTCCAACACCTTAACACCCCTCAAGCCGAACTAGACATGTTCCAAAAAATCTGAATGAATTGTTGCTTGTTAAGCTTTATCCTATTTAAATGGGAGCAAACAAGTTGTGATCAAGTGAAAAGCACAATCAGAAAACAAAATTTCCATCCCTTCAGCTGGCCTTTCGCTTGAGTGTGAATATACTTTGCCATAAACAATAGCAAAAAGATACTGTTAAAATTTCCGATTAATTAAAAATTACTTAACCGCCGACCGACTCAGAAAAAGTAAGGTTTGCTCAAGTTATCCAGCAAACATTGCGTCCTGAGCGAGAGCATGTCAGAACCCAATCGTTTTTTAGTGGAAAAGAACAAGTACTTCTCGAAATAGTAGTCACCTATGTATTATAAAGAGCGATCATGAACAATAATACGAAATGGTTTGCAAAACGTTTGAAGAGAAATATTAAACATTCAAACAATCGCTTCTGGTATTTGACGATCCACGGTTGGAATAGATCGCAATGTGATCCAGTAAGGAAGCTAGTAAATTAGAGCAAAATATGTTTATGAAAATTCGGGAAAAAGGCGCAAAAATCTGCTGAAAATGAATTCTGCTCTGATAATCGAAAAGTTACAGCTTTCCGAGCGGCAAATCCAAAATAACACATCGTTAAAGTCATGCGCACAAAAGTTGTAGGATTTGGAGTTCGAAGCTGTTTTCGATTTTGTTTGATCTCCACGTATGTTGCCTTAATAGATTTGCATTTCTTTATTTCCTAGAAAGTTTCCAGAGAAGAAAACTCATCCTGTACAAGAGTAGCGGAAAAATGCCTTCCGATAGTGCAAGAGCTCCCACTTTCTAATTCAAATAAATAAATCGGAGATTTTCACTAAAACGTTTTCTTGACAGCGATACGCCGAGTGTAACATTTTTTAACCAGAACTGTTCTGGCTTAAATGAACAAAGTTATGACCATTATGACCATTTTAAGTTAGAGATCAAAATTTCCAATCCGCCCTTATAGGATACAGATACTCTACGTTTCCATCTTGAAGACCACGTTGAAGGTATGTTGATTAAGGTCGAAGTTCTTGAATGATGGAGTTCTAGACTTGGTGTTTCTGCCTCGAATTGCCTTTGCCTACGACTTTGATGTCTAGAGGAAACCACCCATACAGATACAAACTGAACGCGTGAAATGCGTGTTGGATTGTAACAGGCACGGGAACATCCACGGATTTTTTATCATCGATCTGGATCCACCCTCGGGCTGCCGGCTGCTAATTCACACGCTGGCTTCCCCGACCCAGTTCGATTGAGGATCGTTGAATGGGCTGTTGAAACGTCCGTCCCTGCTTCTCCGCGCCGTAAGCAGCAGTAGGCATACAAGGCCTGTGACGATTAATCGCCGGTCTGCGGAGAGCATCTGGACGCCGTCTGTCATGACTTCCGCTGCCGTCCGAGCCTGCATGCGCTGGCGAGCGTTTGCATTTTGCGACGCCTCCTGCAGTTGTCGTGGTGCAACCGCTGCCATGTCAAAGTTAGGGGGGTCGGCTCGACTCCGCTAAGGCTGAAAAAGTCCATCAATTCTCCGAGCAACATGCATGCATCCTCAGGCAAAGGATGACACTCGGGGCGATAGACGTCGCACTTGTTGCTGGACTTCGACGGCTTCGACGGTATCCATATACCAAGTTGCCTCTCCTTTACCCTCCAACACAGTCTACTTTTTCGTGTGCCGCGTTGGTTGCATGTTCGTCCTTCCTTCGATGAGACCAGGCTTACAAACCGTATATTGGTGAGGCGAGAAAGGGAGTCGAATAAATGGGCATTGTGCCGGGTCTTTTTTCAATCTTTGAAACGTGAAGGGATGGCTGCATGACTGCAAGGACTTTTGTGGTTCACCGCTTCGTCGATTATCTAGAACCAGAAGCAGTGTTAGGACAAGGATAAAGGGCGCCGTTTTCGAGTGCGCTCCTTCTACTTCTATCGAGATGTCGCAGTGACAATCGTACTATAATAATAACGCGCTAAGCGCCGAGTCATACTATCTGTTGTGTATAAAATGAGTGATAGCAGTGATATAAGATGTAAGCCATTCCCTGCCGTATAAAGGCGGTGAATGTAGTAAGGTGTACTTTTTTCTACGGTGTGTTCTTCTGCATTGGTAACTACCGAATAAACCCTCCTTCTTACGGAGCGTCTCCAGACACAACACTATCGATCGGCGCCGCAGCAGAAATTAATCATAAAATAGGGGGAAAACTCAGGGGGGGGGAATAGGGGGAAGATGGGGGAAAAATTACGGCACGAAATAGCTAAAAACACCCAGACGTCTTCTCCGTGCCTAGGAACTTCAGCTCTGGGGCAATTGAGGTCGCTGAACATGAATCTACGGTACGTTTTTGAAGTGTATCGATCGCTATCGATCGATATTGATCAAAGTATCGATTTTTTGTGGATGTCGTCAAGGGGTACGAAACTTTAGCCCTGGGGTAGTCGAGGTCGCTCGACACGAATCTTAAGTTCGTTTTTGTAGTATCGTCAGTTGATATTATCAAATTACGGGGCTCGAAAATAGCGGAAAATACCCAAGCGTCTTCTGCCTGCTAGGTGATTCAGACGACGTGTGGAGTACGTCGCATGACCTGCCTGGGACTAAGAAGACGTGCCAAAGACGTCGCTCAACGTGTTTGGGGATTCAGGTAGACGTGCCGAAGACGTCGTCCAATGTGCATGGAGATTCAGAAGGCGTGCCAAAGACGTCGTCTGCTAAGGGGAGATCATTGAGGGGGACCAGTACCAGTAATGGGGGACCGTTTCACTAAGGGAGGACGGTAGTGAGGAACCAATAGTTCGTCCTGTCATATTATGTACTGTATGTATGTACTGCGAGCTTTTTGTACTCCTAGGTAAGAAAAAAAGTTGTACAACTAGAGCATCTGGCTAGTAACACTGCAACATGGCGCGAAGCGCGTAAGTGCGAGGCACGACGATAGGCGTGACTGAATACGTATTTGGCCTATAGAATGGCTTGACGTGACCAACCGAAGTCAGTGTTTTATCCTTTCCCGACACGTCTCGTAACAGTTCGCCAATCTCGGAGCGATGCAAAGCTGGGCTGGCCTCGGCAGGAAACCCGAACCAAGAATCTGGAATTGGTTGCACGTGACAGCTTTTCCGACCGCACTTCCACGCGCCGAGACGGGCGTATTACATTAGCTAATTTGTTGAAATTCGCAACCTGATGAGCCGGTTACACAGTGCGATTCACTGGCACCTCATTGCCCAACATCGTGTCAATTCTGCTTCTTTCTCAATAATGATGTGACGGACTTCGGATTATCCGAGTGACGTGATCGAGAGGATAAAACTCTGGCACCCTACTAGGACGTATGGAAGCGTTGCGCTTAAACTAACCATCATCGACGGAAGGATAAGTTCTAAACGGAACTCGTGATACCATTTCCCAGAGAAGAAATTATTATGTCTTCACCATTCTGTAAGACGCACTGCACACTTCAATACATATAGCATTCTTATTATGTAACTGACTTTTGGAGCAACTTGGATTATTCAGCGGTTCTTTCATCTAGTGTATTTTTTTCAACAAAAAAGCAGGGGAATCACTAGTCGCATTAAAAGGACTTGCCTTATTTCACATTGCAGGACGTCCTATGCAGTTACAGTCACTAGTATTCCGTTTCCTTTTCTTCATCTTGGTGGCAAACCTACCTGTCTTAAAGGCAAGTGCTGTAGGATTGCTAGTGTTGGATACTGCTCTTCATTGAATCTTAATGCTATCCATAATTGCACTATATAAAGATCTCAGCAAAATGACAAGACAGATGAAAAAAAAATGAAAGACAGCACTTTAGTCGGCCAAGCGTTATGAACTATAGCGTTAAATTCTTCGTTAAACTCTCCGATTCCCCTATTTAGGAAGCTGCTGTTGATCAAGTGTTAGAAAACGTTATCACCGAACGTCCCAGTAGAAGAGATAACTAAATGATATCTTGACTCTTACAGACCTCATTTATACAAGTTCGCCTAGAGAATCAGGAAGGAAATTTAGATACTAATTTTCAAACTCTTCTTTTATTTAAAACTTTTACTCGACTTTTTCATTTTAAAGCGCGGTAGCGCAATCGGAGAAGGCACCTACTGTCGCCTGCACCATTGGTCGAAGCTCTTCACTCAGGTCTCGCCCAGACCAACCAAGCTTTGCAATCCTGCGTGTTTCATGAATTTCCGTTTTCGAATTGCCTGAGAAAGACAAAACAACCTTTTATAGGCCATAACGCATCCATACTGCTTTCTCGATAGCGAGCTGCAGCAGAATTCGTGGCGTATCCTGAAGATTGACTATCGCCCTAATTTTTCGTCCTTTACTCTTTGTATTACGGTGCGTAGTTATGTAGACCTTAAGTAATCCACATCTCATCGAGAAAAATATAGGATTTCTGTTTTTTTTTAATTTTTTAGTACTACATCGGTGTCGTGACGTGGATATTTGAACTATTTTTATTTTCTCCTTAAGGTGGTCACTGATTTTCTTTTTAGGCATCCTTTCAGAAAATCTTCTACGCTTTGTATTGAACTAACAATAACATGATGAAGAAGATTTATTACCGAAAAATGCGGTACAATATTATATTCGAACGAAGCATTACGACACAATTGGCTGCTCTAAAGAAAATCGTTTCACGAGAAATTATTTATTCTGCTGATTTACTTTTTGGACCCTCTAGTAATTACTTCAAAATGAATCGGATTGGAAGGAAAATTTAGAAATGAAACCGTAGGAGCAGAGAATATGCGGCGAGACACAATGTTATAACGGCCAAACCTAGCATTTCTAATCACCATCGGCCCAGCCAACGGAGGGTTCTTATTGAATCGTATTATCAGTCTGAGCACTTCTGCTTCCAAGTAGCCCTAGATTCGCCTTCCATATAATCCGTCGATTCTCAGTTTTTGCATCTACTTTGCTTCTTTGAATCCGCTTCCTCGTTTCTGTTGCTAGGAACTCTTGTCTCCATTCAATCTGGATGATTAGATGCATCACAGATGAAAGAAGATTAGGCGACTCTGACGTGATATCGGCGCAGCTGTAGGGATAACAGACCGGATGACGTCCCTCGTCGAAAATCTCGTGTTCACGATCCCGTCATCAACACAGACCACGCCCGGTTTCCATGCGTTAAGCCCTCGCACCGAGTAACACATCTTCCCCAGAAGGATATGCATCACTGAGCCGCCTGCAGCTTGCAGCCCTGCTGCAATTCTCGTGGGACCGCCAGCAACAGCAGAGACGTCAAAGATACTGCAGCGGATAAGGAAACGAAGTTGCACTTTGCCCCCTCTTCTCCCTTTTTCGGTGTCAAGTGAAACTTCTAATCAATAAAATATCAATCAAGCTGAAGAATTTACCTTTTTCATGAGGGCTTTCACGCAGAAAGTTTAACGAATGTACTCGGTTTCAAATAGAGTTCCACATTAGCTAAGTTGAGATGGTGACCATCCAGCTCATGGTGAATTCTGGCAGCCCCCACTCTTCCCTGAAACTGGCCAAGGAAACCACCCGTTGCGTAACTTCGCCTCTTGGAGGCCGACTGCTCTGGAACTGGTCCACGACCGCGACTCTTGTTTGCCGAGTGGAGAGAACCTCAAACTGCTCGAATTTCGTCCTGAAGTCAATTTCGCGTTCAACACTGCATTCTTGCAGCATCTTCAAGATGGCTATGAATAGATGGAGGAATCTGCAATACCTATTTTCATTGGAAATTTCAACAGTGAACGTTTGTCGGAGCTGCACGTCATCATGAAGAGTTCAGTAATACAGCACTTCTTTCGATGGTGTCATCTCCTGCAATTTCTAGGCGTGCTTGCCTTCTTAAAGTAACGGAAGCTTACATCACATACCTCGCCCCGCTCGAATGTTGAGCAATAATGATCCATGAAAAACTCAACCTCTCTTGAACAGTACTGTAAGGTGTTGTATTATAGTTGGTTGTTTGATAATTAATCTCGCTTTTTCTTGTAGATGGCGTGAACTGTATATTTGTATACAGTAGTGATTGCGTGGCTTAGATTGCTGCATACTATTTCAATAATTAGACTTTAGACTATCTTCTACCCAAGATTGAACATCGTTAGTGAAAACTAGAAAAGTTTGAATTGACCACAAGATCTGGGGGAGATTTCACACTATCGGCTACGGTCATCCGACTTCTTCCTCGTTTATCAGTCCTATAATGGAGCAAGTATCATTACAGATTTTTCTATACAAAAATGACGAAACAAAGATGACCAAAATGGAAGGCAAGGATTGAAATTTTGGTCCTAGCTGGGTTCGAACACTTATCGTTTTCCTACAGCGCTCGTTATCTATTTCACTTGTTCAAATTAAACAGTCGCTACACGATACTCCTGAAAGTTCAGACTTGGTCATCTCCCATAGAGACGAGAACATTCTAGGTAGCAGCAATGAGCAAATGTGCCTTGATGGTGTAGACATCTTCGCGCGGAAAGGGCGGAATGTTGTCGAGCTCAAAATGTTGCTTAGGCCAAACCGTTAATCAAGGAACGTAATCTTGTGCTGCATAGCACGGGTGAACGCAACACATCCTGACAGCTACAGCTATGCGAACAATAAAAATGGCTCCTAGAATTATCCGAGTGTGGGATCACTCTTGAAAGTCGTGGACAGGTACCCCGCTTACAAAAACGCATCCGCACTCGCATACGAGAGCTGCTCTGCGTATGTTGAAGCACATGCACGTTCTGCGATTGACACGAACTCTCATTAGTTTATCTCGCGTTATTTATAAGGATGGTACACAAACCCTGCAGTCGCTTGGCTTCCTGCGGACTTATCAAATAAGCAGCTTTTTCTGGAAAGCCGGAGCGTGCAGCATGCGGGGAGTCAAGTTTCATGCTAACAAACTCTGACGGCAACAAGCGATCTGCGCCGGGACGTTTTCCGTAAGATCCTTCAATATTTTCTGGGTATTTTCGTGCCCCCGAGGGAAACCAACCCAACGTTTCAGTGGGAGAGGTTTCGTTGGGCGCTTAAATTCCTTCATACTGTCCAGAGATCGCACCATAGATCTCAGTTAAAGAGACACTTGAGCATGACCGACTTATGCAGGCACTACTTTCAGTTGCGCTCTCCGAGTAGATTCTTTTCGTCTACTCGCGCTGCTTTGCCATCTGTCCATTATTTCTTGACCAAATTAATTGCTGGTAAATAGCTTTCGCTACCTTTTCAATTAACAACAATTAATAAATCAATAAACAGACAATAAATGAGTATCCCCAAAAGGAATCAGAAAACAACCACAGAAACCTTCTCAGGAAGACATCTGGTGTTTGACGATTCTACACCTCGTTCGTGTCGGGTAACCCTGTGCAAAAAATGCTCTCCCTTGTGAGAACGATGCATTAATGAATTTCAAATTAGACAAGCACTATTATTTCTCGAGGACTCTACTAGGAGTATTAAAGCAATGCAGCGGAATTGCTGAGCTGTTCAATCCAGGTTTTTTAGGAACTCGTCGTTGGTTCGAGGGCAATCGAAAAACTGCATACTCATTGCTTTAATAAGGGCACTTTATTTATCGATGCACATAAAGGAAAAGAATACGGAATAGGTAGGGGATAAGAGCCAAATCAATCCATTTGAGGGATACGCCACGCGTTGTACTTCAGCGTGACATCGAGGAGGCCAGTGTAGTAGGTGCGGTCCCCTCCCGATACAACATCGCCGGATAAGACTCCTCATTCAAAGTAGTTTCCGTTTTTTCTAGGCGGTACCCGAACCTTTAACCGAGTCGTGAGAGTTGCAGTCTCATCTGACTGCGACAGCCGATCGTCTTCCTTATGTACTTGCTTATGCACTCGAAGAGCTTGCACGAAATGGTGGTGAAGGGCTTCATGCCGTAAGAAGACCCTAGGTGCTGACTGATTTCAAGTTTTACAGCAATTGCTCTCGTAGGTTAGTGATGCTGCAAGATCTGGCGAAGCACGCAAGTGCGAGGCACACCCCGTTAGGCGTGTTAGAGCACTTGAATATTAATCAGGAACAATGAATACATATGCATAAAATTTTTAGGAAAATGGAGAAATATTTATTTGAAAATGGAGAAAAAAGCTTGTACCGTCATGTAGCTTTTTTACATTTTTGACACCGGCGTCAAACTGGCTACAGCTCAGGTTAATTTGACCTAGCGAACTTTTTGAAAAATCAAAGAAGCAAGAAAAAAGAAAATTTAAGAAGTACTTTAACGCCCGCCACTGGTGAACAACGTAGCTATCCAAATGTATATGCAGGAGCAGAGCTCCTGCTTCTATCTCCATTGATTATTCGTTTCAAAAAAGCTCGATTGCCACTGATTATTTAGCCAGTAATTCTTCCACTTGATCCAATCTCTATCTTGATACAGAATTTTTATGTATATTGTATTATTTATTTGCGGTTCCTAGTAAACGTTTTCGTGATTCAATCGATTCCGTTCGATTAAAAAAAAAGACGCTCTATCAAGACCTTCATTTCAACTGGCTCCATGATATCAGCGGCCGGTTCATCTCGATATACGGGTGAACGCTAATGGATCCCACGAGGTGTGGATGTTGCATGCCATCAACCACCGACGGTGGTGTGTTGGCGCAGAGGATTCCCGCCTCGTCGGCAGGAGGTGCGGGTTCGAGTCCCACCCGGCGAAAGAGTTTTGATTGCAACAAAACATCGTTACGATATGTTTTCATTTTTTCTATAAGCATAAAGCGGCTGTTATAAAAGAAATAAGCTGTTGAGAGGATGTTTAGTTGCGATCAAAACTCTTGCGCCAGGCGGGACTCGACCCCCCCCCCCCCACCTTCTGCTTTCCGGCCAGCGATGATCGCCTTACACCACCAGCGCAGTTGGACCGAACAGAACTCCACATCAAAGAAGATATCGTGGATGTTCTGTTCGGTCAAACTGCGCTAGTGGTGTAAGGCTAGCATCGCTGGCCGGAAAGCAGAAGGTACGGGTTCGAATCCTGCCTGACGCAAGAGTTTTGATCGCAACTAAACATCCTCCTAACCGCTTCTATCGTTACGAGAGTTTTTGCGACAGTTTCAGAATTTCAGACTGTTCGATATCTCCTCGCCCGACGGCCTTGTTACTATTAGTCATAGACGCGCCCGACGTAGCTCCGATGAGATGAACTTTGAAGTTCTAGATAGAAACAGAGGGCTCCCCAATTGATCTCTGAGCTCTAGCGGGTGACTGATGATTCGAAAATTGTAGGTGATGAATGCTGCGACCGTGATTGTCCTACTACAAAAGAGGTAATCGCGTTTTTTCGTCCGTGCGTCCATCCTGCATTGAATACTTCCGATCGATAACATTGATTTTCACGCCTACGTTTGAAATGGAGACAGAGAAATGGTGCCAATATGAAGGACGTCGAATAGACACTGAGGCAAGCAAAGGATGCTAACCAGTTACCCGATCGATGTCGATCAATGACATCGATTTTTGGCTGCTAGCGTTTTGCGTTTTTTCGGGGTTTCTGGAAGGTGCAGACGGCAACGTTGGGCGCTTCAGTGAGGTCTCACCATCAGATCCGGTCAGATGAAGACATCGCCACTAAAATGATTGCCCAAGCAGAAGGGCTCTCTAGAGCCGAAGACGACGACATTTTCTACGGACTGGGACCAGGGGAAGCCGTTTGGCGCTCCATTCGCAGTACTAGCCAGCGGTTCCCACGCACGGTTCGCCTCGCAGAGAGCCCGTAGACCACAGCCTGCCGACCGCTGAGCCACTTCGTGCAGGCCACCCAGCGTGGCCTCGCGGCCCAGCTGGTGGCCCCCGTGGTCCTACGACATTGCGGCGGGCGACCAGTCATCCCGCAGCGCGGCTGCGTTGCGGTCCGGCAGTTTCTGGTGCCGTACGTCCTCGGGACGTGATCGTGCTCTCCAGTTCGTTCCGGATTCTCGGACCGCAGTCCTGAAGAGACCTCTCTGTTCTGAAGAAGCTCCACGCCGTAATGTATGGGTCAGTGAGCTTCTCGGCGCCTTTCTGTTCGTTGCGTCGATTGCGAAACAGGCCGTTCCGTCGTATTTTCTTATTTTGAGCCTTCTTAGCATTTTTTGTTAATGCCTGGAGCTCCCTTGCTCTAGTTTCTCATCCGTTGGATGCGAAATTCCCGAAGTAGCCGTGTAATTGTCGTAGGCTGGTGTATTAGCCATCTATTCAATTTGATTGCAATTCGATTCATTTACGACGCGCTTTTCATCACAAGTGTATGCTAGGTATATAGTTAAACCGATGATACATGGAAAACGTATAAAAAATTAGGTGGAGGTAAGAGAGGCAAGCAGAGAACGGCGCAAATACGCTCGGAGGGGGTCACTTTCTGCTCAGCGGATATTTGCCTTGGTAATAAGGCACTTGTGTGTCTGATTACATTAGAAATGGCCCGGCTCGGTTCATTATAGGGGTCGGACACACCGGAGCTGCATAAAATTTTTAATTTGGCTCAACTGTATTAGGCCGTCCTGCAAGGTGACTCCCTCGGAGCCTCTTTGCGTCCAAAAAAACTTAAGTTAGCGCCATTTTTCAATTCAACCATAACAGATTGATCGGTGCAAGTCCATTCGAGGGGTGGCTCCACCTGAAATTCTCACAAAATCCGGGTTGAATAGAGAACGTGCAACAAGTCTTGACAACCGATCGAATGGATGCGCAAAAACAGCATTCCTAGTTGAGGGGGAGTATTGAAAAACACGGCAGAATGAAACAAAACCTGGAACAAATCTGAGCGCTATGGTAGCTGGAGGGGTCACCGTAGCATGCCACGGCGTGCATGCGTGGCGAGTAGCCTCTTTTCGATTACAAATCCGCGTTTTGTTTGCTTCTGAATTGGAAAAAGAAGGGGACTTCAGGATGTCAATATTAATAGGGGTGCGTCAGTGGGCCTACAACCTGGAACCCCTCCCCTGCCCAATTCTGTGTTCTGCTCTGCGTCGGCGCAAGAGAACGCAGAACAGAGATATAGCACTGTTCGTTTGTTTTATTTACTATCAGCCGTTTCTTTCTTCGTATTAGTGACTTTTTTTATAAGGTGACCCCCCCCCCCCCAACTACCATAGCGCTCAAATCCGAGCAACTCTGCCTGTCAAGCAGTTCATGCGCACTTGTCTGGTCAGAAGACGGTAGCGACATGACGTGACATGAGTGAGCGTGCTGACATGAGGGCGCAGGAGGAATAATTGATCTCTATGAGAATGTGAGGTGGACCCCGTTCCCCCCATCCCCCCCCCCCCCCCCGAGAAGACTTGCACCGATTGATCTGTTTGATTCCATCTATCCTTGAATCCGTTCCAGTAGTAGGCAACGTTAAGGGGCGGAAATAAAGCGTTACTCTTCACGAGCGCCAAGAGTGCGGCGTGGAGAATCTAGCCCTGGACTCCAGAAAGTGAGATACTCGCCAGCCCTAACTATCCAGGACAAGACCTATTCGGGAGAAAATCTCGGTGCGGAATTGGTTGCTGTAACGGTGAAGGTCATTCGCATTTCTCCTGACACCGTCGGTTTGTTTCGCTCGTTCCCTTTCTTTTGTTGCAGTTGTTCTCTTTCCGATGAAGTCGCCAGCATGCCCTTCTCTTCGCTGCGAACCCCGCGCCATACACCCTTCACTAATCGTTCTCGCTTTTCGAACTGCACTCGAGAGAACGAGCCAGTTCTCGGCAGAAGCACTCGCGCCTCACCGTCTTCTCGCAGTCCCCGACGTCTGGCACTGATCTCCGAGACGTGTGCTGGTATCGATCGGCTGCCACCCGCGGATAATCACATAATCGTGGCCAATTTCGCGCTGACTCTGACGTTTCGAAGTGTTGTGCTCGTCTGACCCACCCGACGGCCGTCGCCGATGTTGAGATGACGAGTCCAGTGCGCTGCCGATGCGTTGCTCATCGATGTTTCCGCGGTTGTGTTCCGTGTCGCCGTCGGCGACAGCTGGAGGGACTCGATCTGTCGCCAGTGACTCGAAGACGAGCTTCTGAGAAACGCCAACTATGCCCATTACAGAATGCAGACGATCAAGTGCGTAGTGGTCGGCGACGGAGCGGTGGGAAAGACGTGTCTGCTCATATCGTACACCACTAACAAGTTCCCGTCAGAATACGTGC
Organism: Heligmosomoides polygyrus polygyrus; assembly: GCA_947396885.1. Lineage (NCBI taxonomy): Eukaryota > Metazoa > Nematoda > Chromadorea > Rhabditida > Heligmosomidae > Heligmosomoides > Heligmosomoides polygyrus. The sequence continues at coordinate 32,416,784 of OX377202.1, forward strand.
CCACCGTCTTTGACAACTATGCGGTAGGTGCTTTTCAGTTTCTTTTTGTTAGACCCAACTTGGTGCTAAAGGTCTTGTGTAGGTTGCTCACCTTCTTGTTAGAGCTTTTATCCAAAACATACGGTTCAGCCCGAATGTTACATCACAAGTGCTGGAGGAGTCGAGTTTTTCAGTTCAGCACCGCCATGGCCCTATGTTTATTCGGTAAAAGGTCTTCCTTTAATGTGCTAGGCACCCATTTCCTTTTATTAGCCCAAATCTTTGTTGGGGATCAAAAAAGTCATGTGCACTCGGTAGGAGTTTTGTCCTCATTTTCTTTTCAAATACAGCTCGTGCGGTGTTCATGTGATTGAAAACCTGCAGAACCTAAGGGGCTAAATCCGTTTGGACACCAACTTCCAAACTGGAGACTTTTCTGGCGTGTTGGATCGACTTCCAACACGCGTCTTTACGCGCAAACCCCACCACGTCAGCGGTGCTGCACTGGTGTAACACGTCACGTCGTCCACACGTCTTGTAGACGGCGGCTGGCTGCAAAACTAGCGGTCGTGACCTGCTTAGATGTGGACTTCACGATGTTGGATGAGCTCGAATCTCTACCAGAAGGAACGGGGAAGGGGCAGAATCCCCCAATGCGGGCATGCCGCGAAAAAGCACTCTTGAGCTGGATAATACTGAAGCAGTCCTAGGGTAGAGGGGCATTCAGTTTTCTCCTCATGTAGATGGACATATATCAACCTACAAGCTCCGCCGGTGCAAGGTTGTGTTTTGAAAATTCTTGTCAGGAAGCCGGAAACCGTGGAAGTGCTAAATCCCATTTTCTACCCGTGCCAACCCCTCCATCTTCTGGGCTACATACTTGATATTCTTAATGTCTTCTTCACCGTGGTGTTAGGCAAGAAGCTCGTTAGAATGGAAGCGCTTTCGATAGATTGTACATACAGTACGTTTGACGTCGGATACAATAGCTATCGCAAGCAGGTGACTCTACTTCAAGTTTTTTCGATCCACTCACTCAGCAGTGCGTTTGTGCACTGTTCTGCGATGACTTTGCAGATCTTCGATAGCAGTCCCGTCTTACAATTCTGTCAGCTCCGACTTCCAGGCATTGCCAAAACTGTCTGTTAAAAACGCCTCACACGTCTTATCTGCGAGAGCACTCGTGTGAAAAGATTTTTTAAAGTGAACGAAATCTCCAGCGTGTATGATTAAGGTTCCGAAGGTGGGAGCAAGTCTTTAGCAGCGGGTTCACCATCATGCTTCTTCACAACATCCAGGAGCCAGATTCATCAACGACTACGACTTTAGATTGCTGTAAGTCGCTGACGAATCTGACCCCGGTTTGCCTAAGAAACTGTAGAACGAAACGCTATACACGTTTATCTAATCAGCATATACCTAGAAAGATATCTAACTTTGCTTGTTTGGAGTAAAGCTCTCAGAAATAGAGAGGAACAGGTTGGACCCCCCCCCCCTCTAGCTTTTCAAAATGAAAGTGCACCATCTGTCGTACCTGTAAGGGCCTGTTGAGGACATGGGTTTCACCAGTGCAGCGTCAGTGACATAATGGACCCTGCGCTTGAGAACGTGTGTTGGACGTGGATCCAACACGCCAAGAAAGTCTCCAGTTTGGAAGGTGGTGTCCAAACGGATTAAGCCAACCTAAGGCCTATGTCATACCACCGAACTTTGATGAATCCGGCCCATGGGGGGAGCCTATCATTAAGCTTCAGGTGAGCGATGGTATGACATAGGCCATAGGCCTAAGCGTAGGTGATTGAGACAGAAACGTTGAAGCCATCAATTTAGTGATAGCCGGTTACGATAGCCCCAAATGAACAACCGGTTGGCATACCCTGCAGCTTCTAAATAAGACGTACTCGTTTGTTATGGACAAACTCAATCACATAGTGGTAGTAGCGTTTCCACTATCCGAACTAGAGGGTCCGTGGCTGGGTTTCATGAGGCGTCGCAGGGCTCTCGTTAAAATCTGTTGGTTGGGACGGTGCGGTTCAACAGCTTAAAGGTGAAGTATGAGGCCTACCCAACTGTAAGGCCTAGAAACCACCTGTCGATAACCAATTCCACTATATGCTGTTAAGAAGTGCGATTCTGATAGATTGGATTTCCAAGTTTTTAAAATGTTAGCAGTGCACCAAATCCAGAAGGTGGATCTCCAAAACTTTATTAGAGCTTGTGCTCTGGAACCTTCCTATTGAGCGTTCTTTTCTGTGCATTACAAGGGTAATCTGTCGTGGAGACGCAGATAGTAGAACTGTGAGAAGACGGCGATCGCGGAAACACTGGTTTCGCTTCTTTACCTGGATGTTATTTTGGTAGGTGAGACACGGATGCTCATCAGTTAGGTAGAACGCTTGGTGCAAATCTTGACCAATGAATCTACCCTGTGTGTTTTCCGTAAATGTTAGTTTTACGCTAACGTCAAGTCTTGGTGTCGTTCTAAAGTTATGATGCATACGCAGTTGCGGTTAGTGGTCTCGTTTGTTTTTGTATGTGTAAGTACGTGTACGTGTAAGGTTGTGTACGAGTTCTCTTGACGTTATTTCATTTCATTTATTACAAAAGCTGTCACTTTGCTGCAGTCTGTTTTTCATTCATTCGATCCTAAACATTGAAGAATTTTCTCCACAAAAATTGGGATCGCGGCAAACTCATAGCGAGAAATTGGACATGGAGGTGAAATGGATGCGAGCAGTAACGAGAAGGAGTAAGCAGATGATTAGAAATAGAACTTTGATGCTTAAACTTCTGTATCGTTGCCATCGCCATACGTTTTTATAAAGTTGAAAGGAGGTGGACCCTAGACTTGCATTGATCGTTCTCCTCTAGAACTGAAACAAAGTAACTGGGAACACACTTTTATATGATGAAATGTGGTGTTATTAGGGCTGTTACACTCGTTCCGACAAATGCTTGCTAACAGAAAATGGGAGCTTCATTTTGATTCAAGGGTGATGCCTGTATGGGACAAGTGAGTAATTGTCAAGAAGGTGTATGGGGAAGATGAAACCGCTCTCGTTTGCTGAATCGGAGTCAATAAACAGATCAGGGCAAACCCGTCTAGAGTGTTCAGGCAATGTACTTTTGTGCAACTATTTAATGATTGCATGGTAATGATTATTCATCTAGCCTTGGATAAATAGGTTGGAATCAACTCGGAGTAGGAGCAAACCCAATCTTCCCTGGAATTGTTTTTTTCTTGAGCCGAGAAAGCCTGTTCTAGGAAGCCGGGATAATTTTGGTCCGAAGTCAGGTTGGGGATGCACGCTAGTTTCTAGGATTCTCATAAGTACTGTTTCCGCATTTTAGTTTTCAGTGACCAACAGAATGGAATATTCACATCTAAATCCAAGGGAAAACCGCGTGTTGCAGTTTAATAAACTTTCCAAAGGACCCTTGTAGTGGGGTAAATGCCTCTTTCCATTAGGAGGGGCCGTTGTCATGCCTACGCTCATTGTAGCTTCCTGTAGTTGTATCAAGTTTATTGATGTGTCAAGGGTGGTTAGCGTAGAAAGCAATAACAGCAATTGGCGCAGGTATGTTGCTCGCTGACGTCTGATACCTTCGCTTAAATTAACCACGCGAGATTAGGTCAAGGATGTCAATATTTTATCGTTATTCTTTCTTGAGCTTCTTAATTGCAATCAATAAGCAGTTGTGGAAGCTAAAAGTAGCTGTTTCCTGCTCACGTGAATTTACCAGAACAAGGGTAACAGCCCCGTTTCACGGGAGAAACCTATTATTCCCAGTTTCTTTGTTAAATGGCATAAGCTATGCTTATGGAAAGGAGCGTTCTGCCCACCTGGCGATGCTCGTAACTCTCCTTCCAAATTAACTAATTTACTCGTAGTTCTATTATCCATACTTACACCACATAGCCGTTACTGTAATGCAAGGAATATAAACTGAATAGGACAGTTTCACAGCACTATACCGTGAATGGGCGCGTGTAGCGCAGTCGGCGGAGGCGCGACTGTCGCGTGCACCCGATACCAGGTTCCTGGTTCGGATTTCCCGCCCAGGCCAACCAAGCCTTCCATCTTTCCGGGGTCGGTGAATTGGTACCAGAAGTGTCTGGGAAGGATAAAGCGCTGACTTGTTCATCGGCTGGCCACCGCAAGTCATTGTATGGCCAAATACGCATTCGTGTCGCCTCCACGACATCCCGTAGAAGTAGAATGCGCTGGCGCATCCCAGAGGGGATTGAGTAACGCCGTCCTTTATCCTTTATACCGTGAATAATCTGCTAGTATTGGGGAATAGAGCGTTGAACTTTTATTCTTCATTTGCACCGCAGTAGTAGCATCAGTTAGGATTTCTTAAACTCTGCTGAGATGAACGTTACAGTACATTACAAAGGCATGGGGCGCCGACAATACCTATCTCAGCAATTAAAGTGAACGCGATCAAAATTCGTATCAGCGTTATGCTGTTAACCCACCGTAATACATAGTATTATTTGTTATTTTACTTCAATTTGCATCTTTTTCGAAAGAACTCTTGCTCACCGTAGGTGCCCTAATTTGACTTTGCTGTTTCTAGTGCATTATTTGATTTATCCTTTCCGGCAGACCTCTTAATAATTGTCCGTTATGGTTTAAGCACCCTTGCTACGATGACTACGTATTAGGCTTTTTTGAGAGGTTTTGCTTAGCGTGAAGTCTACCGCCTTCATTCACCATGCGAAGTTCACTGGGCAGGGAATTCGGAAAAGCTTAAAGGCGATCTCAATAGTTGGAACTGTTGCTGTTCAATAGTACTTAGACTGGTGCTTTGGAATACATCTGCCATGAAGCGGGCAAGAGAGCTTATTTTTTTAAAATGGTGATTCCCATGGCGGTACGGACTAAAATGTTCCGATCACATATGCTTCATTCAGGTGACCGTCATGATTGGTGGCGAGCCGTACACGTTGGGACTGTTCGACACAGCTGGACAAGAAGACTACGACCGCCTGCGACCACTATCCTACCCTCAAACGGACGTGTTCCTCGTTTGCTTCTCAGTAGTAGCGCCTGCATCTTTCGAGAATGTTCGCGAAAAAGTACGTCAGTTGCTGCTAACTCTTTGTCTTAGTTGTTATTACGCTCTTTCCAGTGGGTACCTGAAATCGCGCACCATTGCTCGAAAACTCCTTTCCTTCTAGTAGGCACTCAGGTTGGTTGTTTTTCATCAGCTGGTTTGGAATGAAACGGTCCGCGGGGCCTTTTAGTGATGAAATCTTGCTAGGAAAGAGAAGGGGGTACTTCTGTGGCGCTACGTCCTTTCTAGTAGCCAATCAGCAAACCAGTTTTTGTCGAGTCATTTGCCACCGCACTTCAGCATTAAAGGGCAAACTCCTGTGACAAAGTGAGGATGTTGAGAGATGACGCAACAAATTGCGTTACAATCGGTGCCAGGGTTTCGCCGAATTGATTGAAAGCGGTTGCCTTCGCATGTAAAAGAGGGTATGACTAGAAACTTCGGCGCTATGCTTACTTGGAGGGAGTCACCTCAGCAAGCAGTGTCCGGCAGGCGCTGTGAATGGCTACATACGACGCACGCTCCTTATCCACTTTACGTTAATCCGGCCACATTCCGGAGTTCCTTCCATTTCCTAATTCTGTTCCTTACTCCACCTTACCATGAGAGAGCAACCCAGTTATAGCAAAATTTGTTTCTTTTCGTTAGTTCAACAGTTGACCTACTTCTATTTTTGCGCGTTTCCGAAATTTTTTGTAAGCCGATCATGTCCCCACCCATACCAGCCAAGTACCATAGCGCCGAAACTTCTCAGCAGAAGCAATATTGTACAGGGATGTTTGATATGTCCATTCTAGGTGGATCTGCGTGATGATCCCTCGATGTTAGAGAAGTTGGCCAAGAACAAGCAAAAACCGATTTCGTCGGACACAGGCGAGAAGCTGGCGAAAGAGCTGAAAGCAGTCAAATACGTAGAATGTTCAGCCCTCACGCAGGTACTGTCCATCATTTCATCTTTAGTTTTTTTTTTCTGTTGGAAGCGGTATTCGTGTAGGTTTGCAACGGTTTCCTCAGAGCAGTCCCTGTTTATGTGGCTGTACGGGACTGCTCACTAAATCAAGAGATGTTTTTGCTTTCAATGGAGGCTCAATTACTTCACTGGTTTTCAACTGAGATATGTGGTGGAGACGTTTAGGTAGCTGCTGTTAGTCGAAATTTCCTATAATTATATTCTATTTGTTTTGAAGCACATTGACGCCTCCAAAACTGTCATACACGTCCTCAAAAATGTCTGGTCGTATCCATTTATTGCATTTATATGCATCAAATCTTTCACGCTGGTTGCTACTTATCGATTTTCAAGTTTATTGAAGTCCTGCTCGTTAGGTACAATCCAATTACTAACGCGTTCGCTACTGACCGTTTTACTGGACTAGGTATTTTGCAAAAATGAAGTGTGCTTGGAAAGCGATATAAAATATATAATATGCAACCAAGTTCGGAATATTCACCTCTCTTACGACTAAAGTGGTATGCATCTGATTGGTAAACGTAAATGTTCACATTATTCTATTGTAATAGCGCTTTTTTCACCAATTTTAATTTGTTGAATTAGAAGCGTTTACTCCATTTTAAAACCCTCCGATTTTAGAAATCCTGTATAATATGGTATACGGCAAGGAGTTCCCGATATTTCACGATTCTTGCAGCTGAACTTCTGTATGGGGTAGATGAATTTGTTTTAAGGCGTGTTCGTGATTCTTTCTGTATTTAAGCGCTATTTCAACTAACAATTTTCAAATAAGTTGTTAGATGGATGTCTAGTTGCGATCAAAATTCTTGCGCCAGGCGGGACTCGAACCCGCATCTTCTGCTTTCCGGGCAGCGATGTTCGCCTTACACCACCGGCGCTGTTTGGTCGAACTGAACATCCACGATATCTTCCTAGCAAGTACTCACCTATCAGCACTCACCCGCTATCGGGATGAGCCGGCCGCTGATATCAGCATGAAACCGGTCAACCTGTGCTGTTGTGATTGTTTCGAGAGGCTGCATTAGGGTGTAGCTGACATACTGACCATAAGAGTCTCGGGGCTTTATTTCTCTGCTGAAATTCGTTCTAAAAGAAATTACTCAAGAAGTTTGTTAATCCACCTACCTATTTTGCGGTACGCTTCCTGTTTTGCGCAAGTGACAGTCCATTTTAGAGGTGGGCCCTCGTTGTTGAATGGAAGGGGTGTGAGCAGTGCTGTACTCCTCAGTCATTCCTAGAAGGAGTTTGCTGGAAAACTCCTTAATTTCTGCAGTACCCTGATAATATATTCGTAATAGCACTTCTTGCGGTAATATACCTCCTATGTCTCTCCTTATTACTCCTTTCGTATAACTTCGTCACATCCATGTCCTTTAAGAAGCTAAAATCTAAGAGCAATGACTTCTACCAATGGTACTGGATCCTATGACGCAT
>OX377202.1:32424433-32473137 GCA_947396885.1 Heligmosomoides polygyrus polygyrus
AGTAGGGCGCCTTTCGGTGTGAGTCAAACGAAATGAATTGTCGTGCTACGTCTGATCATGATCATTTCTGTAGTTTACTACTTTTACTACTTTTATCATTTCTATAGCTTTACTAGAAAATTTCATCCTTGTTCAGGTCTCAGAGTATTCAGTATTTTAGTTCAAAGCTTTCGTTTCACGCTTTCTAAGCACTGTTAAGTCGAATCCACTTCTCACTTTCTCTACATCCAATTATTTTTCTATTTATATCTTTTTATTTAGGTTATCAGTACTCTGTAGGAAGGAATGGAAAATGGGAAAGGGAATGTGCGGAATTCCCCTTTGTCGTGTTCCGAATTCCGGTTTCCGGCAATTTTTGAGCCTCTGTTAATGGTTTAATGAAAATGAAAAATGGAAAATTAATACCTTCCATTTGTCACGACCTCCCATCTGGCACCCAAGTGGAGCGCTTAACTGCAGTTGCTCCATTTCATGGTTGTTTTCAACCTGTGCCAGCTTGATTTGTTCCATCTCAGCAGTGTAGCCTAGATGTCGCTTTCTACGTCCTGCTTAACGACCATGAATTCTGCTATGGATGGAGTCTAAAACGCGTACTTGCGGATGGACAGGCGAAGACGTACATATGTTGTGGATGTCGAGCCTTGAAAGTACCTCTCCCACGCACACTCACGGATCCCATCCTAAGTTGTCGAATAAGGGGAAGTGATTTTATCACAGATCCTGCCAACCCTGTACACCACACTTTGCGATCCAAGAAGTACACGGAGCGCTATGATGCGTAGAGCTGTAATTGGAATGTGTAACGAGCTCAGACAGAGCGACTCACGCAGACCTACATCAGTAATCGTGCAGTAGCTCGTTCAAGAGGATCCTGCTCCGTTCAAGAGGTTTTTTCACCTCGGCTTGGAAAGTAGTTTTTGTTGGAACAGCTCACCTGCCCTTCGGAACACGCTGCTGCAAATTTGAACAGGGCGATCAGATGGAGTCTCAAAAGAGGGCAACAAAATGTTATTCCTGGCAACTTGGAAGTGGTAGTTATATAGTGAAGCTGTTGGTAAAACCTGGGTTCGTACGTTAGTTGTCTCCCTGAGTTACGGTAGCGCTCCGCCGCCGCCCCCAATTACGGTGACGTGGCGCGTTGTTGAGCCCACCTTCGTCGAGTTATAACGGATGACCAGAGCAGACTGTGCGCCGCGGAGCAAACTTTCCGTCGTAGGGTGGTGAGTGAGACTTTAGTCGTTTTTTGCCCTGTTTTCTCTTTACATTTCAGGTATTCATATGCTTTGAGTCGTTGGCTGACAGCCTGGGACGGGTGTGGGGGGGGGGGGGGGAATTCGCTTTGTAATACACTTCAGCGAAGGCAATAAAGTTTGAATTAGCCACATCAGTTTGAGCTCACGAGTCTGCCGTGATCCCAATCAATAAAATTAGACTTCGCGGTTAATGACTATAGGTAAGTGCTGTCAGTTTTTTGGTCGAATCAAACTAACTGACATCTTCAATGTTTCGATCGAGCGAATCACGACCTAGAAATGACCGCTCCAAAGCAGCTATGCGCGCTCTGCTCAATTTGCCTCATCTCATAGGGAAATCTCATCCAAGGCGGGCACGGCACCCGGTCAGCCTACGGAAGTCGAGCGCGTCGCTCCGCCCTCTACAGTAGTGGAAGACTAACCTAACATACCCGTGAAACCTCTATGTTCCAAATCCAAATGTAATCTTCCAATCAATATGGATCGATAATATCAATTTTCTCTCAGATTCAACCGCCCAGGGTGGGAGTTAAGAACAACGATCGTCTACGGAAGGCCTTCACAGCAGAGAGGAAGGCAATCCGTATCGATCGATATTATCGATTTTCGCTCAGATTCAACCGATCATGGTGGGGGACACGCGGGTACTATGGCCGACGGAGGAGTGCTTCACATCAGGAGGAAGTTTTCGATGGGGAGGCCAATATCGATCGATACTGTTGATGATGATGATGATGATGATGATGATGATGATGATGATGATGATACTGCAACATCGCGCGAAACGAGCAATTGCGAAGCGCGCCGATAGGCGTGACGGAGCACTTGCAATTTATATTTACGTTCTTCTAGGACCCCTCACTTTGCCGATACGCCGCCGACAATGGTGAATTCATTCTTCACGACGGCGCCGCTTACATGGCTAGTAGGATGCTGTGGAACACTCAGGCTGAGCACCGTTCTGGTGAGACGCCTTCTTCTTAATGTGCTCTAAAGAAAGTAGGAATTATCTTGTTTGAGGCTGATGGGAGATACAAGCAAATTCCCCCGGAACTGCGCCCAATAAGAACATTGCGGCTCTATACGATCATCAGCGAGTACGATGGTGGCCATCCTCTCCCACTGCTGTACGCGTTTCTGCCGGATGGCGGGGAGGAGACTTACTATAATTTGTTTAGGTCAGGAATATGCATTTGAGTGAGTTTGGTACTAAACCTGGGTTCGTTGTTCTACAAGTTTGTATTGCAGGTGGTTCAAAACGCAAAGCGAACTTCTCGGAGGTGTTGCGGCCATTGAGGCTGACCACTGCAACTTCCTAATTGATTTTGAGCTGCTGACTATTAACCCTATCCGGGCCACAATGAACAATAAGGTGCCACTAAATGCAATGCATGTTGCAGAACAGTGACTCCCATCAGCTTCGTCGAGAGTGCTCGCAAAACGCAGCTGTTGCCGTGTTTTTCAGGATTATACAAGTACTGCCTTTGCGTGCACAGGCATGACAATTGGGGAGCAGTTGGACGTTTTGCTGGGCTATGCGATCACTCAGCCAATTATGGAAGCAAAACCACCAACTTGGTGGAGGGCTTCAATAACAAGCTTCGACAGTTTTGCCCCAACAGGGCTCCCTTGACTACCGAGTTTTACCGAGCTACTTCTGTTCTCAGGAAACGAGATCACCTTGGTGAAGTCTCGTATTATACCGCTACGCCAAGTTGCAATTGCCTCACGCTAAATCCGACCGGAAGCAGCAGGCAGATGTGTTAAGCGAGCTTCGCAGGTTCGTTGACTTCCTCAACGCCTTGGGGAAACCATCAACCACTAGAGAATGTAAAGACCACCTTGATGCTCTTGCAATTCTATTAGCCCATTAGTAATACTTGTTTTTCTGTTTCCAGTTTTAACCGCTCCTATCTATGTCTTTTCTTTCTCCTCAGAATTATATGACACTCCTGCTATTGTCAAATTATTGCTTTACTTCCATCGTGTTATATCTATCACACATTCCTTCCACATTTGCCATACTAGTACTTCTGACTTATTTCTACCTGAGAATTGAACGTTCTGTCTTTTTCAAACAAGATGAATTGTCTACGTTGTTGATGAAGTACAGCTTGCACCGTCCACAGCACCAGTTGTTTGAAGCGCTGCCTGCGTTCCGTTGCTCAATGTTCCGTTTCTTTCAACTCAACTTTTCCATTCTGAACGACCTTGTAGGGTTATTGCTGCCCACTTCAAGTATAGAGCTGCTCTTTTCCATTGCTCTCGTTGTTTTCTTCCTTGTTGTTGTCGTAATATTGCACATGAAATGCAGATACATGGGCCCTCCTCAACTGCTGTGCACCTACACATAATGTCGTTCGCCAATCGTCATTTTATCTCCTCTCATTGATCATCAAGGGTTGTGAAAACCTCAGTAGCTTCGTATAGGAAGCCTACGAAATAATCAAATTGCATTGATGCATGAAGCTCCAGGTTTTTAGGATAATTTCTTAGCACGCCAAGACCGTTCAAGGCGCCACTTTTGCCTTATCAGCCGCACTGAAGCGATACCGTTTTTTGTCATTTTTGGACTAAGCGGTAGCCCGTTGAAAAACAAAAAAAAAACATTCCCGTGCTCCTCGTCTCATGGCCTACAACATCATATAGATCTTGTTGAAAATCTTTAGGGGAATATTCTCTTGTCAGACACGGCGGCAGGACTCGTCGAGGAGGTTACGTCACTTTTCCGGAGCAGGTTCAAGGCGGCATACGCCAGCGGACTCGATCGTGATTAGCCTAGGGCTGCTGAACTTCTCAGACGATAGTCACGATGAATGAATTATGCATATCGTTGTTATATTTAGTGTGTAAATGATATATGTTTATACCATGTTCTGGAGCCTAATCCTTGCAATGTTGTAATGAACTTCGAATATTGTACATGGTCTAAATTTACTGGTAAAAGGAAATGAAATTCATTCTTTATAAAGATAAAGTTGAGCGAAGATAGAGCCGATAGACAGTGATTCTGCTTGTGTGAAGCTGATAACAAATAACATTATGCTGTGTAATAATCTGCTAAGCGACGTGTCATAAATTAGTCATAAAAACGTGGGGGGGGGGGAGATAGGGAGCAAATAACGGGGCACGAAAATAGCGAAAAATAAACAGACGTCTTCTACGCGCCTGGGAACTTCAGCCAATTGGGGTAATCGAGGCCATTGAACACGAATCTAAAGTGCGTTTTTTAAAGTCTCGTCCGCCATCCATCGATATTAAAGAAATTATCCGATTTTTTGTGGTCGTCGTTCAGGTGGTCCAAAAATTCAGCCCTGGGATAAGTGGGGACGCTGAACAGGAATCTGAAGTCATGTCTAAACGAATCCATATCGATCGATGTTGTCGATTTTCCCTCAAATTCAACCGATTAAGGGGGGTGTTAGGTGATTATGATCATTCACGATAGAGGGATGTTCACGTGCGCAGCACGCTATCGTCATCATCATCATACAATATAATAATACGGTAAGATATGAGGCATAACTAAGCCATAAAATCGGGGGGGGGGGGGGGAGGTGGGGAAATCACGTGGTGCAAAAATAGCGAAAAGTACCCAGATGTCTTCTACGTGCCGGAGGATTCAGGAGAGGTGCCGAACACATCGTCTGCTAAGGGGGATCATTGAGGGGAACCAATACCAGTAATGGGGGACCAGGTCCAGTCAGGGAGTGCCAGCAGTGCTGGACCAGTACTAGTAATAGGGGATGAGTTCCAGTAAATCCTATGGTATACTCCCGCGGGACCGTCCGAGGATGGCCGGGAATCGCACTGGGATCCCTCACCTGGCCAATCGTCGTGCATCGCTACGCCCGCAGTCCGCGGATCGCGACGGATGATGAGCAGGCTGTTATACTTCTTGCCCGCTGGACGGCTGCCATCGGCTGTCGTCCGCGGAGATCTATCCTAGTCCGGGGGCCACAGAATTAAAAATTATGTAACTAATTGACTTGACACCTACAGAGCGGATTGAAGAGAACAGAATTGGGCTTAAGCTAACAAATTTCACAAAGAAAAAAGAAAAAATAACATACGGTTCCATCAGGGTTGTAAACAAACATCGTTGTAATCTACCGGAACAAAAAAACGAATTCCAGATCCGTGATCAGTATCCCAAATGCCCTGCCCTAGACGAACCTTGGCGAAAACAAATTTCAGACCCTGCAGACGTGAGAGTACTCGTGTTCTTACCTGTAGCGGACCCCCTCCCCTCTCTAGAGTAGGGAAGATTGCTCGGCATCAAAATAGGCAGAAAATGCTACCAGTAACGCAAGAAGGATAAAAAAATTCTAATTTCCGTCACAGATAATAAAATTAGTAAAAGTCATAAAGAACACGCTCTCCATAGAAAATCGAAAGACGATCAGCATATCTTGGTGATGGATCAAAGTATTAGTCGATCATGCTCACTACAAGGTTACTACGATACATTCCTCTAAAACTAATAGGAAACATTAGAAAGAGATCACACATGGATAACATCTAACGAGGCACCCAACAAGACAAGCATGATTCATATTATAGACTAATAATAAAGGTTTGTAAATCCTCACTCCCAGGCAGGAGCATGACATGGAGGTCACGGGGAGATCCTTTTGGACTTTTGCTCAATATTTCTAAAAGATGTTAGCAGTAGGGGAGACTCCGTTTTGACGGCCATCAAAACGTATTTATATCTCGAGATATACACACCACACCGTATGCACATTGCACATTTCTCACGAAGCATGCTGGCATGATTTTTTTGTACTGAGCATGATTTTTATCATTTCCACATTTTCGTTTGTCCTCATCGTGGCGCATGAATGAGGCAGGGCATGTAACTAAACAGCTATTTTCAAAGGATTACTATTACTATTTTCAAAGAATTTGAGTCCGTTTACTCTATGCTATTTTTAAACTCTAATTATCGATTGCGAAAAGTACGATTTTCGCTACTCGCGTTAGCGATTTCAAGCGAACATCGTATTTTCCGACCTGGCGTCTCCAAAAACACTAAGTGTGCGGAAAGTACGTTCTTCACATGAGTCACTGCCGAGTGCAAACTACCTCCCTTGTGAACCTCGTACTTTTCCGATTTTCCCTTCTGCGCACGTCCTAGATGATTTCTTTGCATTCATGTTTTCGTTATTACGTTAATAGCTTAATCAAATCTTTCACTATTAGTTTATCAAAATGACTAAATTATAGCTCATGTTGTTAATCTTCGATTTTTAACCTATCAATTCACTATTCATTTGCTACAGTTCACTCTGCCATTCATGCCACCGCTAGCTTGTATATTATCTGTACATAGGACGTCCAAAAAAACCGAAAAATAACCAGAAAAAATATTTTTTAGACTTATTTTTACCCGATGTTAATAGAACTTCGCCCATTGGCAACACTACCGAATACTAGGTAATGTCGGCATTACAAAGGAGCCGAAACGTGGCTACGAGCATACACTCGAGGGCGTCGACTAGAGCTCACGTAAGTACCCACCTAAAAATAGCGGCGTCAGCGAGGCTATCATAATCCCACTCGTAGGGAAAAGAGAGCGGTAACCCATACTGAGGTCATCTAACAGTAATAGGGCATATCACGAACTTCTTCTTCTTCTTCCTCTTCTTCAGCGTTTGTCCCGCTTCGTCGCGGGGTCCGCTCTTCAGGTGTCATGACGCCACCTTTCCCGGTCATGCGCTTGATCAGGGTGGACGCCAGTTACTTTCATGTCCATGTGTAACGTATCCGACCAACGCTGCTTTGGGCGTCTTCTAGGCCGCTTTCCTGACACTTCCAACCCAAGGCCTATCTTGCGGACGCTGTCTTCCTTTCCGCGCAGAACGTGGCCGTACCATCGTAAGCGAGCTCCGCGCATATTGGCCGCTATCGGCGCGACACCGAACTTCTGCCGAATAGCATCATTTCTGATGCGGTCCATGCGGGTGACTCCAGCCGTCCAGCGCAGCATCTTCTTCTCCATGACGCTGAGGCGCGTTTCAACTTCCTTAGTCGCAGGCCAACACTCAGCGCCGTACATCGCTACTGGCCGGATGACTGTTCTGTAGATCTTTGACTTCAGGTGCTCTGGTATCTTCCTATCGCAGAGCACACCAGTCAGCGAACGCCACTTGGACCAAGCTGCACTCACGCGTGAGTTCACTTCAACCATTAGACCGCCGTCAGACGCTATTGCTGATCCGAGGTATTTAAACACCGAAGTGCGTGCAAGCTCAGTACCGTTAATCTTAATGGAGCCGGACTCGTTTACGTCAGTCGTTAGGTACTCGGTTTTCTTGAGTCCGAACAATTTCAATTTGAGTCCGAACATCGCCAGGCGGTCGCACCAAGCTTGCACCTGCCGCTCGAGATCACCATTATCATCGCAAACGAGCATCAAGTCATCAGCATAGAGCAATGTCCATGGGACAGGCTTCTGAAGATCTCGCGTAAAGGCATCCATGAGGACAGCAAAGAGGAGTGGAGAAAGCGCAGAACCTTGGTGCACCCCAACCAGGGTCAAGCTTGAGGTTCGGGAACCGAAGGGGGGCTCGTACTGTGGCCTCGTCTGGAGGGGGGGGGGGTCGTGCTCTTTCGGTTTTGGCAGAGGATTCTCTCTTATTCTTCAGGTTTTTTGGTGATTTTTTAATTCTTAATAAGTTGTTTTTTCCAGGAATGCTTACGAAGGTGTGGAGTCTCTCCTTCGTCCCGCGAAGTTGTAAAAATTAATATAACAAGTTTCAAATAATGATTGTATTACTCGTTAGAAATAAAGGTTTTCCGCCGGCAGATTTGGAGTCAATGAGAAGTTTCGATTTTTCAGTTTTTGTTTCAGGAAGTCATGGACGCGACAGTTTTCTGCCTGAACGAGCGACATCTACGTCCTAAATTGCAGTCTATAAAATTTGAAGTGTCAATTGCTAAGGAAAATTAAGTGCTTTTCCTACAAGATTTTTGGAAGCACTCTTCGAAGCGATGACCGAATGGCAACCGGAGGATGGACTTATCACGGAGCTAATTTTCTCTCTTCTGCTGGAAACAGCATCAGAAAGTGAAGTTGTACCCAATAAAGTTTTAATCCACCGGTTGACACAAAGGAATAAAACGCGTTTTTGTGAGACAATCTTCTGTATAAACAGACACTCCGATGTGTATCATTTGCCGAAAAAATTCGACACCGTTAATCACATGAAAGCCGCTATTTTTACAAGCTGCTTTTAAAAGCGTAGAACCCACACCTCTTACAGTTTTAAAAGTTCTGTGAATTTTTCAGAGATGTCGCACAAACTCCGAAATATGGTAGGCTACGTGGAGCCATTGCGTTCTCTGATATCACCGATCGCCACTGAAGGACGGACTTCATGCGGCAAAAAAAATTCTACCTTCTGGAGGTAGAGCATCAGAGAGTGAAAACTGTGCCGTCTTAGAGTTCAAGATGTGATTAATATACAATCATAAACTAAGCTTCTTCGCAGCGATCTCCGATATGATTAGGGCTGATTGCATTTAAATTTTTCACTTTTCAAGAAAAATTAATTAATTTATACCTGAAGCAAATCACCCACACAGTTGAAATCTTGCCACAAAAATTAACAGGTCTTGTTCAATGCACAGTGTAAAAATCATGGTTTTCTGAAACGAATAGATTGGATCGACCACTGGTCGATATGGCACCGACGTCATGGGAGCGACGAAATTCGACGTTCACAAAAATGACTATAACTCGGTAAGTTTTCCAAAATTTTAAAAAGCCAATGGTTTTTTAGAAACTACAAGAAAAGGTATTTCATACGGTGTGAAAATCAGTTTTCAAAAACTAGACCTTCATACGGGGCGGAGGCCTTCGATTTTTCAGCGAAAAAATTGAAGTGATTTTGTATAAACAATTATATCCCGGTAGGTTTTTCGAATTTTGAAAGATTTAATAGCTTTTTAAAAACTAGAGGAAAAGCGCTTTCAAACCATATAAAAATTTCTTTTCATCAGGGAGGTCTTCATAGGGGGCGGTGGGGGTTCGATTTCTGGTCCATTGTTGCAGAAATACGTGCCAAAAATCGAACCCCCCTCGCCCCGTATGATGACCCCTTTTTTGAAAACGGGTTTCTATATGGAAAGAAAGCATCTTTTCTCTATTTTTCAAAAAGCAATTGGGATTTTTGAATTTCAAAAATTGAACCAAGTTATGATCAAATTTGTGAAGAACTGCTCGTAGACTCTGCACCGTCGACACTGGAGTGATTTCATAAAAATGATCATAACTCCGTTCGTTTTTTGATATTCAAAAATCCCAATTGCTTTTTGGAAAGTAGAGGAAATATTCTTACTGACCTTTTATAAATCGTCTTTCAAAAAGAAGGTCTTCATAGGGGGCGAGGGGGGTTCGATTTTTGGCACGTATTTCTGCAACAATGGACCGGTAATCGAACCCCCACCGCCCCCTATGAAGACCTCCCTGCTGAAAACTAATTCCTACATGGTTCGAAAAAGCTTTTCCTCCAGTTATCAAAAAGCAATTGGGATTTTTAGATTTCAAAAAATGAACCAAGTTATGATCAATTTTGTGAAGCCGTAACCAGAGGAGTTGATCGGCCCATCACCGGAGTCATTGGAGTGATTTCACAAAAAATGTCCATAACTCGGTTCTTTTTTTGGAATTCAAAAATCCCAATTGCTTTTCGAAAACTAGAGGAAATGCGCTTTCGAACCATGTAGAAATTAGTTTTCAACAAGGAGGTCTTCATAGGGGGCGAGGGGGGTTCGATTTTTGGCACGTATTTCTGCAACAATGGACCAGAAATCGAACCCCTACCGCCCCCTATGAAGACCTCCCTGTTGAAAAGAAATTTTTACATTCGAAAGCGCTTTTTCTCTAGTTTCCAATAAGATATTTGCTCTTGTAAAACTATAAAAACTTACCGGGTTACGATTACTTATTCAATACCACTTCAATTTTTTTCGCGCAAAAATCGAAGTCCTCCGCCCCCTATGAAAATCTAGTTTTTTTAAACTGATTTTCACACCGTATGAAATAGCTTTTATTGTAGTTTTTGAAAAGTTATTGGCTTTCTAAAATTGTGGAAAACTTACCGAGTTATAGTCATTTTTGCGAATGTCGAATTTCGTCGCTCCTATGACGACGGTGCCATATCGATCAGAGGTCGATACAATCTATTCGTTTCAGGAAACCATGATTTTTACACTGTGCATTGAACAAGACTTGATACTTTTTGTGGCATGATTTCAACTGTGTGGGTGATCTGCATCAGGTAAAAATTAATTAATTTTTCTTGAAAAGCGAAAAATTTAAATGCGATCAGCCCTAATCATATCGGAGATCGCTGCGAAGAAGCTCAGATTTTTACTGTGTAATACTCATGACTTAAAAATCCATGAAGCACAATTTCACTCTCGCGTGTTTTTTCCTTGAGAAGATTGAAAAATTTTGCGCGAGAAGACCACCCTCAGTCTTTATCGATGATATCGGCGAACGCAATGGCTCCACGTAACCTACCATATTTCGGATTCTGTTCAACGTCTCTGAAAAATTTACAGAGTTTTTAAAGCAATAAGAAGTGTGGATTCTACGCTTTAAAAAGCAGGATCCATGCTTCCATGTGATTAACGGTGTCGAAAATTTTCGGCAAATGACACAAATCGGAGCGTCTGTTCATACAAAGGATCGTTTCAGAAAAACAGGTTTTATTGGCATGTGTCAAACGAGGGCTTAAAATTTTATTGGGTACAACTTCACTTTCTGATGCTGTTTCCAGCAGAAGAGAGAAAATTAGTTCCGTGACAAGTCCATCCTCCGGTTGCCATTCCGTCATCGCTTCCGAGAGTGTCTAAAAAATGTTGTGGATAAAGCACTTAAGTCAGCTTTAGCAATTAACACTCTGCATTGTATAGAGTACAATTTCGAATGCAGATGTTGCTCCTTCACGTACAAAAATGTTCCGTGTTCACGAGATGCTCAGAAAGCCTGAAAAGTTGAACTCGTTGTGATTAATTCGACAACTGCTCTCAAAGTGCTTTATTTTCAACTGTAAACAAACAAAATATTATTATCAGAAGATTACATACACAAAACCTTTATCAGCGTTTTCTAACAAATTACTAAATCAAACAGTTGCCCTCTTTCTTGAGCTAATCTGATACAGTCGACGCTGCATCTGGAAAGAAGGAGCTATTAAAGGGTACAAAAATTGCATAGAAAATTTTAAAAAATCAATGCGGATAGGAAATAAAACGGTGGTCTACACAAGGGGGGAGGGTCGTACCAGATCCGCTCTGGGAGGGGGGGGGGGTCGTAAATTTTCGGCAAAAATCGAACCCCACGCTTGACCCTGACCCCAACAGAGATGGGAAACTCCATTGAGGTTCCAGCTGCAGCTTGCACTCTACTCTTTGGGCAAGAGTAGAGCATCCGCACCCACTCAATGAGTTCCTCAGGTACGTTGTGTTGTCGCAAGGAGTACCATATAACCTCACGCGGTACGCGGTCGAAGGCCTTCTCCAGGTCGAGAAAGGCGATATGCACTGCCTTCTGTTTCTCACGATGCTTCTCCACCAGGAGGCGGGCGGCGTGTATAGCATCAATGGTCCCACAACCAGACACAAAACCGCACTGGTTGTCGGAGAGCTTGACGATTTCACGAATTCGTCTGTCGAGGATTCGCTCGAAGATCTTCATGCTGTGCGAAAGCAAGCGAATCGGACGATAACTAGAGCAGTCTGCAGGACTGCCCTTCTTCTTCCAAATCGGAATCGTCGTACTGTTGTGCCAACACTCCGGTACTTTCTTCTCCTTTACTACCTGGGCCGGGATTCATGAACGATATACCGGCGGGTAAGTGCAAAATTTACCCCCACTCCCCCCTTACGCGTGATTCATGAACGCGCGGCGGGAAAAATCCGAGGTAAGTGTCGAGGTAAATGCTACCCCGTCAGCGCGTCGGGGAACATTTACCTCCAAGGCGAGGGTTTTGCTCCGCGGCCAACTTCTGACCCAATGCATGCCTCCGCTGGCCCTTAACCAGCTCTGAGCTGGCCGCCAGTTGCAAATTCAATTTCTGGCAGGGGCGCCTAGTTGCCGTCGCCATGCGTACGTCTTTCGCCGCACTTCGGTGGGTTGTTTTACCTCTTGTTTTTCTCTATTAGGCTTGCATTCCATGATTTTTGGGCTCTATGGACCATGGCGGCCCACAATGCCACTTATTTTTAAGTGAATTGCTTCCTTTAGTGGCATTGTGGGTCGGCTTGGGCCACCACGAGCCTAGTCCACCACGCAAATCGTAATTTACGTGGGTGGACTATGCCCGTCCGCCACCTTAGCCTTCCTTGGCATATGTTGTCTATGGAGACTACTGTGGTGGATGGCATCCATTATTAGTCATGTAGGCCCACATTTACCATTGTTTCTGTACTTCCTGCTATGCTACTAGTTTCCACCCCTCTCCCTCCCCCCCCCCCCTCGCCCTACCCCACATTTCACATTTCATTTCCCCTAAATACGATGCTGTTAGTGTCGGTGCCAGCGACGTCCCAGCAGCAAGTGTGACTGCTTGGTTTCGCTGTTAGCTGATGCCAGCGGGCCAGCGGAGGCATGCACATTGGGTCAGAAATTGGCCGCGGAGCAAAACCCTCGCCTTGGCCGTCATGAATCAGAAAACGGAGGTAAGTTCTGGGAATGTGGCGGGTAAATGGCCCTCGAGGTAAGTGGGGGTAGAATTTACCTCCGGCCGCGTTCATGAATCCGGCCCCTGGTTGAAGAACTCAGCCAACCACTCAGCAGGATACCAGAGCTTCGACTTCCAAACATCGGCTGCCAGATCATCCGGTCCTGTCACCTTGCATGGCTTCATCTTCTTTAGAGCCGCTTACGTTTCCCCCACGGTGATCTTGTGAACGGGACCGTGAACAGAACCCACAGAAGGGATGGCCGGGTGCGGAAATTCCATAGTGGAAATTTCCTCAAAGTAATCACGCCATCGCTTCAGCGCCTTTTTGCGGTCTGTCAGAAGATGGCCGCTCTCATCGTTGATGCTAATGAACTTTTCAATATCCTCGGTTTGGCGATGGCGGGTCTTAGCAAGTCGGTACAAATACCGCTCACCGTCGCGTGCCTCGAGCTTTTCGTTGACATCACTATAATGAGTGGCTTTCGCAACAGCCACGGCTTTCTTTGCAGCCTTCTTCGCCTTCTGATACTTCTGCCAGTTGTCGGCCGTCTTATCGCTGAGAAACACGTGATAGAGCGACTTCTTCTCTCTAACCTTTGGCTTCACATCGTCCGTCCACAGCCATGTCTGCTTATCGACCTTGCGTCGCCCAGGCTTCGTTATGCCGACTTCCAACCTTGCAGCTTGGCGTATCGCGTCGGTTGCTTTCTTCCAAGTTTCGTCGACAGTCGTAACTGTCGGTAACCGTACGCGGGAAGTCACAGCTGCTTCCTTCTCTTTCCTTCGCCACCACTTGATTCTCGCAGCACCGAATCGCTCAACTTGCTGCATCCTCGGAGGGGTGATCTTAAAGGTGCAGACTAGCGGTCGATGCTGTGGGGCGACCGTCTCATACGGCACGATCTTCGCGTCTGTGACAAGACTTCGGTCTCGATCCTTCACAAGGACAAAGTCTATCTGAGTCCTGGTGTTCCCACTATAGAACGAGATGAGGTGGGAGTCGCGTTTTCGGAAAACGGTGTTCACAATGGTGAGGTTATGCGATTCCGCATACTCAAGAATGCGCTCACCATCGGAGTTACGAGACCCGTATCCGAAACTACCATGACAGCTGTACCCGTCCTTCGCAGCACCTACGTGCCCATTAAGGTCACCAGCGACTATGTTGACATCTTTCGGCGGTACCTCTGCTGTCTTCTCATCAAGCAGGCTCCAAAACTCTTCCTTGGTTTGATCGGGGCAGCCACTCTGCGGAGCATACGCAGAGAAGAAGTGATAGAGTCGCTCCTTCGCGGCGACAACGATCTTCATCAACCGATCGTCATAGCGTTCGACGCTTACAATCGAGTCACGAAATCGTTCGGAGACGATTATTCCGACACCACTGGTGGTCCTGGGACTTCCACATAGAACGGCCTTGAAGCCACGTCCTATGTCCCTTGACTTGCTGCAGGACCACCTCTTCTCCTGCACCGCACAGAAATCAACTCTTCTACGCTCCAGTGCTTCAACCAACTCGCACGGGCGGCCCGTTAACGTACCCACATTCAGCGTTGCTACGCGGGTCTGCCTACGTTACGGGACTTTCGGACTAGCTCAGTTGCCCCCCGATGCCGTCCTCGCATACTTTCCACACTCGCCGGGCTCTGCGAGTGCGCGTCGGTTCCCGCGGACGCCGCAGCACAATCTCGAAAAACATGACTATTCATTCACCATGTGATGTGACATGGGTCTTCGTAGGCCGGCCTGTCACAAGGGCCTGTCGCCTGCATTCGAGTGTCCGTGCTTAGCTTAGCTCACAAAGCGAGCAGTTTCCAGTAGCACCACGTGGAGGAACGGACATCTCCACCAGGGCATATCACGAACGTAGTCCTCAATCCTATAACGATAACGGTTACTTCAATAACGGAGGAATTCGAAGCCCACGTGGATATCATGGACGCGATTCTCAAATCCCTAGAAATAACGCTTCTCACAATTACGTGAGAAATTATGATGACCAACATGATAACGGTCGATATTCGGATTGTTCTAATGAATTTCAGCACAACTGAGAAGTCAATGTGACGGCATAAAAATCTTTTGCATTCAAAATAACGCCCTATATTATAACGGAGGGGAAGTTATTCGGTTAGGTAAAGTAGACGAAAGTCACCAAAAAGACATTTTGTAGCAGAATCACGAAAACCCCTTGCTGGAGGTTACTTGAGCAGTAAAAATACCTTGCAGTAAGATTCACGTACGATTTTACTGGAAGAAAATGAATAACGAAATAGCAAGTTTTGTTCTAAGCCGCGTCATTTACCAAAAGGTAGAGTCATAACGATTTTGAAATATTTTTGACATTTTACAGAATATAACGATGTCCGTAGAACTGATAAGGACATAGGGAAATTCGGACTATGATTACGACAGTGAATACACTCCCGCAAAAACTCATTTCGAGGTAACTTTAAACATTTTCATCAGAAGGTTGGGAAAATAACGATTGGTAGAATAACGATTTAACATAAACCAAATTCATAACGATATCTAATCAATATTTGAAGGAGCTATGCGGAGATACCAGTGCTCGAACTGGTCCCTTAGAAGAAGAGGTACCAGAACTCAGACAAGCACTCTTGACTTGTCAGGAGCAAGATGATGCGATGGCAATGATGGCGAACAAGGACTTAAACCTGGTCGCCAATGTGGATCACGTCGATAAAACGTGCTCCAGAGATGCTATGGTCGACGGCTCTAGAGATGCGGTGGCTCCAAGCAAGGCCGGTGGCAGTATGCGGGTAGGATTCGAGCAATGCCTCGAAGGCACATGATCCGGAGCCCCTATGACCTGGCCCTAGGCTTACGCACAAATTTTCGCCCTGTGCGTACTTGAAGAAGTCCTCCCATAACCGTCTCTATGTCCATAGACCCATCATTTTAATTCATCATTGGAGTGAATATCTGTTTTTGTTGTTATTTAAAAATTGCTGTGTTGTATATTTTTGTCGAGGCCAAATTATTTATACAAATTCGAAAGGAAGGGCATGTCACGGTATAGTGGCGACCGCCTCTGTAAGCCACGCCCCTACATGGATTGGAATGTTGACAGTCTCCCTAACTGCATTCTTGCTAGATGGTTGTTGTATATATTATAGACTAATAATAAAGGTTTGTAAATCCACACTCCCAGGCAGGAGCATGACACGATCTTGCTGCGTAGGTTAATATCTTTCCTTAGGTTATAGGGAAGCTTCCAGGTGGTGAAAGAAAGACTGGCATGGGCAGAGAAATGACACAAAGGTGATTTGGTGCAGAAAAGGCACATTGGAGCAGTATGAATGGCATTCAGTCTGTGTTCTAGTTCCGTTGAACGGCTTCACTTCACTTATAAGCGAAAGGACCCGAAGTCAATGATTGGAATTTAACTTATGAGACGCTATGACTTGGGCTGTGTTACAGCGAAAATGGGGATGGATTACTCCTCGGAAACAGAGTTTGCTGGCCCCTTGCACTCGACAGCCATTGCTGCTGCTGGCAATTCGTGAGATAACGTGCTCTAAACGACTCCCAGCGAAAGCGTCGAATACTCAGGCATCGGTGGATGGTGGCAGCCAATTCCGAACTGCATTGTATTTTCGGCCTAAAGTTGGAGTTTTACTTCTTTGGTTCTTAAGTTCTACGTGGGTTCGTTGTCTTGTTGAGGCCGAATGAGTATAGCTTGCATCAGTTACATTGGTAGCTTTAGTGGGCACGCGTATCCTGAGTCCTACTCGAGTGAGGAAGCGACTCACTTCGGGTTTCTTGCTGTTTCTTTGCTATAGGCTTTGTAGTGCCTTAACAATTCGGTAGCGTTAGAAATAATTCGTTGAGTGCGCTATTTATGGGAAGGGGATCCTTTAGATGGCTGACGTTTGTGGAAATTTCGCGGTAGAGGTGAGGTTTCACATTTCTTTATCTTGCTTCGTATGCGTACTTTACCATAGCGCTAGAATTGTTTACGAGATCGTTGAAGCTATTTTACACTTTATTTTAGTCGTTTCTAGTGGTCTTGTTGTTTAGATGTTTGATAGTGGAGTAGGAAGCTGCAACGTTTTTGGCTTTGTTCTTCCTCCTAACATCAGATTCGCCGGCACCTCATTGTGATGAGTTATAGTTACATTGGACTGCTTGAATTCAGGGTAAGAATGGTGACCGTTTCCGGCACGAAGGTGAAGCTCGTAAAGAAGAAGATAACCAAGTTCAAGAGACATGAATCCGAGAGGTGAGCTGCGTCCACTTATGGTTGTCCGATCAAGTATTGTGGTAGTTTACCTGCAGATTTTTATCCGTGATCCTGCTCATAGGTTCCTTTTTTAGATACCACCGTCTGAAGCCCAACTGGCGTAAGCCCAAGGGTATCGATAACCGAGTGCGCCGAAGATTCCGTGGAATGCGTGCGATGCCCACCATCGGTTTCGGATCAGACAGAAGAACAAAATTCGTTCTTCCTTGTGGAATGAAGAAGGTTCTGGTTAGAAACGTTAAGGTTGGTGTTTCAACTCTTTCTTGTACCCCGTTTCCTTCAATTGTTATTCCTTGATCCTCTTTGTCACCGTCTTTTGCTCGCGTGAAAATTTTGGAAAGTACACTGGAGAATTTCGATTTTGGCTAGTGATGCTATGTCGAATTTATACGACTGTTTTATGAACAGCTTGCTTTTTGCTGTGGTGTAAAGGGAAATAGTAAACAGTGACTAACAGTGTGGTGTATATACCATTTACCTCAGGAGGAGAAGGATAAAAGCCAACGTTAATCCATTTTTACAGGATAGAACATTTGTTAAGCCAAAAGTGATAAAAAATCACCTAAATTATTTGCACATAGTGGAAAATGTTTACTTTTCTAAAAAGCTATATATTCAAGCAAAGTATCGTCTACTCTTAAGAGGCTATTTTGTAGTTAACTTCCCAGATGTCCTTTCTGTTTAAGAAAGTTTTCTAACTTGTAGTTGAATGTTCCTGGCGAAGAATTGAGAATTGATGCAGGAAGCCCATTCCAAACCTTGACAACACAAGCCAAAGAACATTCTTGGAACTTTTTTGAAAGCGGTTTTTTGCGCTTGAATTTTAAGATTGTGCTCTGTGCTAATCCGGGACTCCGGGGTGTGGCGAACAGGGAGGCGGGGAGTGCACGAGACGACACGACGAAAAACCGCGCGCCGCATTGGCACTATGCCAAGCGGACCAGTTCTCCGGCAACGATTTTCCGCAAGCACCTGCTTCCCTTTTTCTCCCTTTCGGCAAAGGAAGGAACTCCAGGATGTAGGTAACCTTAACACTGGTACGTTAGTCGCGCTACACCCGGAATATCTTCTGCTCCCCTGATATCTCCATGCACAACACAGCTACAGCATAGATTATCTGTCTTCTCTTCTATTAGTGTGTCTGTTTCTCTTTTTCGGCGCTGTAGAATTTTGTTATAAAGTGTCTCTTCAAGTGCCATGACGTTGCCAATTCATCAGCAGCGGAGGTGTGGGAGAACTGGGTGACCCTAGAGAGGCCCGAACCAGGAGCCTTGTTTCGTGAGCACGCGGAACCCGGCAGGGTTATGGAATTGAAGGGATCGAAAAGTTGCTGCTACAAGGATCCGAGTGAGCCAAAACAGATAGCGTTAACTTTTCTCCGGCTGCATTATATTGATTTGTGGTGACACCACTTGGCACGGTCGCTTACGTCTTTTGCGTTTTATTCGGTTTACGTACCCGCTTACTTTAAGGCAAGTTTACTTCCTGATATCGCTCCGGGCCTAAAATGTGTTTCATCGCACCTCATCATCTTGTCTTATTTGCCGAAGAAATACCAGACTTCGTGTTCTCTACGTACCGACACGGGCTAGTTTTCACTGTTCTCACGCCTGTAGACGATGCTACCTTCTTACAATAATAGTTCTAAAAAATCTGTGGAACTGTTTGCTCCCCACTGGACTATAGCTCGCTTTTTCCGCTTTTCCAGTTAGGACGTTCGTTATTACAATGCATTGGACTTTAACACAACTGTGTGCTTGGTTTTTCCGTTGATCTACCTAGCCTAGCACAACTTAACGTCTCCGTAGAGGTCAATATAAACCATATAAATAAGGGTGACACAGTATATGAAGTGCACCGGCCGGTGAAACACATAAGGTGAAATCTTGACACTATAATACTTTCATGACCCAAAGGTCGCAAGAAAATTCCCAAAAACATTGAACAGGCTATCTGGGGAGCAGATCACGAATACGTATCTAGGATTACGCCGAAGTATGATGGGCAACGGTAGGTATTGGTGAGTAATGCTACCGAGGTCACGATCACCGATTGTACCTAGGCTTTGCCTATGGTGGTTATTTGGAGCACTAAAACGTAATATCCGTATCCGCTGGTAGAGAACGATAGGTGCGGGTGAGTAAAGCTTTCTCCGTCCATATAGTCGTTTTTTCCACCTATGAGGTGAAATTTTTTCAACATTTTAATTTGAGATGGAAACTAGTACACAAAGGTAGATAATCTAGAGAAGGAGTGACAGATTCGTGGTCAGCAGCTTGAGTAATTCCCATAGGCTAAGTATGGGCGAAATCGGTCATAGTAACCTGCCACCCTTATTTACCCATACTCATCGTAATATTTAAAAAAAAAGACATTGGTCAGCTGTCCAAACAACTTCACCGGGAAAAATTTCGGCGATTTCAGTGATCATGACCCCGTTAGCCTCACTCGCTCATACCTACCGTAACCTACTGTAGTCGACCAACGTTTTGAAAACGGCTATCGTATTCGTGTTCGGCTCCCAAAATAAGTCCCCCGGGCGATGTGTGTGCGAAAATTGTTCCGACCTCTAAAGTCGTTAAGGTATAATAGCACCAAGTCTTCCATAGGACATCCATAGGTGTTTAGTACTATTTGTCATATGTTTTCCTCGTTGCTGAGTCCTTTTAGCTCGGTTGTATTGAAACAGCGGATGAAGGTTGGCGCTGATCAATCTCTCTGTGTGATGTGCCACGCATTCCACTTTTATGGGAGCTAATCGGGATGCGTGTTTTAGTTTATGCAACGATTTGCAGTAAGCAGCCCATGACAAATGAGTTTATTATCCTTCTCAGACATCCAGTACAATTAACCGTGCCCGCAGAAAAGAAGGCGTGCCTGACCTGGGAAAGACCCTAATCAAGGGCCTCAGATCGGTTGGGAACGACAACCATCGCCTCTCCAACAGCGACACCACGCGCCTAACTGGATGCTATAAGCTCAACGTTAAAACTTACAAGCTTTACGAATTTGTTGCAGACCTTACTCGGCACGACTGCAGAAAGCATCTCTAACTTTGCGCTCTCTCTTCGATAAGAAGACACAAAGATCCTTTTGAGAATTGACATTTTTATTTAAGCCACTGCTTGGAAGGTGTCGGAAACACTTTTGCAGGGTGGCCAACAGAGCTGCGTATCCTGTAGTTCGTAGTGCAAGAAGAGCTGAGAAAATATGGCATGTCAATCACTTGAATTGGCATTTAAATAAG
The DNA here is from genome assembly GCA_947396885.1 of Heligmosomoides polygyrus polygyrus. Lineage (NCBI taxonomy): Eukaryota > Metazoa > Nematoda > Chromadorea > Rhabditida > Heligmosomidae > Heligmosomoides > Heligmosomoides polygyrus. The sequence continues at coordinate 32,444,900 of OX377202.1, forward strand.
CTCTAGAAGAGGAAGGTTCCATTTCGTTTCGAAAACAAACATTACTCGCGGATCTCGCTACTATTCCGCGCCAAGTTATTCACTTTTATTTAGAAGATGCTATTATCTCTCAACTATGGCTAAAATAGTCAACGGAAGCTCCAGTAGAAACTCAAAAGCTCTGGCTTTCTACACCTATTATCGACTCGATCATTTCAACAGCTTTATAAATGTATTGCACTATAGAGACTGGCCTCCTTAAAAAGGGAATCTGTCACGGCATAGCGCATTAACATTGTGCGAGTTCGGTAGTTTTTTCGGCGCGAATAGGCTGGGAGGGGGTCACCTTGTAGGATAGCGCTATACAACGTTTTGTGTTGTACGAAATCGAAATTCTCTGCAGTACCGGTGTGCACTACCCCCACGATGAAGTGTGCTGGGCCATACCTGATGCAGTTGGATGTGCATGTGCCTATGGTGAATATCCACAGAGTACAAGGTGACCCCATCCGGGCATACTTGCGCCCTTTTTTGTGAATAAGGGCGTGCTAGTGCGTGTAGAAATGTTGCGAAGATATGCGTGAAAATCAAGATGGAAGTTGCTGCTGATGGGGAAGTAGCATTCAGAGTTTTCCTTTGCAGTGACGTCAGAAACTTACGTATTTTTCTCATTCCAATGGGTCGAATGTTGTTAGCGGTTGCCTTTTCTCCAAACATTTGTGTGAAATTTTCGTGTTTCCTCGTTTCTTTACTCTTCTGAGCGATCCGCTCATTTCCAGAGTGGGTTCCCTCGTCTGTCCAAGAACACCATCTAATGTTCCGCATTGGTTTAGTGTTGGTTAGCGCTAAGGTGTTTAAACATCTCGTAAAGGTGTTTGTGTTTCAGGACCTCGATATGCTTCTCATGCAGTCGTTCCGATACATCGGGGAGGTTGCTCATACCGTATCGGCCCAATCTCGGAAAGCTATCGTCGAACGTGCTGCCCAGCTGAACATCAAGTTGACAAATGGCCATGCGCGCATCCGCACTGAGGAGAGCGAGTAAATCTGTCTGTCGTTATGATAAATTGTTATTGTTTTATTCTTGTTCCCCTGTTCACAACAATTCTGAGCTTTTTCTCACGGCTGCAAGTTATCACATGATTTATTCAACGGGAGACATTACTGTTAAGCTTGCTGGCAATAAATAAGTGGCTCGGAGAGATTGAGGGTCATCATGGAGGCGGGGCTCACAGGGAATGCTTTAATGGAAGAAGAACAAAAGTCGCTGCTCAAGGTCTCAATTTTCAAGGAGTTTCAGTAGCTGTTCTAGGAAAGAGGCTAGGAAGAATGCAGGTTTTCCTTCTGCAGAACACCGACCGCCTAATGCTGCATTCATTCATCTTAAGGTATGAGACAAAGGTAAGGATAAAGGTTTTCATGAATTCCTCTGTGAGATGCGGCGCACACTCTATTTGTACGGAATAAAGGATAAGGATAAAGGACGGCGTTACTCAATTCTTTTTGGGATGCGCCATACATTTTACTTCTACGGGATGATGTGGAGGCGATTTGAATGTGTATTTGGCCATACAATGACTTGCGGTGGCCAGCCGATGAACAAGTCAGCGCTTTATCCTTCCCAGACATGTCTGGTACCAAATCATCGAACCTTAGGGATGGAAGGCTTGGTTGGCCTGGGCGCGAAGTCCGGACCAGGAACCTGACATCGGGTGCACGCGACAGCCGGTGCCTCATCCGATTGCGCTCCACGCGCCCTTGTACGGAATATCACGAGGCAATTTGGTCGCGTATTTGACTTATACAACGACTTGCGGTGGCCAGCAGATGGACAGGCTAGGTTTTACGAAGACTGCGAACTCCAAGCTAAATGATCTGAGATCTAAAATGTCCAACTCGTCCTACTCCCTGCTTCTCATTCTTCTACTCTCTCGAAAACCATCTGCAAGGTGCTTTAGCATGGGGACGTCAATGATATCGCAGATATCTGATGAAACCTTGGAGGTCCTCTAGTCGGTGGTTCTTAAGATCCTCTCGAATCCTCGGCTTGCCTTCCTCTTTGTGGAGTGGCACGCGGATTTCTACCTTGTGCGATTACGGTACTTGTAGAGTCTCAAACTTGGGTAATTAGACATATCTCAATGATTTTACATTTACAAACGAACGAATAATAGGATACTGTAGAAGGGCAAAGTAGTGTGTTGGACGACCAAAAGCTATTTGATAGGCAAAACATTTTGGACTGGCAAACGAAGAGGACCGGCTCCAATTAAAACTGGCAAGAAACATACGAGAGGCCACTTGGGAGCCGACTGTGCAGGCGAATGGTTTACCTTGTTTGCGCTACAGTGAGGGGCGGATGAGATGTGTTTCGTGATCAACATAGAGAAAACCTGAGAGCGGCGCCGAGAATCTCAACACGGCCTATTGATTGAACAATTGGACAGTTAGCTAGGAGATAGATGTCTCGGGAGGCTAGAAATAGCAACCCAACCCAGGTGTCGCTATAAGAGACACTAAATTCTCCGGGCTGCAACGCTTAGTGAGTAGATCACTCGCCACGAGGGAGGTGGGTCGTGGCTTACTATGGTGACTGACCGTTCACTAACGTTATAAATGTAGATCAACAAGGAATTCCGAACAACAATGCATTGACCATAGCTGATTTTGTAGGTGGTGAGGTACGCTTGAGAGCCTTTTAGCGCGTTGTTGTGACCTTGAATGTCTTCCGCTCATCTTCAATCCGACAAAATAGACCCACCACAGGAATAAATTACAGATTTATTAATATAAGTGCGAGATACCGGCAATTTAATGCAGCAGAGACTGCATAGAACGGACTAAGAAAAGGACACATATGCGACAAGGCGTTGTTTGGCGAAATACATATACGAGAACAACTCTATGTAGACCTCAATACAGGGCTACTTCGTGGAGTAGGTCCACTCGTCAAAACCAAGGTTGTTTCCATCGGTTCTCCATCCGCGAGTGATGAGCTTGTCTAGGAACGTGTTGAACTCTTCGCCGGAACGATTCTCGTTCCTCGCTAGGGCTTCCAGGTCAAATATGGCCCTTAAGGACGAGTGGCGAGTTCCACCGTCAGCCAACGCTACCCAGCCAATGTTCCTTTTCGTGTCAATGAGCAGGGTATACTCTTCCGTAGCGTGCAGTTTGGAGCTTGGCGCCCTGAAATGTCTTGTTTAGCTGGATGATTTCTGTACTAATAAAATTGTATAGAGAAAGGGAGCTCACCGCCTTTGGTACGCAAACATATCCCGCAGTGAGCATCCGAGATACCGACTTCCAAACGATGAGAACAGTGGTTCGCTTCTGTTGCATTCCACTACGGACATGATTTGGCCAGATGAGAGCCAGCACCTGGTAAAAAGGCAGTTGCTGAATACGTTCGAACTCTTCCCGTCCCTCATCCAAGGATATGCGCCACTGAAAGACGCGAACCTGATGAGGATTGTAGCCCGCTTAAGATTCAACGTCTCCATGTTTAGCGAACGAACTGCTCGGTAGTTTGCGTACAAATGGACAAAGGTGAAGATCTAAAGACAAAGAGATATTAAAGTTGAAAAAAATGCCTACGCCTCAACTCAATGCATGGTATACACCGATAACGGTGAAAGCTGGTATTAACTGATCCCTTCTGGATGCGGTTCAAAGTGATCTCGTCGACGCTTCGAAATGCGTACACAGATCATGAAAATGGCTTGCAGGAGCAATTGGCAAGCAGTGCGAATTGGCACAATTGGTTAGCTCGACAGCCGGCTAAAGGAAGCCCGTTTGGGTATATCAACAATGAAGAATAGTTTCTGGCTACGATGCGCTACTAGGGCAACGTGACCTTCTGTGACTCCACCTTCAGCCGACAATCCTAAGACGTCTTTTATATGGCCAAGAGAACCATAACCATCACACCTGCACCATCGGTCGTCTCACTGATCAACGAATTCCTCAAGTGGATGCCAGCAAAGTCTCCCTTTGTCCCTGTCGCGCGATAGGGAATGCAATGAATCCTCCCCACTCGAGGGACACGAGAACCGTCAACTCTTTCCCTCACGGCTCTCACGAACAAGTTCCACCAACGCGTTGGTGGAGCTACCGGATTTTTGACATTCCTTGTAATCCAGTTGTCCACAGGGTATCACGTTACAGGCTAGTGCACCTGAGTTTCAAGAACTTAGTTTGTGTGAAAGCGTCTCTGATCCTAACGTCGACCAAGCTTGGAACACTGGAGGCCTTCCCTCACTTGCGTGAATCCTGCCACTTCGAGCACTATCCCCTCGACTCATTGCTGGGCAACCTGCGAGCGTGCATATCCACATTCCGTTGGCCCTAGACCTCCGATGGGCACGTTAATGAAAGAAAAATTGAGGAGTGGACTAGATGAATATGCAGCTCCCCTATCAGTAATACATTGACCTTGCTGATAGCTCCCAAGTCGTTATGTCGTTTCCTATTCTCCAATTCTGACAGTAACTCCTTTGAATTCTAGCTCAGACCTTCGACTTGTCTGGGTGAAAACACACATGATACGCCGCCTTGAACCACGTCTGCTGATGACACCGATGGACTTTGGTGTTCCAATCAAAAAGAATTCTCAAATAATTGTTCCCATATGGGTGAGGGATCTTTGGTGTCACAGAATTGGAAGCACTGCGAGCGCATCTGCCGTTGCACTCCTGTGACTAAGGAGGCTTTTATGCCCAATTTGGGCTTCTGCTCTGTGAACATGCGAGCAGCGGCTGCAGCGACATGCGCGCGAAGGTAGTTACGGGTGCGATAGCGACAGTGCTCAGCTAGGAACGACTCCCGAAGGAGCACGGTTAGAAGCTGTAGTTGCGGTTGAAAGGGTTCTAAGAAGAACGTCTACTTCGAGCAGTGTTGACTACGGTGTAAACCATGCATCATTTATGAAAAACAACTGACATAAAGTACGGTCCTTACCACAAATAACGACCAGATGATCGACTGCTTACCGCTAACCAAGGGCAGTAAAACGAACGACGCTAGAAGAGCAGTCACGTTAACCATAGTCTCCTGACTGCCGTCCTTCGAAGCGACGTCGGCTAGGTTGTTGCGGCGCGCCTAGAGTGATCGCTTTAGGCTACAAAATTGGGAAACACAAGGTGCAGGGCGGTACTTGATGTTGAGTGATGGCCGTCCTGGTCGCTCCTCCTGCTACTCCCACGACACATCGCAGGATAGAAGACGTGCACGCACAGACGAAAAATGAACCAGAGAAGGCCGGGGAGAGCAGATCAATAAAAAACGCCAAATCATTGAGGATGTCAGCAACAAGACGCCATTTCTTGCAGTCGGAGTCGAGTTCTGACCCTGGAAACAACCAGTGAAGTGTCAGAAGGGAAGGCATTGTCTTGAAATATGGATGGAAAACCGACCTTTGAAAAAACTGAATGCTATTCGCCCAACCATACCGAGCCCGTCCTTCGCGAGCCACGTAAGCGATGCCGCAAGAGCAGATGCAGACTGAAGATGCAAACGTTGTAAACATCTTAGAGGCGCTATGAGATGAAAGGTAGAGCATGGAGCACATTGACCTCATATAAGTTACTACTCAGCTACGGTACTATTTTCTATGAACCCCAATGACTTCAGATGCAGCCGACAAGGCCCGTACCAGTAAAGGGCATCCACGTTGTAACTCAAAGCGCCTAGTCGTGAATCACAAACACAGACGCACTGCTTCACTCATGGATTCAAATGGCGTGTCACTTCCAACGATTACTGAAGTGCTAGAAACGCCTTCCTTAGGAAACCGCATCAGGTTCAGCTTCCCTACATTTTAGCCTCTCTTGCGTCCTCTTCTATCGTCGCTCTTCCTGGTAAAAAGGTCCCATTGTACGACCTGTCGCCCATTGTACGACAAGCAACGTCCCGCAACGTTTCTCCGCCCCTGTTGCCATCAAAAATGACCACACGCATGCTCCTGGCTGAGGAAGGCACACTAAGGGCACCACACCTGTGGTCGTCCTGCATTCATTTACATATTGTGAAACCAGTCTGGCCATGCCGCTCGTCCTACAGCTTTTAGTAGGATGCGGAAGGAATTATGTGACCAGCCGCCTTGACTTCCGACGACTTGTCTCGAACGACACCGTTATCCATGCTTTGAAGTTGACGAGGTTTGGAAACCCAGACACTCACTTTCACATTTTCACAAATCGCATCTCTGGGCCTCGTCCTCTCATCCTCTCAGCAGCGATCGAAGCCTTACTTTTTCTTTTTTCGTAAATGTCCCTACCGCCTGGTGGCAGGAATCTCTTTCTCGTTCCTTCACACCATCTTTTCTGATCCAGTGACTGATCAGGGTGTGGGCTACTTAAGTGCACGTGTAACGTTTGAGACAGAGCCCGCCCTCTAGGCAGTTTTCCGAACACGTCGAAGTTAAGGCCTTATTCTGCAGCCGATATCTTCTTACCTAAGAACAGCGCACCTGTGCCAACGTAGGCGAGCTTTGCACACTTTATCAGCTATCGGTGCGACACCGAACTTCCGCAGGAATGCGTCATTCCCGGAATACGTGGCGGAATGCGTTCCACACGCGAGACACCAGCTGTACCGCGCAGAGTGATCGTCTCCATGAAGCTGAGGCACGTTCAATTTTTCTTAGGTTACAGTGAATGGTAAGCAATAGTGCGAAGAAGCTCAGCACTGTCAACCTTTAATCGGTAGTGGAATTCAGATTTTGCTTCGCAAAAAACACTACGCTATTACACCAAGGGACGTCCAATGAACTGCTTCTGAAGACCTCGCGAGATGGCGTTTAGAACAGCAATGAGACGGTATCATCTGTATCATCTGTAGTCCCGTTGATCATCGACTTGCTCGATTTTGCACCAACAACGTCCCCATTCGTCCATATCGCGTGCCAGAGTGCTCCAATGGATGCTCTGCACCAAGAGACACGAAGAGCGTCATATTGTTCGTTCCGCACCTTCACCAAAAGGTCCGACCAATGCGTCCTGGTGTTCTCCTGACATCTCGCGGAACCCAGTCGGTGACGGCCTTCGTCCAGCGGTGTCTGCGATTCGCATTACCTGGCCGGCCCACCTAATTTTCAACGACTGGGCCCATGCGACAGCGCCTCTGATCTTCGAACGTCATCGAAGCCCGGAGGCCTTCTCTCACTCGCATGAATCGTGTCACTTCGGCGTCGTCCTCTCGATTCCATGATCGCGCGCTCATCCGGCTTTCGTATGGCTTAGGCCTCTGAGGCCGTTGGCATAGGAGGAACAGTGGAGTCGAATAGGTGAGCACGAGCACGAACGTTCTTTGTCTACTTCACGACTTCCTCGACGATCGAGTGCGTAGAAGTCAACAAACCAACAGAGATTGGAGACTTCATCGAGGCTTCAGCTTGTATAACATCGATGATCGCAAAGTTTGTCAGAAAAATTGCTCAATTTTGCGCCAATTCGCTTTCCACAACCACGTAGGTTTGAACACGGGTCCTAGAACTCTACCCCGCATTTTGCTCGCCTCGACACCATCGCAGCTTTGCCCTTCATGCTACTTTTAGATCTCGTTCCCTAATCCTGAACACCCCAGTGACTATAAAATAAGTCCCATACATCGGAAAGTCGCCTGTTCCCCGAGCCGCAATTCGACGTGGAAGGATTAGAGCAAGCGCGGGTGGGCTACCTCTCTACTCAGCGTCGTTCTTCGTTTTGATGACAAGGTAGGAGACGTACCTGATCGCCAACCCCTGCTCCCTTGAGCACGGCTTCAGTGGCCAACGCGCCTGTCATCGAGCTGGCGAAGGCCTGAAGAGTGTCCCATATTTGGTACTGGAGGTAGTCATCGCTCACCGAATAAGGATAGCCTGAAACCTCCAGGGGCTAGATGTGTCTCGCCTGCGCCTCCTTAAGATCTTACCCTGCGGAAGGAAGACGTCTACCAGTGTAGATCTAATCGAGCTGAGATAAAGCAACAGCGTCCCAAAGGCACCACTGCCATGAGGGCTGCTCGTGGTGATGTAGGTGGCGGAAGAGCAGGAGACCTTCCTCACTGGACGACCGGCGTAGCTCTCGGTGAAGACCTCGCCCATAGCCGCGTATTGGAATTCGTTGCCGGAGAACTGGTCCATGGGCAAGGCGCCAACGTGGCGCGCGGGTTTTCTGCCGCCATGTCTCGCGCCCTCTCGCGCCTCACATGCATCCTGCTCGTGTCTTTAGCGTCTGCCGCTTCTCACACCGAACATGTACCTCGACTTCTGGCTAACCGATAGGCCTCTCACTCATGAGCGCACTGCCTACAACTCTCCCGTTGAGGCCACGTGCGTGCAAGTTGGGTGCGAGACTACCACTAGTGGAAATGATCTAAAGACGGAATGAGCATAGTCAAATAGCGACAACAGCTGAGAGACCAGCGCGACCAATAATAGACCTTATAAGTAGTGGACCGATTGATCAAAGCACAAACACCTGTAACAAACATTGAGGACATCTAATGTAGCTGCAGATCTTCGGAGCCCCATTACACCTCTGTTGAGGCTACAGTGAGATTAACTGAATGGGAAACTAATGCGTAGCTTTAACACAGTGTCACTGCGCTCGCAAGAGAAGTATGACAGGCACTTCAGACCTTGCAGTTACATGCTACAAAACGACCAAGCAGGATGAAATTGCTAATCCAAGCAGCGTTTTGGAATCAACCCTGCTATCTCACCACATCCCTACGAGACGGGTGTGAGGTCAGTCAAGTCCAGCTGATTGCTAAATCATAGCGCACACCATCTTATAGTATTAGGATTAGGCATAAAACTTCGTCAAGGTGAAGTTGCACCACCGCACATCAGGACTGATGAGCAACAACGACAAGTGGAAGTGCTCACCGAGCTCTGGAGGTTCCACCAATTTCTGAGAATCGCAGGGCGACCGCCTACTACAAGAGAATGCAAGGACTACCTCGACGTGCTTGCCGCTAGCTTAGCACGAGTAATATTTGTTTTGTTTTTATTTTCCTGCTCATGGTATTATTGGTAGTACCATTTTGACGTTGAAGATAAACTTTACATGGTGAGCGGGTCACTGCATACATCAAATTAGGGAGAGCCAAGCGCATACCGCACGCAAACCTCGGGCTAAATCACTTCAGTTCCCTTTTCTCTTTTGCATATCAATAAAACAGTTGTAACACAACCAATACTCGTTAAATTGTCGACTCATTGCGACACCAACTCTCCCTACGGTTCCGACCGTCTTCGCGTTCTATTCACGTGAGTTTGCTGTTCGAGGAGACGGCGGATGACGGGGCGCTCGCAAGGAGACAAGACGCAGAGGCCCACTCTTCCTATCTGACTCACGCCGCACGCGCGTGGCGGAATGAGTCATGGACCAGTTCTCATGTAATCATTGGAATTCGGATCGAAGGCCGCATCCGAATGCTCCCACGGAGCATTCGCCGACGTCAGCCAGCGACAACTCGCACAGTCCTCTGCGTCTTTGTGTGTGGCTGAGGCAGACGCCGAGGGCAGTGCGTGAGACACTGCTGCGGCGCAGGGGGAGACGGAGAGGGGGGCAGCTGGGTGCGCGGGTGGCAGTTGTCGCATGGCGTCATCGCCCGCCCCGTGCTATTTGTCCGATAATTCCCGTGTTTTTGCCCCGCGGATTAGCGTGATTCCGGTTTTTCCGTCCGCCGCCTTCCGCAGCCGTGTCGACGCTCCAACACTTCCCCATGTGGGCATTCCAACGACCATATCGAGCTAACTCGTCGGTCAGCCGAGCAGGGTGACGCACGGCTTTGAACGTACTGCTATTGATTAAAAACCGTCCTCGGGGCCAGTCCGTACTTCATTGCAGACCCATTCCAGATGTTAGAGCTCCTCATTGTCCTTTTCACTCAAGTTCTTTAGCCGTGCTGGGTCGAAAGTCGCAAAGCTGTGGCCAAATGTCTCAGTTAAATGGAATCCTTGGAAACTGTTATGGAACTGACGACAGTTGCCCCTCTTCTTATGTCTCGGCTCCCACTAGCTCCTTGAATCGGTTCCAAAGTTTAGCATCCTCAAAGGCGAAGCAAGCATTCCATCCGTCCCAGATCTGTGAATTGATGCCAGTCCCCTCTGAGAGGGACAAAATGACCGCCAATATAACTCCTACTGCTGTATTTGTGAACAATTAAACCGGCGTAGAGATGGATGTTTCATCGTGGGTGTCTCTACCGCTTAAATCCAGCATTTGTACGGGTTTAATCGTGGATGAATCGTGCCTCTGGTTTGCTAGCAGAGGCCAATTCTGTTGGCCAAAACCGCATCGAACTTGACTGCGATGTCTGCCAGAAGTACCGAACGGAATAGTGTCTGCATCACGGGTTATCACACGCCTATTCCACCTATAAGAAACAGGTTCTCTGCCTGGATCAAGGCAATGAGAGGTACTCTGGGGGATGCGTATGGAACCTACAAATATTCGCTGCCTGCGCGGAATGGTCTTTTAGCAAAGAACACGGCTGGAATGAGGTTTGAATCTAATAAACTTGAGGAGCTATTTAGTACTATTATTTTTCTATTCATTCAATACGTTACATAGGGTATACACCAGAGAAGAAACCCAGTCACTCAATACAACCCATTACTAACGTGGAAGTCAACACCTAGTCTTACATCGAAAAGTAGAACAACGAAGAGGTGATTGACAGGATTTCCAGCTGGACAAAATTTTGAGCTGTCCGTTCTCCAAGGACAGGAAAAATTTTGAAAGCAATACAGCCATACTTCGTTTTTCGACGACATTCCGGAGGATGCAATCCGAGGTTTCGGTTCCTGTAACACAATTGAGACAAGCTCGTGTAATTGAACCCAATTAAGCCTTCTAGTGAAATTTCTTCGCTTTTTTTCCAACACAATGTTTAATATTTAATATCTTCACCTCGGACTTGCCACTTGTGTTGGGAGACCTAGATGTCACCTGCTGCATGTATGCGGACGATATCAAAATTTTCAAAGTTGTTCAGGACAGTGACTCGGACTCTATCATTCAACAGGCCATAAACAGGGTCGATGAATGGTCTTCTCGAAATGGCCTCCGCTATCAGTTGAAAAAGCTCGTGTTCTTCCCATTGGAAAACTTCCTAGACATCCTCATTATACTTTATCTGGATTTCCCCTGGACGTTGTTAGCGAGGTGAAGGACTTAGGCGTCTCTTATGACAGTAATCTGAACTTCGATACGCACTATAAATCTATCTCAAGTAAAGGTCACCGCCGAGTCTATAACATTTTCAAGGTTCTTCACACTTCGGATCAAAACACCCTACTTAAGGCGTATAAGTTATACATTCGCCCTATACTGGAGAGCAGTACCACCATCTTTTCTCCCTTCAAAAAGAAGGATATCCTTGCACTGGAAAGAGTCCAAAAAACTTTCACCCGGAAACTGTTCCTGCATAGCTTCAGGCTTCCCTATAGTGATATCCCAAATTCTACTGCTAGAAACCATGCCTTAGGTATCCCCTCTTTGGAATGGAGAAGAAAGCACTTTGATCTCCTCATGGCGTTTAAGATTTTTAAGGGATTAATTGATCTCCAAATTTCTGATTTCTTCATTCCAGTAACTTCCCAAACCAGAGGGCAGCCTTAAAATTTACAACCTCATCGACCAATACACAGATCAGGTCAAAGTTTTTCTCTTCCAGAGTTCGTACTGCCTTCAAACGTGTCCTTCGTTCTCCTCATTTCTCATCGAGTTATAATACGTTCAAAATGCGCGTTGCTGAGTTCATCACTTAATCTCTCATTGTTTGGTGCATTATAATCCCAAGTCTCTATTCTGTTCTGTTCTGTTTGGTTTTAGTTTTATTTATTAATTCCATTGTGTGTCGGTACCTGACACTCCTAAATAAATAAAATTTCCTTTCAAAAAAGTAGAACACTTAAGTTCTACTCGCCACTGATTGTTTATACGCGCGCCCTAAAATCTACTTGTGCGCAGGCTGCAACGCTTTTCTGCATTGCTTCCTGATGCTCAGAAAAGTCAGGCTCGTTGTTGTCACGCAAGCCCAATTCCCTTATGTTAACCACTGTAACATCTGGCCTCCTGTGAGTACCGACTAGAGCATTCTCATTTGTACGGTTTCTCAGGGCAGGAGGTAACTTCCAGGCTTTTGTGTGTTTTTTCTAAGGCACAGTGTATTCTAATTGTCCCATACTTTACAGAAATCGTTGCTTAGCCAGCTTGTGTCCTCATCGAGATTTCACATCCTCGTAGAACAGTCACAGAAATTTAGGCCTAGGCTTAGCTACAAACGAAAGACTACTTAAGCGAGTGCTGCTCTAAAGCGAGTCTTAGTCTGGCCTTTTTCTGCTCTGCTATCTCCGAGACCCAACTTGCCGTTTCCGCAACGCTTGCTGCCCTACCAAATGGAGCTCTTAAGAAACAGGATTTACCGCACCACGTCGTAACATAAGATCTATCTCGGTTCGAAGACTCGTGCTCTTCGAAAAAGAGAAAACGAATGGGTTCACAGACTTTCACTGAGCTGTTCACGAAGATTACCATCTCTTCACACCATTGAGGTTTCTCTATCCTCGCCTTAATCAGGACCCGGAAAAGTCAGAAACATTTACGTATTGGAAAGCTTGATTGAAAGTCGAGTTCAGCGGAGGTGATGCGTTTCACTTTGCAACCACACGTGTTTGTCACTTGTGTTCGAAAGTAGAAGCACGAGCTGTACAACGAGCGCTCAGCTCTTGACGTATTCCAAGCACTTTTTGTTGACGTGGCTATGGTCATATGGTTTTCCCATGAATATGCAAAATACGGGGAAGCATTTTTATGTTCTGTTTACACTTTTCCGTCGTCACATCGTATGTTTTACTTTGCAAGTATGTGCAGATATAAATTTAGCTTTTTCCGATGCTGTTAGACACGTATCCATTCTTTCTACTATAATTTCCATGCAAGAAGATACGTTGTGCGTTGTTGGAGTCCTTGACTGAGATTTTCTCTCGTTCCATATCGCTTGTAAAACCCTGAAAACCACGTTCATGAAACGTATTGACAGAATTTCCTAAATTTTGGAATTTTCAGTGTTGATTTCGTTTGGAGCATCCATTCAGTGTAAACCACAATGAGCAGCGCTTACCAAATAGTCGTTTAACTAACCACAAGATGACCGGAGGATCATGCGGGGAAGTAGTGCGTTCAATGCTTCGATCGCATTGCGATGGTTCTCAGGGAAGTATAGAGTACATTGAGGTGAGCGCCAGTCGATGCCCATGGCCCTGCTTTTGTCTCCATATTTCAATTTTCAGCTCTTTTTGGACTTCGAGAACGCGTCGCCACGGGAAGAGGAGCGATATCTGTTCGACCTTTGTGAGAAGATCATAAATCAGTGCACAGAGGTGCTCGCCGACGTGAAATGTTATGGCAAAGGTATTTCATTTGGACCTCTGTTTCGGTTGTGCATCATTTCCTTCCTTACACAACTACTCCTCCAATGTTCTTTAGCCTTCACTGGCAAAAGAGTTTCTCGTTCAGGCGCAACAGACGAGATACGGCAATCGCTGCAGAACCCCCACGATCTCGCCCTGAGGGACTTGGCTTTGAGTGTGGTCGCCGACTTTGTTTCGCGCATTCGGTGCTACTTTGAACTTTCACTTCGAATTGAAAAGGTGAGCAGGACATTCACATTGCGAGGCATTGCCCGAAATGAAACATAGCAAACTTAGTTTAGCTTACAAAGGGTTTTCCTGGAGCACTGGATCGACTAAGCAGTTCTTTTGCTTGCAGTTCTAGATGTATTTTTACTGTTGATTTTGTCGGACAAGATCTTTGTTTCAGAAGGTTATCTAGCATTGTCAAATTCAGAAGTGCAGCATATATCTGATGTTGGACGAGCGTAACGCAGTGGGGCAGGCGTAGTCCGAATATAGGTTTAAGGCTCAGGTCGCGATTAAGTAGACCAAGTTTTCATTTCTCCGAGGTCGACGAATTTCTACGAAACGGGGCTGGAAAGGATAAAACACGGGCTGACAATTCGGCGTCGTCGCCTTCAACGCCGGGAAAGTACTCTAGAGTGGCTTAGGACATCCCTTAGGTCTCTGTCAGCGACCCTCCAGCTGGCGCCCGTCGTGATCAGCTCCAGAAATTTCTGCAGACGGAGCCTATTCGCTTCCGCCACGCATTCCTCGTTCCTATTGATGATGACCGTAGGGACTGAGCAGAAACGAAAGATTCGTTTGCGTACAATTACATTCATCCATTGCAGATTAGACTAGCTGGACTTGCCAGCCTTTCTGCCTACATAAATTTAGTTGAGTAGCCTCACTCCTTTTCCTACTACATTTTGAAACTAATTTTTAACCTGAAATGGTCTTTGAACAAGTAACCTCTGCAGCTCTTCATGTCATTTGCAAGCTCGGAATAAGGCAGATTAACCCAAACCAAACGGATTAACCAAGTCAGGTCTGATAATGTCGTGGTTCCACATATTAAAGTTGCTTGATTAGTTCTTGAAGCGGAGAATATTTGGGAATCCCGGGAGTCGTAAGTTTCCTATTGTACACATGAAAAAACCTTACATTCTTGCCGTCTTTCTTATAACAAAAGCCTGTCCATCCTATATTCTACTATTGCTTCAGAGTGTTCATTCATTTAATTTCATCACCGTGTTATTCAACAAGTTTAGCTATCGATGAATTTCAGTTGGTGCCTGAGTTGTTGTGGGATCTCTGTTCTGGACCGCTGCCGCCGGAAGAGCAACTAGACAGAAAACAATCACTAGCGCGTCAGTTGGCTCGTCTTGTTGACTTTGTGCTTGATTTCGATGCAGCAAAGGTTAGATAATGTTGCGTTTATTTAGAAATTTCTTATTTTCAAGGCATGTGAGAGAAACACAGGTTAGTCATAAGCTCCAGAGCTGACTTGTAATGCAGAGCTTGCTAGTGGCCACATCCGCAAGAGCACCCTGTTTTCACAGTGCCATAAAAAGCGAAATAAAGTGATGGAATATACTTCATGAACCTTACTTCCGTAATCTAGACTCTTGTACTGTCATTCAATACTATGTTAGCTGGCGCTTCATGCTCACGCTACCGTTTAGTGGTTTTGGGTGTTTAAAATCTAAAAGAATTGGTCGAGTTAGTCTTGTTGTCACAAGTTGAACTACTTGTGCTTCATTTATTAGCAGAATGCATCAAAAATGATGACTAACTAAATATCCATGTGTATTAACCCTCCCTTTGATCGTATTTCAACGTTAGTGACATTCCAGATGTGCACACCTGCCCTTCAAAACGACTTCAGCCACTATCGGCGAGGTATTGGTCTCGGGCTGCTGGACAACAGCGCTTCGTGAGTAGTTCTAGCTGTCGGTTCATTAGACCCCATTGATCGTTTTGATTTTTTAGCGAGGTGGAGCTGGCGAACTCGATCTCTCTGTTCCTCGCCGCTCCTACCCCTATGCTGTCGAGCTTAAGCTCTGCAACGCTGGAGTTCGTCAGGTCCCATCCTACGCTACCTGTTGGTAACACGACTGATACGTTGGCAACCATTGTTAGGTGAGCACATCGCTAAATGCTTCGACTACAGATTACATCCACATTGGTCGTGTTGTTCCCGGTGTTTGGGTAATCGTACAGTCTTGTTGTAGTTCATCTCTGTGTTGCCGCAACATTCTCTTTGACCTGTTCCCATGTAACTGATGATTTTAGCGTCTGTCGGTATATGGTCGGATCGCCAGAAGTATGTGAACGCATTACGGAGTCGACGCGGCATTTCTGTGTTCGCGTGATGGTTGGCTGTCTCATTTTGTACGACCACATCGACGAAAATGGAGCTTTCGTGAGAGAATCGCCGATCAACCTTCGAGCTGTAGTCAACGTTGTTAGGGAGCAGACTCAGCCGCCTCAGGTTCGTGTACTTGGTTAGCTGCAGGGGCAGATATTTCTCCATATTTTTGATTACTAGCTTATAGAAGTCTCTAGTGGAAACAACAATAATTTTTCTCAATTGAAATGCTTGCCATTAAGGGGATCTATGTGCTCGGCTCCTTAATGAAACTGGTTTCTATTAATTATTTCCCTAACCTTTAACAAAAAATCCTTCATATTACTATTAGGTAGGCAACTAATTTCGTGGACTCTCAAGCGCCTTCAACAAAAGTGTTCATAAACAAATAACAAGGAACAGTTTTCAATCAAAGTAAGATCTGTTAGAACGCGGGACTGCTTCCCATTTATCATCTACTTGGCCCATCCCACAGCTGTAGAATTCCTGTCCTTTCGAAGCCAAGAATCCTTGGAGGTGCATTTTGACATGGTCCACATTAATAAATCGTTCTCCAACCAAGAAGTGCTGCAGCGAGCTATAAAGGTGCTAGTCACTTGGCGCACAGCCTGGGCTGTAAGGTGGATGAGTTAAACGCTCCCAGCCAAAGTCTTCGATTTTTTGAAGCTTCCGATTCGCGACGTGTGATCTGGCGTTATCTTGCTGATAGATAATTCCGCTCCTGAAAATCTGTCTGAACCGATTCCAGCGGAGTTCAGCCTGCGCGCGGCTAGGTTTAGAAGAGTAGATTTCAGCATTAATGCTGGAACCGTTCTTGACGAGCTCCCAGAAGTTAATACCTTCTTGACACCACCAAACGGAGAGAATGTAGCTAACCGGACGCCTCAAAAAATAGAAGACCTTGACTGGGAGCGTCAAACTCATCCACCTTACAGCTCAGACCTTGCTCCGAGGGACTACCACATCTCTAGTTCGGTGCAGTAATTCTTGGTTGGAAGACGATTTATTAATGTGGACCGGGTCAAAATGCACCTCCAAAGATTCTTGGCCTTGAAAGCACAATAATTCTATGGCCGAGGGATAGACCAGCTACTTAATAAATGGGAAGCACTTCTGCATTCTGCATTTTGATTGATTGTTATTTGTTAATAAATAGTTTTGCTGAAGATTCTTGAGAGTCCACGAAATTAGTTGCTAACCTAATAGAATACCAGTGATAAAAGCAAAAGTGACTCGTAAGTTGACGTCCATTAAGTGGATCGTTATTAGTTGTTACAGTGTTCAGTTGATTTTTGGAAGCATCAACAGAAGAAAAGGGAGAGATCAAGTCGCTGTCAAGCAGCGAACGAGATCACAGGTAAGCACATTTAGGAATGTGCAAGTCGATATAAAGATTTTCGCGAACTATTCCAATAGTCCTGAAATGTCTGGTAACTCAAGGACTTTCTACACGATATTCCTCTTCACTACTTCAATAGCTGTATGACAGATTTTCTGTGAGGGTTCTTATGGGGACAAGGAAAGTATCGACGAGTAATTTTGAGGGCTCCATGCGGGGTGGGGGGGGGGGGGTCTGTTGGTTCACCTTATAAAACTCTAACTAAAGGGCTAGACATCAAAATAGCCTCACGCAAGCATTAGAAGAAACCACACATAAACCTTATATGGGCAAGAAAATCAATCAGAGAAAGGCAAAATAGAGACTTGCCTGACCTCTGGTCCATGAAGCTGTCTAAGGCTAAGAAACGGAAGGATATGACTTTACTACCTGGGGCCAGATTCATCAACGAATTACAGCAATTTAGCAGAGAAAATGTAACAGAAATCCCTGATAGCACAGCTTATCAAGCGGTATGGTGAAGCATTTTGCTGCGCTACCAGGAATTTCGGCTGTTTTTTTTTCTGTTAAATTGCTGTAAGTCGTTGATGAATCCGGCCCCTGATTGTCTTTCTCGAGTTCCCAGTTTCTTTTACTTTCAGTACTATTTAAAGATACAGCTACTCTCGAGATTTCCATCTTCATTCTAATATTCCTCTACAAAGATGTTTCAGTAGCGAGTTTTTGACACATTTTGAAGAGTAGAACTATTAAGGAGTTGAAACAAGAACTGTTAACAATTACAAGAGCCAAAACTCGTTAAACCGAGAGAAAACTATGCAAATAGTAGCAAAAGTAGCGCTTTTGTGGCAGGACCGCCATGTCCCAGTAAAAATATCTGTATTTGTCTCATCTCATTTCGCTAGGAAGGCATCCGAGACGGTTCTGGCGCCTTAGGCTCTGTTCATACTTCGCGAAGGCAGCGCCCGGAAAGTATGGGCAGACTACAGCAGCGACGGGAGAGACTAGAGCGACGGAAGTAGTGTGGTGTACATAATTAATTACGTACTTCACACTCCGTCCGTCGCCCCAGTCGCTCCTTTGGCCGCGGGCATACTTCCTTCGCCGCGATGCTATCCTGGCGCTCAGTTGATTGCCATTCAGCTGCGCTCCACATCGCATCTACAAAACTCATCGCGGCGACGGGAAGTATGCAAGAGGCCTTTCGCTCCACTCGCCAGCGTGAAGTATGAACAGGCAACAGCAGCTACGAGAGCGACAGCGCCAGCGTTCGAGTATGAACAGATTCCGGCGGCGATCGCTCAGTATTAATCGATTTGCATGTTTTACAAGGGCGACGAGCCGCTCTCGTCGCGAAGTATGAACAGATCCTTACCGTAACCGAGCTCATTTTCTAAAAACACTTCACGTAGCGCACGTTGTAAGAAAGTACTTTAGATTTAACCCGAATACTTTTCAGTCCTATGCGCCTAAACATAGAACATAGAACTAGAAGTGAACATAGAACATAGACCCCACATAGAACTGCTAAACATAGGTCATAGAACATTAACCCTTTCACGACACGCGCGAATTATTTTATTTGTATAATTCGTTAAATACGAAAAACAGTAACAAATGAAGTTTCCAAAGACCGTCTTGACCGTAGATATTAGTGGGGACTCGTTGATTAATGTTGTACTATTAAATGCTTGCGGGCGGGGTACTACGCCCGCACGACAGAGCCCGACTAGCTACCCGTGTTGTATTCCAGTCAAACACAGCAGCACTAAAGGGCCTCATTCCCCTGACCCCGAAAGAGCCCCCATTTCTGCAGCGATGGGAAGGACGAGTACGGAGAGGCTGCTAAAATCTCAGGGCCTAACCAGGCTGCGCAAACTGAGAAGGACTAGGATGACGATCTGTACTTACAACGCCCGCACGCTTGCGTCGGAAGCATCCGTCGAGGACCTGATGATGCAAGCCGGGAAGATCAAGTACGACGTCATCGGACTGACCGAGACGAGAAGACACCACCCCCTACACGCCGCCTACGACTCCGGAGAAGAACTGTTCCTCGGAACATGCGACAGCAGGGGAGTAGGCGGCGTTGGTGTCCTCGTCAACACGCACTTGGCCATGAACATCGATTCGTGCGAGTCTCTGACAAGCCGAATCGGACGTCTGCGACTGAAGCGATGTGGTTCCGTGCCAGCTTTGACTGTGTTCGTCGCGTATGCCCCAACATCCGACTACGACGACATAAAGGTCGAAGCCTTCTACGTGGAGCTGGAGAAGTTCTATAAGGAAGATCACACCTTCTACAAGGTGATCGTCGGCGACTTCAACGCCAAGATCGGGCCACGAAGGTCGCCGGAAGAACTTCACATCGGAACCCACGGTTTGGAGTGGAACGAGCAAGGTGAAAGGCTGTCTGAGTTTATCATGTCGACCAAGACCATCCATGGAAACTCACAGTTCCAGAAGCCTCCCTCCCTACGATGGACCTGGGAATCCCCCAGTGGCCAGTTCCACAACGAGATCGACCACATCATCTTCAATCGCAAGTATTGCCTGACCGATGTCTCCGTTGTCCCCAAGTTCTACACGGGATCGGACCACCGCCTCCTTCGCGCGAGGTTCCGCTTTTCGCGTCAAGGAGAGAAGGCCGCGAAGTTCAAGAAGAGGAATCCCAGAACGACCATCAACTGGGATCTCTACACCTCTCTTGTCGGCCTTTGGGAAGATGTCGTCATGGACGACGTCGACGAGGAATACGATCGCTTCGTGCACCATCTCCACGATAGTGCTAAGGGAGCCGAGAGCTTGAAGACCACCAAGAGACGCCTGTCTCCGGAAACTCTCGAGCTGATACGCCAGCGTGGAGCAGCACGAGCGTCAGGCAACTACCATCTGACGTCCGAGCTTGCAAAGCTATGCAGAGCGGCGATAAAGGAAGATCTCAAGGAGAGAAGGGCGGAAGTGTTGGCTGAAGCAGCAGAGGCAGGGCTGAGCATTCGCAATGCCCGCCGAACTTCGCCAACTTCATGACCAAGATGGCCGCTCTCCGACGTCCTGACGGAACCATCACCTCTTCCAGAAGGACCATGGAGAAAGTCATCCACGACTTCTACTCCGATCTCTTCGATAGCCACGTCCACCTGCCCCCATGCCATCTTCCGCAGGATGGATACGTCGTCCCCTCTGTTCTCTCTTCCGAAATCCGACACGCCATCTTGTCGGTGAAGAAACGTACAGCACCCGGTTCTGACAGGATCGGAGCTGAACACCTGAAGAACCTCCCGCCAGCGCTTATCAACACCTTGGCGCGGCTCTTCACACGCTACCTGTCCGAATGCAAGGTTCCATCTCAGTGGAAGACCAGCAAGACCGTTTTGCTGTACAAGAAGGGAGACGTGCACGACATTGGCAACTATCGCCCGATCTGCCTTTTGTCTATAGTCTAAAGCTGTTCACTCGAGTCATCCTGAATAGGATTAGTAGAACGCTGGACGAAGGACAGCCATGCGAACAAGCAGGATTTCGGAGAGGATTCAGCACGATCGACCACATACACACCATTACGAGGCTCATTGAAGTGTCGCGAGAGTACAAGCTGCCGCTGTGCCTCGTTCATCGACCTGAAGAAGGCATTCGACTCCGTCGAGACTGAAGCGGTCATGGAAGCCCTACTCACCCAGGGCGTTCCTACTCAGTACATCAGAGTCCTTCGAGAGCTGTACAGTGGATTCACGACCAAGATCTCACCATTCTACAACGACGTCGTCATTGACGTGAAGAGAGGGGTTCGACAAGGGGATACCATATCCCCGAAGCTCTTCAGCGCCACCCTCGAAAACGTCATGCGCGAACTAGAATGGGAAGACATGGGAGTGAAGGTCGACGGCCGGCAACTACATCATCTTCGCTTCGCTGACGACATCGTGCTCATAACACCGAGCATCAGTCAGGCGGAACGAATGCTGGCCGACTTCGATCGTGTATGTGGAAGCGTTGGACTGCAGCTGAATCTTACGAAGACGATGTTCATGAAGAACGGATGGGTTTCTGATGCCCCATTCTCGCTCAACGGAACGAACATCTCCGAATGCTCCAGGTATGTGTATCTGGGTCGCGAAGTCAACATGGCCAACGACCTAGCACCAGAGCTGAGCAGGAGGAAACGAGTGGCTTGGGGAGCTTTCAAGAGCGTCGAAGAAGTCGTGAAGAAGACGAAGAACGTCCGACTCCGTGCCCACCTATTCGACTCCACTGTTCTTCCTGCCCTAACATACGCCTCAGAGACCTGGGCTATACGAAAGCAGGATGAACACGCGATCAGCGTCGCGCAGCGTGGAATCGAGAGGACGATGCTCGGAGTGACACGACTCACGCAAGTGAGAGAAGGCCTCCGGAGTTCCGAGCTTCGCCGACGTTCGAAGATCAGAGACGCTGTCGCATGGGCCAAGTCGTCGAAAATTAGGTGGGCCGGCCACGTAATGCGATTCGCAGACACCCGCTGGACGAGAGCCGTCACAGATTGGATTCCGCGGGATGTCAAAAGAACACCAGGACGCCCGCCAACGCGTTGGTCGGACTTCTTCGCGAAAGCCCTGAACGACCGATATGACGCTCTTCGTGTCCCTCGAGCGAGGAGGATCCATTGGACCACTCTGGCACGCGACAGGGACGAATGGAGACGCTGCTGGCGCCCGCTCGAGCAAGTCGATGATCAACGGGACGACAGGTGATACAGGTGATTAAATGCTTGATAATTTTCTATGAACTATTTTTATGATGGCGTCCGACGACATTGTCGGACAATGTCGTGAAAGGGTTAAGGAAGAATTGTGTGAACTTTGACGCGCTAGCAGGTTCACTGTCAGCAATTGGAAAGGAGTGATACCAATTGAACGAAAGGCCGTTTTGTTGTCATTAGACCAGCGTTTACACTTTCAAGACAGCTTGAATAACAAGTTCATGGTGTGGATTCTCATCTAGCATGTGTTGCGTTCTTCTTATTCTCTTCATTCTAGACGGAAGCTCTACTGAACGCGTTGCGCTACACATCAAAGCACTTCACTCAGGCCTCTACTCCGAAATCGGTTCGAGCTATCCTCGCCTAGACTCGCTTGTTCATCCATCCATCCATTCGTTCGTTTTCTTGTCACCACATGGTCAATGATCCTCATGCCCATTGAACTGCGATGAGAACGTTTCTGCTTCATTCCAAATCTCCGCGAGATCGGTGCCAACTCTTTCCTGCTCATCGTGTGTTTGTGTTTGTTGTTCATTCTCTCGCCCCTTACCTGGTAGTATTCTAGTCATCGCCTGCGCCTAAGTCATAATACCTAACCAAAACCGATGTTCATCTCATATTACAGCATAGCTCTATCGACTGAGACGTAGACAGCTCTTCAAATCAATATTTATATAACATAACGCTTTGACAAAATGTGAATTTAATAAAGTTTTTACGTACGTACACACATAAGACAACCTTTGTCAAACAGCCTCCTTCAAAAACCGTTTATGGTAAAAGGCAGTCAACAGTTGAAGTTGATGGACATATAAGGAGATGTAGCAGTGGGTTCTCGGCCTAAGGGAAAAATTCTAAGAAACAATAAACAGTGCACTAGACAACGGTCGTTTCATCATATAAATCGGCGCGACTTCTCGAAAAGTGTACACGCAGTCTCGCAAGGAATCGACGGACGACGGGCTACAAATCGAGCCATTCCCAGAATAAATCGTGGGGTGAGTAAAGGGGTGTGTGTTGATCAACGATAGCGGAGAATAACTTATCGAAGCTGGCTTATCGAAACGTGATCAGTGACAGTATCGAATAACTGTCGCGTATTGACAGAGTCCATTACAGATGCGGCGCGGCGACCATTACAGTAGAGAGCATTTCTTCTTCTTCTCCATTGGTGGTGGCTCTAATGCAGCCATTATAGCCTCGTCGAACACATTCTTTAGTCCTTTCTGAAACAGTGGAATTGAAGAGCAAATCCAGCCGAGTTATTATAAATACAATTGCCCCGCCTATCGGCGTGCCTTGTACTCGCGCGCTTCGCGCGATGTTGCAGTATCACTAGGCTAACGACAAACACATCAAGCTAGCTGCTCTACATGTACAGCTTTTTTCCCTACCTAGGTGTACAAAAGGCTCGCCTCACTACTGGTCCTCCCTTAGTGAAACGGTATCCCATTACTGGTACTGGTCACCCTCAATGATCCCCCTTAGCAGATGACGTATTCGGCACGCCTTTTGAATCCCCAGGCACATTGGACGACGTCTTCGGCACGTCTACCTGGATCCCCAAACACGTTGAGCGACGTCGGTGGCACGTCTTTTGAGTCCCAGGCGCGTATGTCTGAGTATTGTCTGTCTGAGTATTTTCCGCTATTTTCGCGCCCCCTAATTTGATCATATCGATTGACGGTGATCGATACTACAAAAACGAACTTCGGACTCGTGTTCAGCGACCTCGACTACCCCTACGGTGAAAGTTTCGGACCGCCTGGACGACATCCACAAAATCGATAGTTTGATCAATATCGATTGATGGCGATCAACAGTTCAAAACGAACCCCAGATTCGTGTTCAGCGACCACGACTACCCCGTAATTTGATCAATATCGATTGATGGCGATCGATACTTCAAAAATGAAGCTCATATTCGTGTTCAGCGACCTCGATTGCCCGTGACTGAAGTTCCCAGGGTAGAAGACGTCTGGGTATTTTTCGCTATTTTCGTGAAGTAATTTTCCTCCTGCGCACGTGTAGCGCAGTCGAACGAGGCGCCGGCTGTCGCATGCACCCGATACCAGGTACCTGGTTCGGATTTCCCTCCCAGGCCAACCAAGCCTTCCACCCCTCCGGGGTCGGGGAATTAGTACCAGACTTGTCTGGAAATGATAGAGCGCTGACTTTTCCATCGGCTGGCCACCGCAAGTCATTGTATGGCCAAATACGCATTCAAGTCTCCTCCACGACATCCCGTAGAAGTAGAATGTGTGGCGCATTCCAAAAGTGATTGAATAACGCCGTATCCTTTTTTTAAATTCCCCCCTTTTTTATGACTAATTTCTGCGGCGGCGCCGCCGATCGATAGTATGACTCAGCGCTTAGCGCGTTATTATAGAGTATGATATGATATGATATACATGTTTGCATATGATCTACATCGCTGACTGGTGGCCTCTCATATTACATGGAAAACAACCAGTCGGCGCAGTTCGGCGATGTTGCATGATGTTCACATTGACTCAGCATTTTGAGAAGAGACCTATGCCAAACGAAAGGTCCGGGAATGCTGTCACCCGTGAACCAACTGCGGCTGCCATAGTCAAAGCGACAAAAGTTGCAGGAGGTGGAAATACGAGCTGTCGCCTACACGATACCTGAGAGAACGCTTGCCCTTGGGAAGTATGTGGTCCAACAGGCCCGGAGCACAGATCTGTTAGTGGTGCAGGTAGATCAGTAAGCGGAGAATCCTATTCAACGCTAAGCCCTTGTTTTTTTTTCTTCAGATTCTCCAACTTTACTCTATTAAAGCGTTTTCACATAAGCTGCAGTTTGGCGCTTGATTTTTCACTTTATTAAGGTACAACCCCTTTTCATTGTTAGTAGTAAGCCGTCCGTTGTCCGTATGTCCTCATCATTTTTGTGGTTCACGAAGGGCAATATTAGCCCTTTTTTAAACACTGAGGGAACAACTTGAAGAAATATGGAAACAAACACATTGATCGCACATTACCTAGCATATGCCCTCCGATTTATACCACTTTCATGCCGAGCTGGACACTTAAGCTCGCCTAAGACTTTCGACAGGTGAAAAAGGTATATACAACTCACTTCAGAACAGTCTATGGAAACTCGATCCATGTGACTGACATCCAGAATGAATCAGTTGATGTTGACCAGCACATTTGTTTCACCCACTTCTTCATACTGACCATCATGCGCTACGAGCACAAACTCGACTACGAGCTTACTTCTACACTACGCGAGTGTGTTCCGTTCATCCAAATTTCTATTCTTACTACGGATGGTCGACAATTTTAAAGAGGGCGTCATAGAATCGGAGCCTGTCAGGAGTAGCCAGTCACTCATCGTATTCAAAACACCATCAAAGCTACGATAATTTAGCTACAGAGGCCAGGCGAAAGAAAGCTGCGACCCACTGTTCGACTGTTCTTGATCTTTCTCGATGTCGCAGTAATGCAGTCATCTATGTCGTGTCACATCACGACGCATCATATTATGAGGTCAGCTGAGGGCGAATTTTACAAGAGGTCTTCAGGCTGGACAATGACCTCAAGTGAAGAGTGTGTCGATGAAGGACCCATCAAAATCAGGGGTTTGCGCTGACTTGCCGCCGGTAAATTTTTTACCGCATATTTTTAACGCGGAAATTCGCCGGTAAATTCCGGTAAATTCGGTAAATCCGTTTTTTTAATTTAATAAAAAAAAGGCGTTTCACCGAAACACGATTAGAGAAACCATATCATCTTCATTTTACCATCCACACGTCATCCTAAAGCAAACGACGCCCTAAAAGCAACAAGCATCCTACAACAAACAAAGCAAGCGGAAGCCTAACAACGCACAAATATAACGATCTATGTTGTGGGTGCCTAATTAAAACTCTATAAAAACATTTCTGGAACAGCCAACATTCAGTCCGATATTGCTGTATTTCTTTTGTATTGATAATCTAACTGCTTTTTGAAATTGTCGCAATTACCATCATTTCATTCGAGAAAGAATAATCTACACCTCATACAACTACTTTTTGAACTGTTAAGCTGAACTTTGGAGCAAAGCCAGACACTTGAGAAAAAACAACGAAATGTGATATGATAGCGAACTTCATTCTTTTCTTATACGGGAAAAACTTAAGACTCCACCAGGACATCAGGTTGACTAGCGGAGTACGTTCCTATGCCTTACATCTTAGACTAAAATTACGCGAACAAGACATGAGCACATCTTCTCCCTCTGCCAATAGTCTATTCTGAGAGCTTCTATATCTCTAGTTAAATTGTCTCATTTTGTGAAGGGAATCTCAGCGCGAGGTACTATCACAGTGGAGCGCGTTTCTTAACGCTGGAGCGCACCTTCTCCGCCTCGTAATGTGGACATTCAAAAAGGTTGAGGACCACGAACGCTAATAGCAAGTTATCGGAGAAGATAGAAGCAATCACTTCTAAACTGAGATCGGTAGTATGTTTTTCGATAGGGATAGAAACATAATTTTTTATGAAAAAATTCGTTAAAATTTTCGGTAAGTTTGGGAATTTACCGAAAATTATCGAAGAAGAGAAGAATAAAAGAGAATCTACCGTGAAAATGCCGGTAAATCCGTTAATCCGGTAAATCGTTAGCCGTTAACATAGACCCCTGATCAAAATCTGCCACTGGACTAGACCAAACACTGTTCAAGTATCGCCCAAGCGTTGTGTAGTGTACGGTCTGGCCTTTTCTTCTACCCAGTTCTTCAAATCGTACAAAATAAGGAATATAATGCTGTTCGGGAATCGCATAGGACGTAGCAAACAACAAGTGGCTCGTTCTGAGCAATGAAAAGCGGCTGTCACATCAGTTTTATGAAAAATCATGCCTAAACTTGAGAGAAAACGTAAAAACGCTTTAGTAGAAAAATATTGTAAAGTTTGCAAAGATCACTGCATATTACAGAATAGAATTCTCTAGCGCATGCTTACATGTCCGTTCGTCACACCAACAGTTCATCATTGACCGACCTCCGTTGCACCTCACAGAGCAAAAAAAAGGTCGTAAAAAGGCACAATCCCGTAACTTCACCTTGTGCACCTCCTGTTCAATCTGGTCATGATGATTAGAATTTGCACATAGTTAGCACTGTTCAAGGAGCTTTTATTAGTATAGGTCTCGACTCAAACTTCTGGATTAATTTCAAACAGTTCCCTTTGCAATTTTCTGATATGACGCGGCATTCCATTATATCATCTTTGAAATATTTTAGGTTCGATTCAGCAAAATTAAACAACTGTAAGATAGCACAGGGGAACCGGAAGCTCTATAGAACAGTTGTGAGAGCTGCCCGCCTATACGGCAGTGAGTGCTGGGGCCTGGGTAGGGCGCAGGAGCCGCAACTGCACGCGGCGGAGATGAGGATGCTGAGGTGGGCATGTGGATGG
Organism: Heligmosomoides polygyrus polygyrus; assembly: GCA_947396885.1. Classification (NCBI taxonomy): domain Eukaryota; kingdom Metazoa; phylum Nematoda; class Chromadorea; order Rhabditida; family Heligmosomidae; genus Heligmosomoides; species Heligmosomoides polygyrus. The sequence goes on from OX377202.1 coordinate 32,472,143, forward strand.
ACCAGTCGGGACAGGGTGCGAAACGAGGATGTTAGGGCAGTGATGAAGACAGCCCGGATCCAGCTGAAGATGAGAGAGCAGCGCCTGAGGTGGTATGGACACGTCCTCAGAAGACCAGAGGATCACCCCACAAGGTTGGCCCTAGATTTCGAGGCACCCGGAAAGCGTCCGAGAGGAGCACCAAGGAAAAGATGGAAGGACGTCATCAAGAGAGATCTCACTGAAGTCGGCGCCGCGGCAGATGACGCCCTTGATAGGATGAGGTGGCGACAGATCACAAGAACAGCGGACCCTGCGACTGTGCGGGACTAAACGCTCAGGAGAAGAAGAAGAAGAAGAAGAAGAAGAAGAAGAAGAAGAAGTAGCCTTAAGAGCTGAGATACAGCAAGTTGCCTGGACTGCGTCACGATCTAGAAGATCCGTGAATCTACGATCAACTGCAAATTTTGGCAGTCGTGGAGTAATCCACAGCTTCCGACTGTCACAATGTTTCGATCTTGGACAAAGTATTTGGAGAAATAGTGTGGCGATTCAGTTTTAGTTCAAAGTTTTCTACGCAATTTTGTGCACCCAAAATTGTTGCTGAAAATAATGGTATAGCCGAACTTGTTCATTCTTCAACTGAAAAACTATCAAACCGCATCTATGCAAGCAATCCAATAAATTTTGGGGCACATGCGATGTGCGATCTCACCACCAAACCATATGAAATATTTTCACTTTCCAGATTAATACCTGAACTTGGCCGTAATTAAACTAGCAATAATTTACTCAAACAGTACCAATATTTTGGGGCATGCTGCCCTAAATTGTCCTAGCGGTGCATTTTGCTAATACACGCTCGATCACATATAACATAGTCGTCATCTAGTGCAGGAGAGTGAAAATGTACTAAAGAGGATTGGAGCTTTAATTAACTTTTGAGAACGTTCTCTGGTATTTCAATATGTGGATGCATATGGTAGTTTTTCGCAAGCAAGCATGCGTCATAGGAT
>OX377202.1:32473337-32568217 GCA_947396885.1 Heligmosomoides polygyrus polygyrus
TGGTTTTGTTTGCCTTCATATGTCTATGGTTTACACATTATTTGAATTCACAACCAGGCTACTATTACCATTCACAACAGATGATTTGATCAAAAAATAAAAATAAAAATTTCAAAAATTGTTACTTGTTACACTAAGGTCTTTCAGCTGGACGGAATCTAGGGATGTCTACTGAACCCGAGAAGGGAATAGACTCATTATGAAGCAAAAGGCACCAGCATGGGTCGGTCCGGTCCGCCTCTGTTCTGCCCCGAATGTCGGCGCTGGGTGCAGGCATGGCGGACGGCGATCAGGGATGTGCGGAAATTTTTCTGGAAAAAGCGGAAGACGAAAGGGACGAAAGGCGGAACGGAAACGCTCAAAAATGGCCGGAAACCGGAATACGAAACGCGGAAACGGAAATGACACATGATCACCATTTTTTTTTTCAAAAATTGCATCTGAAACGGCGTCAGAAGCGGCTTCTATTGCACCTTTCCTTGCTCAGAACTTTGCGAGCAGCAGAATCTTCCACAGTTTAATGCTTATCCTCATCATAACATAGCATAACGAAACACGACTTTATAATATTGCTATGATAACCTTTCAGCTATGGCTGAGCAATAAACGAAAACAAACAAACAAACAAACGATGCTACAATTTTTTGAATAGTAGAATTGACCGACTCAATCACTTGAGGTTACTAACAGACCCGCATTAAGAAAACTGACTCGGGTGAAGTCTAAAACTGGAGTAGCCACCTAGATCATTTCCCGACCAGAAAAGAGTTTTCTCTCAACACTTTTAGAAACTGTGGCATCATGGACGATTTGGTGACTGCACAGATATATGCATATTCAACATTAGCAGTTACAATGTAGTCACCAAAACCAGCACTCAAAATTCATTCTGGGATCTATGATGAAACTGGATAACTGATTAGTAATGGTGGGTCCACACTTCCACAGGAATATTCAGTCTGTGCCAGCCTAGAAATCCTACGCCCAATGTGACACAGCTGGACAGCTCCTAGATGATTCTCGAAGCAGTACTTTTGTGACAGAATCCAATGATTCACCATAGTCAAAATAACAGCTCATGGTAGATATTCGTGATGCTTCGTTAAAAAAATGAATTACATAACTCCATATGAATAAATATCACACATAACAAAATTAAAAATAAACATTTTCACCTTTGGTCAGGAACACTGATGTAATCTTGGAGCAAACTACTGCCACAACCTTCACTGAACCCTTTGTTTCATGATACTGCGCTATATGCTTACAAAGTTTTTGTAGCTATTTATAACTAATGGATGAAGAACTTTATGATCATTCAAATGTTGAATGCATTTTCTTCGCATACAATGCATATATAGCCTTCGTGGCACATTAATTTTGCCCTGCACCCAGCCGTTGCCATTTTTGAGTGCTTTTTTTTGGTAGTCTAACCAATTTCAAGGATAATAATACTAGAGATGTCAAACAGTATTCCTCTCACAATTATATGGTGGAGAAATCTTTCTAACTGATACATTGATTGTGTTCAATAGAAAACTAGTGTGGAACAGTGCCCATTTCTGTTTCCGCCTTCCGGCGCAAAAATAGGCGGAACACGGAACGGAACGGAAGAGCCCAAAATGGCCGAAAACCGGAATTCGGAACACGGAAAACGGAAATTCCGCATATCCCTGACGGCGATCGATCGATTCCGCTGCTGGGCCAACAAGGATACCCTGATATAACCACAATTACGAACAGAGGAACACAGACAGACTACAAAACAAAAACACACGCAAATCAGTTCTGCGAAGCTTCGCGCTTCGCCCATCCTTCAATATTTAATTTAAATTTATTTTTTAGATTAAACATTTAATTTTAAATTTTTAAATTTAGAAATTTATTAATTAAATAGAATCTATAGTGGAGTTCTGTAACTTTTGAAGAAATCCTCAAAATCGATGCTCTTCGCGCTTCATTATTGCATCTTCGCCTTTTCAAAGTAAAGTTTGAAATCGTTAAGTATTTGTTGAAAGCATTTTGGGTCTTTAGCCATTCTTCAGATCCAAAATAACTATGATGCTTATATGCAGGGACATTAGAAAGATCGACGCATCAAGGTCTCTGGCGTTCAGCGAAAGGAGATGGATTGACAACAATATTTGATGGCTTCCAGCTTCACTATTGAGAATTCGAAGATTCGAAGGGCTCGAAGACTGCCGCGAGCCACATTCTAACGTAGTCATAGCTGCCGTGTCCAAATACGTTTGTCACCGTGTTTCCTTCCAAAACACATGTGACACTAATTGGAGGGTTAGCTTGGTCTGAGCAGGACCCAAGCCACGAGAGGATTACACGCGAGTGTCGGCCGGCGCTTTTTCCACCTGCGCAGTAAACGCGCTAACAATAAGAAGCATGCCATAACTGATTACTGGAAGTTGTCATTGCTGGGTTTCACAACAGCTGTTTTTACGATGGAAGTGATGTGTAGCTGAACATGTGACGCTCAAGCCATTTTTCTCTCCGAGACACTTTCGAAAAGAAGAACTATGCGAAAGGAAGGAGGATGACTATCGCCTCGTAGATAATCAACGAACTAATTTGCAGATGGTCGAGGTAACACGCGTCTTGGTGGGCCTTTTCCTCTTCAGCGAGTCCTGTATAATTCTACTGCTGAATTTGTTCGTGATGGCGTGCATAATCAAAAGTAAGTTAATTGTTGTATTCAAGAAGTTAGCCTGGTACTAAAGTTTTCAAAAATGTTCAACTTACAAAGGAACCACATAGGAATCGGAATAAAACAAAGCATAAGGCAATGTCTCATTTGCAAACACGATCATGGCAGGCACGAAATGAGGAGATGAAGGCCCGCTGGTAGCTTTCATGATGGGATACGTACCAGAAACATGAAACGTTTTTTAGGTCGCCTATATGCAAAAAAGGACAACTCGGTCTATTTTTTGGCTGGTTTCAATATCGCCGTCGACATTGGCATGCTTCTTCTTCACGTTCTCTATGTTGGCCCTTCAGTGATGGCTGGGGTGAGAGACATTATGAGTACTATTAGGGGGGGGGGGGGGGCAAAAGTAATGAGACAAAATGAAAAAAAATCTTTATCTCCCTATAACTCCATTACAACTCAACGGTGCTGAGGAGTGTATTTGCCATTGAGGGCAACGACCTTGCTGCCATCGCTCAGCCAACTTTCTGATCCCATCCTTCCAGAACTGCTTGAGCCTGGTGTTGATCAACTGCTCGATATGGTTGTCAAGGATTGCTTGGGTTCTTGTGTCCCTCTCGACTAGGAAGTCCTGTAGGCTCAAGTAGTAGTGGTAGTTGCATGGAGAGATGTCCAGCGAATTCGGTGGGTGAGGCATGTGAACGTAGCCCAGCTGGCCAAGCTTATCCGTGCTTACTTGTTCCCGATGGGGTGCGGCGTTGTCGAAGAGGAGAACCTTCTTGAAGCGCTGCGAATGAATAAGAGCGAGTCGCCCGCCCATCTCCTCTATTTCGTTCACCATGGCCTTGGAGTTCATCACGGTGCTCTTGGGAAACAACCTCCGGTAAACCGATCCATGGGCGCAGACCCAAAGGCTCCAAAGATGCTTCTCGCCGTGAACATCTCGCCGAACGAAGGTCGGTAACAATTCACCAGGCCTCACCCAGACTCGCTGCTTGGCAGGGTTAAGGTAGAAGACGTACTTCTCATCGTGCGTGAATATTGAGCCCAGACTGCTCGGGGTTGGGAATTGGGGGGGATTTGAGCGACACAGGTCGACTCGTCATACTGGGGTTTCGGCATGAGACAGGCTGGGGTTTTTGGCATGCTTCTGGAAAGAGCGAAAGTGGTAACTTTTCAGATGGGCTTCAGTAAGTAGCATACAAACATACAAATACGACAAGCACGAAACCAGACTCCAGCCACGAGATATATGGACACGGCGTGGGGTGTCTCATTACTTTTGGCCCCCCCCCCCTAATAGTATATTATCATGAAGCACTAGAAAGAAGTGTTCTTGCAGAGTTGGTTTTTTGATGGTCAGGACTCTTTTGGAGTCGGGATAATGTCTATAATATTCATAGAACTATGGTATCTCGGATCAGTTCTTCAGATTCTTTTCGCTGCAAACAGGTATGCTAATAACAACCAATAGAGTTAAGGGGTGAGCAGAATTGGCTCGTTAGTCTTTGTATACGCAATAGGTAGGATCGAGGCCCTATCTATTAAAGATGATAAACAATTGTGGAAGACAATTGGAGCGCTACTCCTCCTTAAAATTATAAATTTTCCTTACAGAGGTTAGCGAAATTCTACTTTTCATAGATTTGTCGTCGTATGCTTTCCAACTCGGACGTTCTTCACACGCGAGCGAGTTGTGTATATGTTTATTCTTTGCTTCCTAGCTGCTGCTGGAATGGCCACATATTCGCAAATATATTTGCCTTGCTGTCGGTCAGTTTCTGGCAAGCCTTTATTGAAGCTTTCATATTGAACGTATTTGACTTCGCCTTTCCTTTTTTTCTTTAGAACCACACCAGATCCAATATTCTTTGGCTATTCCTATCTCAAAGTTCCTGGTGAAATCTTTAACGCATCTATGTATTACGTCGATTTGCCATTGGACTTGGGGACTTCAATTATTTGTGGTCTTTCATATATGGTCGTGAGTATGATTTAGATTCATGAAATTCGACTCGAAGCATCTGACGTCGAAACTTTACAAAAAAATGTTACGGACAAGCATACAGCTATTAGCAGAAACCAAAATACAGAACAAAAAGTGATGCTGCAGATTATGAGAGCCGGTTGTGTCTTTAAGCTAAACAATGGGTAATTGTCAGTATTGGCAGCAGAACCCTGTATTTTATCACAAAGTGAAAGAAGATAGAGATGGAGGATGGTGCAACGAGCGTCCGGATTCGAATGATGAGTGACAGTCGTAGCGTTAGAGCGTGAATTCAGTAGGCGTCTCACAGTCGTCGCGTAAAGAGCATCCGCATTCAGAAAACGTATTGCAGACATCGTGAAATGGCTAAGTGGATTCAAACAGCGTGCTACAGACGTCGCCCACTCTCCGATGTATTAGGTTGTAACGAAATAAATGGCACTGAACCACTGTAAATTTAAGTAGTTAATATCTCGGCTTGTAGGCAAGTTTATTAATCGAAATAAAAACATTCTGATTTTTCACATCTTTGCCAACGTGACACAAGCTTTACTATCCTAGTAGCATAAAAATCAGAAGTTCTGGAATTGACGAAATCTTCGAAGGCACTTTCGGCATCCTGTTGGTATTTGAATATTTTCCCTATCGAGAAGTCGCCAAGATGCTTGAAGAAATGGTAGTCTGTTGGGGAGAGGTCGGGAGAAAACGGAGGATGTGGTAGAGTTTCAATGCTCAGCTCATTCATTTTCTGCAACGTCATTCGTGCTACATGGGGCGAGCATTGTCGTGCAGAAGGAGAACTCGTCTTCGGTTTACCAAGGCCGGCCGGATATCCTTCAACTTTTTCATCATTTCTTCAATTTCAATGCAGTACTTCTCTGCCGTGATGGATTCACCAGGAGGGAGGAAGCTGTGGTGAATAATTCCCAGCGAACACCACCATACTGTCACCATTACTTTCCTTTGGTGCAATTCCGGCTTCGCAAAAACCTTGGGGCTCTCATCGCTGTCCACCCACTGTGTCAATCGTCGCCTGTTGTCGTACATTATCCATTTCTCGTCACAGTTTACGATGCGATCAAGGAATGGGTCCGTTTCGTTCCGTAGAAGCAGTGCGGACGAGATCTCATATCGTCGGTTTCTTTGCTCCTCAGACAGCTCGTGAGGCACCCATCTTTCCAGCTTTTTGGTCTTTCCAATTTCCTTCAGATGCCGGGCAGCTGTGTTGTGACTGACGCCAAGAACCTTCGCTATCTCCCTGGTACCTTTGTGTGGATCCTCCTCTACCACATCTCTCAGCTTGTCCTCATCAACATCACTATGCCTCCCACGACCTTCATGTTCTTCCAAACTCTCATCTCCATTCCGGAACTTCTGATACCAACGATACGCCCTCCGAATTGTGTAACATCCTTGACAGAATGCGGCGTTGATCTTCTCGTCCGCCTCCTTAGCTGTAGTGCCCAGCTTGAATTCGTACAAGTAAATGCCTCGGATTACCCTTTTGTCCATCTGCAAAAAGTCAATAAAACTCTAAGGTTTTTCCACTTTTACATAGAAAATTTGGTACTCGCCGGTAGAGCAAAGTTTGCGCTTCTAAATAATATGCCACATGTTACGGTTTGTTCTTGATCAAACGCGTAAAGACGCGCCAAAAAATGGCGCGAGCCAGTGCCATTTAATTCGTTACAACCTAATAATATCGTCTACGGGTATACGTTGTAGGAGCGGGGAGGGGGAGATTTACTACTTAATAATTTACTCGAATTGGTTTCTCACCAGACAATAAATGGTATCTATCAGCCGATCAATATCGATTGGTTTATACTTAATCTTGTGCCAATCACTTATCGATTATTTCGGAGTGGAACTGCACGATCCTACATACTAAGTGGAGAAGCGTATTTGTGTGTTTTTCGCTGCATGATTTCGGGGCAAACTTTAAGTCTAAATTAGTTTAGATTTGATTAGAACGTGAATAGAGTGTGCTTCGCAAATCTGAACACCAGCTGTGATAGTTGCCTGACTCTGGCTCTGCTCCACGCTGACGTATCAGCCGTAAACAAATGTATTTGTGACCTTCGAGCTCTCGCATCCCTCATCGCAGTTGCAAAGATGATGCGTGAGAGGTCGTATTCCTCGTCGATGTTTTCCGTTACGGCATCTCCCAAAGACCGATAAGAGAAGCGCATAGGTCCTAGTTGATGGTTACTCTGAAACAACTTCCCAATGTTTTGCGTCCTTCTCTGCTTGTTGCAAAATGTGAACCCTCCGCGAAGGAGGATTGGCCCGACGCCGTGTAAAAATTGGAGGTAACGGAGACGCCGTTCAGACAAACCTTCACTTGAAGATGATGTGTTCGATATTGGTATGGAACCGGCTAATAGTGGAGTTCCAAAACGATCTCAAGGCGGGAACCTTCTGAAACTGCGAATTTCCATGGATGGTCTTGCTTGACTTAACACACTCCAACAATGCTTCACCTCGCTCGTTCCTCTCCAAACCATCGGTCCCGATGGAAGACTTTGTTTGTGATCTTTGCGGCCCCATTTTGGCATTGAAATCATCGGCAATAATCTCGTAGGTATGATCTTCCTTGTGTAGGTTCTCCAGCTGCACATAAAAGAGTCTTGTGTAGAGTGCTTGCTTTTGGTCGGGTCGACGTATTGTGTGCGTAAACAAGTTTCGCTAATTCAGATGGTATGAGCGGGCATCCATCTGCGTCTTTGGCAAGTACACATTCCTATTTGGTGCGCGAATAGCGATTCATTCCCCTCTCCACTACTCAGGAACGAACCAGTGTGCAACAGACAGGCGGCTCGCACACTATGAAGAAAGCGTCGCTTGGGATCTTAAGCAAGGTGATTTCGAATGATGCGACGGCCAGTAGAAATAACTAGAAATTGCCTGTTTGCATTTCGCTTTTAACTATAACTGGGAGATATTAATTACTTCTAGATTTCAATACCAAATATGTCAGAATGTGGGTATTCCGCGATACCACAATTTCCTCATTTTCTCAAACTGCAGCGAATGTAATGACGGACCTGCCCGTCACTACCTGCACTGCGGTGCTCTTTGTTGTGAAGTGCCTACTCTTCATGATTGGAAAATCGGAAACTGTGAAGGAAAATGTAATGGAGAAATCCTTCCTGACCTCCTTCCTGAATCCTTCCGACCTCATTCTTGATTAGCTGTATATCAAATTAATCCATCGCTCAGAGTACTCAAAAACAATATCTGGTCCTGAAAACCTGCTAAGCATAGAGATCAAGCAGTCTGGCACCTATGAAGGAGCTAGGAGCTGGATTTAAACATTTTCCTAAATCAGAAATTTTTTAAAAATAGGTGATAGTTTTAAATGAAGAATATATAATGAGTTTACTGACAAGAAGAGAATATCCGAACTGATGTTAAGGAAGGGAACAGGCCAGTAAGTCCCATTTCAAGTGAGAGGAAAGTAAAAAGTGAGATAATCTTGACTCACAAGCACAAGTACAGAAAAATATAAAAAACAAAGATATAAAAAATAGAGACAAATATTCACTAGATCTTTGACAAGTATAGCTACCAATGAATTCCCTTCAAAATCTTTGGATCTATGGATCTTTAGCATACAGCCAACTCAACCACCGATACACTAGGAAATGGTTTAGAAATGGGGAAGAGTAAGGGGCTGTTCGTAATTAAATTTGGGATACTGTCGTGGGAATAAACACTATGGAGTACATTAAATCTCTTCACAATACAATTCTCACTTCTGTCATAACTCATCACAATCGTGCATTATTTTTGCTTGCTTCACTATTATTGTGGAGCTTATTCAAATTCAGTTCTTGCTCATGTGTAACATTTAAGATCAGCGGTTTGAGCGTCTCTAATTAAATAGCTGTATAATCGTTGGTGTTCTACGGGATGCATGGGAGAAAGTAACTTCAGGTCTGCCTGTATTCGCTTCGCAGAAAATTATTTAAAGCTTCGCTTGATGAAGGTCCTTCTGTGCGCATTAGTAGCGTTCTAAAGGTTTCTCGTTACGAGATATTAGATGGTGAGCAAGAGTCATAAGGTTTTTTAAGGAAAGATGCTCTCACGGCCGTATTGTTTGTAACAGTCTTTTGCCGCAAATATATGGGGTAGTATTATAACAAAGTCACTTCCTACGACAAAAGTTATGTGTCCATATATTTTAGTTGCTTTAATAATGGTGTTTACTTTGAATCTGAGAAAAAGTCCATAATATCAATCGATATTGATTTCACCCTGCTGTGTGGGCCTTATGTCGACGATCCTCGGAATCCTCAAGCAAGTTGGGCGAAGCAGGTCTTCTGAATCCTCCGGCACGTTGGACATTTCTTCGGCACGTGTTCTTAATTCTTAGGCCATAGAACACGTCTGGGTAATTTCCACTATTTTCCGCTATTTGCCCTCTTCCCTCCCGATTTTCCTCTTAATTTTTGAAACAGCGCAATCGATAGCTCTTTGCGATCTAACGAAGATGGCTATCAATACTTTTCCTTCAAAATAAGCTCACCTTCGCTTCACTATGAACCTTTAGCTTGCAGTCAATTGCACCACCGATATACTAGAAAATGGGGAAACCGGCGGAAGAATAAGGGGCTGTTCATAATAAAACTTGGAATACTGTCGTGGAAATAAACACTATGAGGCTCTTCACAATGCTTCATTTGTCTCTAGCTTATAATAATCGCCCATTCGTTTTCCACGCTTCGTTGTTATTGCGGAGCTTATTCAAATTCAACTTTTAATCATTTATAACAATTGCTTAGGATCAACGCTTTGAAAGTCTCTAATTACATACCTGTATAATTGTTGCGAATCGGTGGCCCCGCTCGCGAGGGTGCATGCCCCCTGCTAAGCGTGGTCCCCCATTCGCCCCGTGGTGCTACGAGGTACCAAGAGACCCAAGACCCGGGGGACCTACGGGGGAAACCCATGAGGTGAATAGGCCACCCCCCCTACCCTGGCAGACTGGGGGCCCCGCGTGGTGACTTTTAGCCTCTCGCGCTGAACAGCGCCTGGATTGACGCACACCCGCACCACACGCTGGTCGCGGGTGTGTACGGATGTACTGGACTATACCCGGACTGTAATGAGCACTCCCAACCCCCACGGGCTACCCAGCGTCTACGCCGGACCCGTCTACGACACGACCACAATAACCCCAACATAACATGACCGGATAGCAAATACACAACGAAACCAATACCATGAACACATAAACCGGGGACTCACCACCTTCCTCGTCGTACAACATAGTAGACAAATATATAGCCACGATTCATTCCATATATCGACATCACACAGCCGCATCAATAGAATACAAGAAATGGACGTCAGATAATATGGGACACAGGATTGATGGAACCGCTCCGGCTAGAATGGACTGTAATGGCTATCCGAGGCCAGGCGAGCCCCTTCCAGGCTCGCCGTCCTCCCTGTACTGCAGCCGGCTGTATTGCGAGGGCGAGGAGCGGCAAGGCTCCGCTCGGAGGATCCCCGGGATGGTGTTGACAGCGGGCTCACAATGGCGGCGCCCAGAGCCGCGCCCGCGCAGCCGCTCGACGTGTCGATGGAAGTAAAGAATGGAGTCGGCGGGGGCGGCGCACTGCCGGCCCGCCGATCGATAGCGTGCGCGGGCAGGCCGGGATCTCGGAGCGCCTCATCGGGGGCTCCGAGCGGATACGGCAGCCCGCGGGAGTTTGAATGGTAGGGAGCGAGCTATCGCATTCGCGACACTCCCGGCGACAAAAAGAAATTGCTCCCGCGGGGGCTCCTACCGAGTCCTGCTTTGCCGCATGGGGCTTAAGGCCCTTTTGGATTAAATGTGGACCGGCTGCATCACAGGAGGGAACGGACGGTCCCTTCCGGTAGCTTACAACCCAGACCCGAACGCCCAGGAAGAAATGCGCTGGGCGCTGGAACGGTCCCTATCCTGTACTGACTAACGAACCGTGGGTCACAATACACAAGAAAAATATAAAATCCGTTAGCTGCTACCTGTAATGCCTCGTGACTCACAACTACACAAGCAAGAGGCTTCTTAACTACAAAAGGAATCTACCGGGGATCTACGGGATGTGGATTGGACTAAATAAACATGACTAATTACCAATATGGAGATGACTACATCAACATAACTACTAAGGATGATAAAAGGAACATCAAGAACAGACAAATTGCAGCAACGGACATGTAATGACTAAACATTAAAGAATACAATGAATCATACAAAACAACCCTGGAATGACTACAATACAATGCGCATGTACTCACGGAGCCGCAGGCAGGGCGGATTCCGCCGCATGGGCGTACTGCCGCGCCTCGCTCAGTCCATCCGAGCCTGGCCGAGCTGGGACCCGTCCATGGGTGAAATTCGATCGCGTGGGCTCTCAGCTGCGGCTAAAAAATAAACGTGAGACACGCAGACCCATTCTGTACTGCCTAACTGGAAGATTAGCTCAATAAAAATAAAATATTATAAATTACAAAAAGAACTGTAATGAGTAAACAAAAATTATAAAAGGAGTGGCTTAGGCTTTAGGCATCCGTAGAGCTAATCGTCTTCCGTCGCCGTGGAGCGCGTCGTTGGCTTCGGTGTTATCGTTGCCCGGCTGCTCCACGTCGTCGTAGCTCGTCGACTTGCCGCACGACCCCGTGGAACCTCAAATAGCTGTATTGCGTAAACAATAAGCAAGACATAAAGGAGGAACTCAGTGTGGGATCGGGAGCGGCATCGTCGATCACTTGGACTTCAATCCGTCCTTCCACTTTTCGCATCCTTCGAATACGTAGGTGGAGTGCCTAGCCTATCTCCTATCTGCAATGACTAAACGATTAAAAAAATGGTGACAAGATGACTGGAGTGACTCGGTGAAACCTGTTATGAGCGATTATCATATCTTTGGCGTTGTATCCCCACTGTAGTGACTTACGACGGTCCTTCGCCGTCGTGGTCCGACTCCTCCTGATCGTGGCCTCGCTTGCTGCTTTCCTCTCTAGGAGAGGCCTCCGCCGCGCCGACGAAGAAGACGTAGGAGGAGTCGGTTGATGTTGTCCTGTATTGACTCTGGTCGCACGCGTTGGCATCCCAGCGGGACCGTAAGTCCCCTAGGACGCTGGCCTCCTTTTCCGGGAGGTCTGACCTTCGGCCAGCGCGTGCGTATCTTTCCAACGTTCCTCGAGCCTCCTAAGGAGGCTCTGGCTGTAATGAGCGTGGTAGTTGATGTTGAATCCACGCTTGCTTCCTGTCGACTCGTCAGGGCTGGCTCGGCTGCTGCTTCCTGTCGACTCGTCAGGGCTGGCTCGGCTACCGCCCGGGGCAGTTGCCATGTGGTGCTCTGCTTCCTCCAGGGGCTTCCTAAGCGTGTTGATGTTCTTCCTGATCCGTGCCTTGGTCGCTCCGATGGTTTACATAAGTGACAGCTCGACTGCGGGTTTGCCTGAAACACGTACTAAACGACCTTACGGGGCCCCTTACGGTGCACCCTTCGCGACGCGTGAGGTTCAAGGAGTATGATGGAATAAATGCTCAGGGTAGCCAAAAACTAAAGGACCGGAGCGGATGTGGGGGATAGAAAAAATACTAATACTATGAGACTACCAGAAAGTGAACTATTACGAATTTAAAGTGTAGAGATGGGATAGCTACGGTGAGAAATATGTGACACTAAAAATGGAACTAAAGAAGGGGGGGGGGCTGTAATGTCCGACATACGGAATGAACCTGTACTGTTGACGAGGAAACTGGTGACTCCCCTTTTTGCCTAACCCCAACTACTACTAAAAAAAAGGGGGGGGGGGTATGCCGTAGGTGCGCGATGCGCCAACCCCATGTAAACCCTGCCATTGCGCGAGAGGTCTCGCAGTCGCCCCCGTCTGCCACGGAGGGGGGATTATTACCTAACCCAACGCAAAAGAGGGGGGACAGGCTGTAGTGTAAGGGGGGGGGTATGGCTAGTGCACTGCCCAGGGTACTAGCGGGGGGACTCTGGTGCTGCGGCAGCGATCCATTCAAACACCAACACCTACTGCCTCAACCGGGTGGCCAACCCGTATGGCAGAGGATCAATGAAGCGCCTCCCCTAGGTGCGACCAGGGACTTACCATGCTGGTACTGACAAGCTCGGGCTCGAGCACACCTGCCGCCGACGCCCCGTGCGTCGCCCGGTCCCCCTCCCCGCTGCACCCCAGTCCTGCACCAGCCAAGCTTCTCCCATGCAGAACCCAGCAGCGGTTTAAACGGCCGTCTGCCACCCAGCCGATAGATGTTACCCGCTGTCGTAGCCCTGAATGGGGGCTGTAATGCTTGTTTTGCCCAACCCTTCCAAAAGACCCCAGGGGAACACTACAGCCACCCAGGGGAAGGCATGGCTCCCTCGCATCAGGGCGTGGTAGGGCCGGATTTTACAGCCAGCTGGCTTAATGGCCAGCCGCAAACGGTCCGGTTACCAACGTCCGATGCACCATGTTGCGAATCGGTGGCCCCACTCGCGAGGGAGCATACCCTGTTGAGTGTGGTCCCCCATTCGCCCCGTGGTGCTACGAGGTACCAAGAGACCCAAGACCCGGGGGACCTACGGGGAAACCATGAGGTGAATAGGCCACGCCCCCTACCCTGGCAGACTGGGGGCCCCGCGTGGTGACTTTTAGCCTCTCGCGCTGAACAGCGCCTGGATTGACGCACAACCCGCACCACACGCTGGTCGCGGGTGTGTACGGATGCACTGGACTATACCCGGACTGTAATGAGCACTCCCAACCCCCACGGGCTACCCAGCGTCTACGCCGGACCCGTCTACGACACGACCACAATAACCCCAACATAACATGACCGGATAGCAAATACACAACGAAACCAATACCATGAACACATAAACCGGGGACTCACCACCTTCCTCGTCGTACAACATAGTAGACAAATATATAGCCACGATTCATTCCATATATCGACATCACACAGCCGCATCAATAGAATACAAGAAATGGGGACGTCAGATAATATGGGACACAGGATTGATGGAACCGGCTCCGGCTAGAATGGACTGTAATGCTATCCGAGGCCAGGCGAGCCCCTTCCAGGCTCGCCGTCCTCCCTGTACTGCAGCCGGCTGTATTGCGAGGGCGAGGAGCGGCAAGGCTCCGCTCGGAGGACCCCCGGGATGGTGTTGACAGCGGGCTCCAGTGGCGGCGCCCAGAGCCGCGCCCGCGCAGCCGCTCGACGTGTCGATGAAGTAAAGAATGGAGTCGGCGGGGGGCGGCGCACTGCCGGCCCGCCGATCGATAGCGTGCGCGGGCAGGCCGGGATCTCGGAGCGCCTCATCGGGGGCTCCGAGCGGATACGGTAGCCCGCGGGAGTTTGAATGGTAGGGAGCGAGCTATCGCATTCGCGACATTCTTCTTCTTCTTCTTCTTCTTCTTCTTCTTCTTCTTCTTCTTCTTCTTCTTCTTCTTCTTCTTCTTCTTCTTCTTCTTCTTCTTCTTCTTCTTCTTCTTCTTCTTCTTCTTCTTCTTCTTCTTCTTCTTCTTCTTCTTCTTCTTCTTCTTCTTCTTCTTCTTCTTCTTCTTCTTCTTCTTCTTCTTCTTCTTCTTCTTCTTCTTCTTCTTCTTCTTCTTCTTCTTCTTCTTCTTCTTCTTCTTCTTCTTCTTCTTCTTCTTCTTCTTCTTCTTCTTCTTCTTCTTCTTCTTCTTCTTCTTCTTCTTCTTCTTCTTCTTCTTCTTCTTCTTCTTCTTCTTCTTCTTCTTCTTCTTCTTCTTCTTCTTCTTCTTCTTCTTCTTCTTCTTCTTCTTCTTCTTCTTCTTCTTCTTCTTCTTCTCCTGAGGGTTTAGTCCCGCGCAGTCGCAGGGTCCGCTGTTCTTGTGATTTGTCGCCACCTCATCCTATCAGGGGCGTCATCTGCCGTGGTGCCGACTTCAGTGAGATCTCTCTTGATGACGTCCATCCATCTTTTCCTTGGTGCTCCTCTCGGACGCTTTCCGGGTGCATCGAAATCTAGGGCCAACCTTGTGGGATGATCCTCTGGTCTTCTGAGGACGTGTCCATACCACCTCAGGCGCTGCTCTCTCATCTTCAGCTGGATAGGGGCTGTCTTCATCACTGCCCTAACATCCTTGTTTCGCACCCTGTCCCGACGGGTCCATCCGCATGCCCACCTCAGCATCCTCATCTCCGCCGCGTGCAGTTGCCGCTCCTGCGCCCTACCCAGGCCCCAGCACTCACTGCCGTATAGGCGGGCAGTATACATTGGATCCGAATGAATCATTTTCGGATATCCGATTCGGATATCCCGATCCGAATCATCCAATTATCCGGCCACCGCGAAATTGCCTTTATCCGAATCATCCAAAAATCCGGGGTCCTCAAAATCGCCCTTATCCGAATCATCCAAAAATCCGGTGCCCGCAAAATAGCCCTTATCCGAATCATCCAAAAATCCGGGGTCCGCGAAATCGCCATTATCCGAATCATCCAATTGTCCGGACCCTGGATGATTCGGATAAAATCGGATAATTTCGGATAACCCGTTCAATTTCCTCGCTCCATTTTGTAATCGCGCATCTCGAATAAAAGTGCATTCAAAACGAATTTCGCGGGCGGGCACGCTGCTGAGTCATACGTTTTCGCGCCCCACTGTAAAGTAGTGTCGTAGTGACGTTGAATACAGTTAGCACGCTGCTGAGCGTCACGTCGATCTTGGCATCTTTTCCTTCAAATACCATGTTGTGCTGCCGGGGAGAGCAAGGACGGGGACTGAGGGAGAGAAGGGATTACGCATGCCCTCTGATCGGCACTTCGCTATTTCACATTGTATAGCATTCGGCGCAAATTGGGTCGAGGGGGGTCATCATGTAGAACAGCTCCATACCGCACTTTGTGCTGCATGAAATTAAAACTGTTATTCAACACTTGTGTAACACTCTACTACTTGATGAACTGTGTTAGGCCATTTCTGATGTTCGACATTCATCTGCCTTCTTATGAAGGAGGAAGAGTGCTGAATACATGGTGACCCCCCACCCGACCCAATTTGCGTTATTTGATAATGACATTTTGGAAAGCCGGGATCTTAGAATAATTCATCTTGGAATCAGAGATGTGAGGAAATTTTTTAAAGGAAGGCGGAAGACGGAATACGGAACGGAAGAGTTCAAAAATGGGCGGAAACCGAAATACGAAACGCCGAAACGGAAATGATTCAAAACTCATTACTTCGTCTAATTTTTCATAAATATACATATACCCATAATGGTAGTAATAACTGAGTCGCCGTTACCGAATTTGGATAACGGGCAAGGCAGCGACTCCTTTTCAGCAACATATAACATTTAAAAAAATCCTTGTATTCGTATTATTACTATGATGAAATGTCAAATTTTCAAATTACTAGTGTAACAAATCGAAGTTTGTGCAAAGCTTTTCAATAAATAGGAAGAAAGTATTTTAAACGCAATGAACCTAGCTGACGAGTAAGATTCAGAGATTTCGCCACTCATAGCACTTAACCGGTCTTATTGAATGTCCCAGGTCTATCCCAATTAGGAGGGGGGAGAGTTAAGGTTACAGCTGCGTTCAGCACACCCACGCTCTGAGTTTGCATGGCTACCATTGTATCATTCGGCAGCAGCTGAAGCTCTGAAACAAACTCAGAGGAGGAGATTGGAGAGGCGAGACACCGCATACCCTGCTCCGACTAGCATAGATCCAGTGTCCTTATGGAGCGCATTGTTAGCAGCCTAAGAGTTCTTATAGAATACTGATCTAGATTTGGTGCTTCAGGCCAGACCTACGATTAATAAGGGAAAAAGATAAGCATGCTCCGGATAAGGAATTTGATTCTTTACTCAAACACTCATGGAACCTTTGTGGCCCTAGGCTATTCGATAGTACATCGTTTCAAGAAAAGAGAAAAGAATCGAATTTGGTTACTTTTTTAGACGTCAGGATGCACCACCGATTTGAAAGAAACACAATCACAAACGTATAGTTAATCTCTTTCTTCAACCTTTAGTTTATGTTCAGGAGGTGAATGAAGGCAGTGCAAAGCAATCAGTGAGTGATGAGTCACCATTTCCGTTCCATCTTCCGGCCCAAAAGAGAGAGGAACACGGACCGGAACGGAAGGACTAAAAACGGCCGGAAACCGAAATTCGGAACATGGAAACGGAATTTTCGCCCATCCCTGATTGGAATGACACAGCTCTTTGATGTTTCCTTCCTTGACGAGAAGTGAGAGTCTTTCGATACACGCACTGCTGTCGATAAAGGATGGTTTCCTCTTTGAAGAGCGGTAGAATTCTGATAAACTGCATCTTGCCTTAATGAGTCGGATATCCGATTCGGATATCCGAAATCCGGGGTCCGCGAAATTGCCATTATCCGAATCATCCAAAAATCCGGGGTCCTCAAAATTGCAGTCATCCGAATCATCCAAAAATCCGGGGTCCGAAAAATCGCCCTTATCCGAATCATCCAAAAATCCGGGGTCCGCAAAATCGCTCTTATCTGAATCATCCAAAAATCCGGGGTCCGCAAAATCGCCGTTATCCGAATCATCCAATTATCCGAAGATTTTCGTTCGGATCCAATGTATAGCGGGCAGGTCTCACAACTGTTCTATAGAGCTTCCGGTTCCCCTGTGCTATCTTACAGTTGTTTAATTTTGCTGAATCGAACCTAAAATATTTCAAAGATGATATAATGGAATGCCGCGTCATATCAGAAAATTGCAAAGGGAACTGTTTGAAATTAATCCAGAAGTTTGAGTCGAGACCTATACTAATAAAAGCTCTTTGAACAGTGCTAACTATGTGCAAATTCTAATCATCATGCCCAGATTGAACAGGAGGTGCACAAGGTGAAGTTACGGGATTGTGCCTTTTTACGACCTTTTTTTTGTTCTGTGAGGTGCAACGGAGGTCGGTCAAAGATGAACTGTTGGTGTGACGAACGGACATGTAAGCATGCGGTAGAGAATTCTATTCTCTAATATGCAGTGATCTTTGCAAATTTTACAATATTTTTCTACTAAAGCGTTTTTACGTTTTCTCTTAAGTTTAGGCATGATTTTTCATAAAACTGATGTGACAGCCGCTTTTCATTGCTCAGAACGAGCCACTTGTTGTTTGCTACGTCCTATGCGATTCCCGAACGGCATTATATTCCTTATTTTGTACGATTTGAAGAACTGGGTAGAAGAAAAGGCCAGACCGTACACTACACAACGCTTGGGCGATACTTGAACAGTGTTTGGTCTAGTCCAGTGGCAGATTTTGATCAGGGGTCTATGTTAACGGTTAACGATTTACCGGTTTAACGGATTTACCGGCATTTTCACAGTAGATTCTCTCTTATTCTTCTCTTCTTCGATAATTTTCGGTAAATTCCCAAATTTACCGAAAATTTTAACGAATTTTTTCATAAAAAATTATGTTTCTATCCCTATCGAATGGAGAAGGAAACATACTACCGATCTCAGTTTAGAAGTGATTGCTTCTATCTTCTCCGATAACTTGCTATTAGCGTTCGTGGTCCTCAACCTTGTTGAACGTCCACATTACGAGGCGGAGAAGGTGCGCTCCAGCATTAAGAAACGCGCTCCACTGTGATAGTACCTCGCGCTGAGATTCCCTACACAAAATGAGACAATTTAACTAGAGATATAGAAGCTCTCAGAATAGACTATTGGCAGAGGGAGATGTGCTCATGTCTTGTTCGCGTAATTTTAGTCTAAGATGTAAGGCATAGGAACGTACTCCGCTAGTCAACCTGATGTCCTGATGGAGTCTTAAGGTTTTCCCGTATAAGAAAAGAATGAAGTTCGCTATCATATCACATTTCGTTGTTTTTTCTCAAGTGTCTGGCTTTGCTCCAAAGTTCAGCTTAACAGTTCAAAAAAGTAGCTGTATGAGGTGTAGATCATTCTCATCGAATGAAATGATGGTAATTGCGACAATTTCAACAAGCAGTTAGAATATTAATACAAAAGAAATACAGCAATATCGGACTGAATGTTGGCTGTTCCAGAAATGTTTTTATAGAGTTTTAATTAGGCACAAACAATATAGATCGTTATATTTGTGCGTTGTTAGGCTTCCGCTTGCTTTGTTTGTTGTAGGATGCTTGTTGCTTTTAGGGCGTCGTTTGCTTTAGGATGACGTATGCATGATAAAATGAAGATGATATGGTTTCTCTAAACGTGTTTCGGTGAAACGCCTTTTTTATTAAATTAAAAAAATAACGGATTTACCGAATTTACCGGAATTTACCGGCGAATTTCCGCGTTAAAAATATGCGGTAAAAAATTTACCGGCGGCAAGTCAGCGCACACCCCTGATTTTGATGGGTCCTTCGTCGACACACTCTTCACTTGAGGTCATTGTCCAGCCTGAAGACCTCTTGTAAAATTCGCCCTCAGCTGACCTCATAATATGATGCGTCGTGATGTGACACGACATAGATGACTGCATTACTGCGACATCGAGAAAGATCAAGAACAGTCGAACAGTGGGTCGCAGCCTTCTTTCGCCTGGCCTCTGTAGCTTATCGTAGCTTTGATGGTATTTTGAATACGATGCTAGCTACTGGCTACTCCTGACAGGCTCCGATTCTATGACGCCCTCTTTAAAACTGTCGACCATCCGTAGTAAGAATATGAATTTGGATGAACGGAACACACGCGCGTAGTGTAGAAGTAAGCTCGTATTCGAGTTTGTGCTCGTAGCGTATGGTGGTCAATATGAAGAAGTGGGTGAAACAAATGTGCTGGTCAACATCAACTGATTCATTCTGGATGTCAGTCACATGGATCGAGTTTCCATAGACTGTTCTGAAGTGAGTTGTACATGCCGTTTTCATGTCGAAAGTCTTAGGCCAGCTTAAGAGTCCAGCTCGGCATGAAAGTGGTATAAATCGGAGGGCATATGCTAGGTAATGTGCGATCAATGTGTTTGTTTCCATATTTCTTCAAGTTGTTCCCTCAGTGTTTAAATAAGGGCTAATATTGCCCTTCGTGAACCACAAAAATGATGATGACATACGGACAACGGACGGCTTACTACTAACAATGAAAAGGGGCTGTACCTTAATAAAGTGAAAAATCAAGCGCCAAACTGCAGCTTATGTGAAAACGCTTTAATAGAGTAAAGTTGGAGAATCTGAAGAAAAAAAACAAGGGCTTAGCGTGGAATAGGATTCTCCGCTTACTGATCTACCTGCACCACTAACAGATCTGAGCTCCGGGCCTGTAGGACCACATACATCCCAAGGGCAAGCGTTCTCTCAGGTATCGTGTAGGCGACAGCTCGTATTTCCACCTCCTGCAACTTTTGTCGCTTTGATTATTGCAGCCGCAGTTGGTTCACGGGTGACAGCATTCCCGGAGCTTTCGTTTGGCATAGGTCTCTTCTCAAAATGCCGAGTCAATGTGAACATCATGCAACATCGCCGAACTGCGCCGACTGGTGGACTTGTTTTCCATGTAATATGAGAGGACACCAGTCAGCGCTGTAGGTCATATGTAAACATGTATATCATCATATCATACTCTACAATAACGCGCTAAGCGCTGAGTCATACTATCGATTGGCGGCGCCGCCGCAGAAATTAGTCATAAAAGAGGGAGGGGGATCTAAAAAAAGATAAAGAACGGCATTATTCAATCCCTTTTGGGATGCGCCACGCATTCTACTTCTACGGGATGTCTTGGAGGAGACTTGAATGCGTATTTGGCCATACAATGACTTGCGATGGCCAGCCGATGGACAAGTCAGCGCTCTATCCTTTCCAGACAAGTCTGGTACTAATTCCCCGACCCCGGAGGGGTGGAAGGCTTGGTTGGCCTGGGCGGAAAATCCGAACCAGGTACCTGGTATCGGGTGCATGCGACAGCCGGCGCCTCCTTCGACTGCGCTACACGTGCGCAGGGGGAAAATTACTTCGCGAAAATAGCGAAAAATACCCAGACGTCTTCTACCCTGGGAACTTCAGTCATGGGGCAATCGAGGTCGCTGAACAATATGAGGTTCATTTTTGAAGTATCGATCGCCATCAATCGATATTGATCAAATTACGGGGTAGTCGTGGTCGTTAAACACGAACCTGGGGTTCGTTTTGAACTATCGACCGCCATCAATCGATATTGATTTTTGTGGATGTCCAGGCGGTCCGAAACTTTCGCCGTAGGAGTAGTCGAGGTTGCTGAACACGAGTCCGAAGTTCGTTTTTGTAGTATCGATCACCGTCAATCGATACTGATCAAATTAGGGGGCGCGAAAATAGCGGAAAATACTCAGACATCTTCTACGCGCCTGGGACTCAAAAGACGTGCTAACGACGTCGCTCAACGTGTTTGGGGATCCAGGTAGACGTGCCGAAGACGTCGTCTGCTAAGGGGGATCATTGAGGGTGACCAGTACCAGTAATGGGAGACCGTTTCACTAAGGGAGGACCAGTAGTGTGGAACCAATAGATCGCCCTACCATGCTATACACAGTACGTACTGCGAGCCTTTTGTACACCTAGGTAGGGAAAAAAGCTGTACATGTAGAGCAGCTAGCTTGATGTGATTGTCCTTACGAGGAAGGTCAAAGAGGTCACCGTGGAGTTTCTCAAAGCGGCCTATATAGGGTTGTAGGACGTTCTCTGGGAAGCACCATAGTGGTTTCCAAATTTCCTGCGGACCTCTGGGTAGATCAAAAATGTCAAAAAACTACCGCTTCAGTGCGGGCCGATAACGCAAAACTGACGGCTGGAATGCCCTTGTCGTGCTCACAAATAGTCCTGCAAAAGGTTTGGAGCTTCAATCATTGCTAGAACCTAGGAATTGATTAATTCCTAATTGAAGCGAGACGGCGCGTTCACGGGAGGCGCGCGCCACTAGGTCTTCAGCGACTGGATGGCCGAGTGGTTAGCATGGCGGACTTGCTGGAGAGAGGTTGAGGGTTCGGTTCCGGCGGGGTGGTTTCTGCAATGCTGGGCGCGCATTTTGCGTTTTTTCCACCGTGAAGTGCTTTTCTGTCATGACTAGGTGTCGTATTCGATTTTCAACCCTGATTTCAACCTTCTGTGATGCGATTTTACTTCAAAACACAAGTTACGCTAATGAATATGCAATAAACTGTTTAACAGTTGTGGTAACGTTCTATAAAACACGCGAAGCAAAGCAGCTTCTGACACCAGCAGCAGCGGATAAATGCCAAGGAAGAGCAGCCGGAAGCTTCCTGGCAGGGCGTGTCGACAGGCACTTCATCGAAGGCGTAGTCCGCCGGTGTTGAGAAGTGCCCCGGATGCATGCCCACATATCCCGCTGCCACGCACGCGTACTCAAAGCACCTTCGGAATACCGGAGCGCAGAATTGCCTATACGTCTGACTGACCACCTGCAAGGACGGGTGCCTTGAAAATTGCCCTAAAAATTTAAACATCAAGTGAGCTGGTCCGAAGCGATTCATGATTACCTTCAAAATATTGACTCTTGAGAAGCAGTTGAAATCCAGACGGAAGTGGAGCACATGTTCATGAATTCGCCGGATGATGGATTTTGCAGGAGGCTAGTGGATCGTTTCCTCAATGCGGTCACTGGTCGGCACCAAACCTTCTTATGGTGGCAGGAACGTATCACAGAAGGTTGAAATCAGGGATGGAAATCGAATATGACACCTAGTCGTGACAGAAAAGCACTTTACGGTGGCAAAAATGCAAGATGTGCACCCAGCAATGCAGAAACCACCCCGCCGGAACCGAACCCTCGACCTCTCTCCCGCAAGTCCGCCACGCTAACCACCTGGCCTCCAATCGCTGGCGCCCTAGTGGCGCGCGCCTCCCGTGAATGCGCCGTCTCGCTTCAATTAGGTATTAATCAATTCCTAGGTTCTAGCAATGATTGAAGCTCCAAACCTTTTGCAGGACTATTTGTGGGCACGACAAGGGCATTCCAGGCGTCAGTTTTGCGTTATCGGCCCGCACTGAAGCGGTAGTTTTTTGCCACTTTTGATCTACCCAGAGGTCCGCAGGAAATTTGGAAACCACTATGGTGCTTCCCAGACAACGTCCTACAACCCTATATAGGTCGCTTTGAGAAACTCCGCGGTGACCTCTTTGACCTTCCTCGTTAGCTTAGTGATACTGCAACATCGCGCGAGTACAAGGCACGCCGATAGGGGGGGGGGGCAATTGTATTTATAATAACTCGGCTAGATTTGCCCTTCAATTCCATTGTTTCAGAAAGGACTAAAGAATGTGTTCGACGAGGCTATAATGGCTGCATTAGAGCCACCACCAATGGAGAAGAAGAAGAAATGCTCTCTACTGTAATGGTCGCCGCGCCGCATCTGTAATGGACTCTGTCAATACGCGACAGTTATTCGATACTGTCACTGATCACGTTTCGATAAGCCAGCTTCGATAAGTTATTCTCCGCTATCGTTGATCAACACACACCCCTTTACTCACCCCACGATTTATTCTGGGAATGGCTCGATTTGTAGCCCGTCGTCCGTCGATTCCTTGCGAGACTGCGTGTACACTTTTCGAGAAGTCGTGCCGATTTATATGATGAAACGACCGTTGTCTAGTGCACTGTTTATTGTTTCTTACAATTTTTCCCTTAGTCCGAGAACCCACTGCTACATCTCCTTATATGTCCATCAACTTCAACTGTTGACTGCCTTTTACCATAAACGGTTTTTGAAGGAGGCTGTTTGACAAAGGTTGTCTTATGTGTGTACGTAAAAACTTTATTAAATTCACATTTTGTCAAAGCGTTATATAAATATTGATTTGAAGAGCTGTCTACGTCTCAGTCGATAGAGCTATGCTGTAATATGAGATGAACATCGGTTTTGGTTAGGTATTATGACTTAGGCGCAGGCGATGACTAGAATACTACCAGGTAAGGGGTGAGAGAATGAACGACAAACACAAACACACGATGAGCAGGAAAGAGTTGGCACCGATCTCGCGGAGATTTGGAATGAAGCAGAAACGTTCTCATCGCAGTTCAATGGGCATGAGGATCATTGACCATGTGGTGACAAGAAAATCAACGAATGGATGGATGAACAAGCGAGTCTAGGCGAGGATAGCTCGAACCGATTTCGGAGTAGAGGCCTGAGTGAAGTGCTTTGATGTGTAGCGCAACGCGTTCAGTAGAGCTTCCGTCTAGAATGAAGAAAATAAGAAGAACGCAACACACGCTAGATGAGAATCTACACCATGAACTTGTTATTCAAGCTGTCTTGAAAGTGTAAACGCTGGTCTAATGACAACAAAACGGCCTTTCGTTCAACTGGTATCACTCCTTTCCAATTGCTGACAGTGAACCTGCTAGCGCGTCAAAGTTCACACAATTCTTCCTTAACCCTTTCACGACATTGTCCGACAATGTCGTCGGACACTTTTTTGCCGCGTGGGACAATGTCCGACGATGTCGTCGGACGCCATCATAAAAATAGTTCATAGAAAATTATCAAGCATTTATTAGTACAACATTAATCAATGAGTCCACTAATATCTACGGTCAAGACGGTCTTGGGAAACTTCATTTGTTACTGTTTTTCGTATTCAACAAATTATACAAATAAAATAATTCGCGCGTGTCGTGAAAGGGTTAATGTTCTATGACCTATGTTTAGCAGTTCTATGTGGGATCTATGTTCTATGTTCACTTCTAGTTCTATGTTCTATGTTTAGGCGCATAGGACTGAGAAGTATTCGGGTTAAATCGAAAGTACTTTCTTACAACGTGCGCTACGTGAAGTGTTTTTAGAAAATGAGCTCGGTTACGGTAAGGATCTGTCCATACTTCGCGACGAGAGCGGCTCGTCGCCCTTGCAAAACATGCAAATCGATTAATACTGAGCGATCGCCGCCGGAATCTGTTCATACTCGAACGCTGGCGCTGTCGCTCGTCGCTGCTGTTGCCTGTTCATACTTCACGCTGGCGAGGGGAGCGAAAGGCCTCTTGCATACTTCCCGTCGCCGCGATGAGTTTTGTAGATGCGATGTGGAGCGCAGCTGAATGGCAATGAACTGAGCGCCGCGACGGCATCGCGGCGATGGAAGTATGCCCGCGGCCAAAGGAGCGACTGCGGCGACGGACGGAGTGTGAAGTACGTAATTAATTACGTACACCACACTACTTCCATCGCTGCTGTAGTCTGCCCACACTTTCCGGGCGCTGCCTTCTCGAAGTATGAACAGAGCCTAAGGCGCCAGACCCGTCTCGGATGCCTTCATAGCGAAATGAGATGAGACAAATACAGATTTTTACTGGGACATGGCGGTCCTGCCACAAGAGCGCTACTTTTGCTACTATTTGCATACTTTTCTCTCGGTTTAACGAGTTTTGGCTCTTGTAATTGTTAACAGTTCTTGCTTCAACTCCTTAATAGTTCTACTCATCAAAATGTGTCACAAAAAAAAACTCGCTATTGAAACATCCTTGTAGAGGAAAATTAGAATGAAGATGGAAATCTCGAGAGCAGCTGTATCTTTAAATAGTAGTGAAAGTAAACGAAACTGGGAACTCGAGAAAGACAATCAGGGGCCGGATTCATCAACGACTTACAGCAATTTAACAGAGAAAAAACAGCCGAAATTCCTGGTAACGCAGGAAAATGCTTCACCATACCGATTGATAAACTGTGCTATCAGGGATTTCTGTTACATTTTCTCTGTTAAATTGCTGTAATTCGTTGATGAATCTGGCCCCAGATAGTATAGTCATATCCTTCCGTTTCTTAGGCTTACCAGGAAACTATTGCAACGGTAGGTCGGAACTGCCCAAGTGTTGTACATGGGCAGAATCGCCTTTCTCTGGGGATCAACAAAATGCAAATATCTCGACCCCAATACAACTCTGCGCAGAGTTGGGGACGACGGAAGTTGGGCCTTTGGCGGCGTTAGCCCTATGCCTAGCAGGCGGGGTGGGCTCAAGTTGGCTGGAAACTGCAACTATGGGAATTACGCCGCCCCTTTACCGCCACCATCGCTCGCTCGCCATCGCAGTTACCAGCCAACTTGAGCCCGCCCTCCGCCTGCAGGCATAGGGCTAACGCCACCAACGGCCCTACTTCCGTCGTCCCTAACTCTGCGCGGAGTCGTACTGGGGTCGAGATATTTGCATTCTTTTGTTCCCCAGAGAGAAGCGATTCTGCCCACATACAACACTAGGACCGTTCCGACCTACCGTTGAGATAATTTCCTGGTTAGAAAGCTTCATGGACCAGTGCTCAGACAAGTCTCTATTTTGCCTTTCTTTGACTGATTTCTTGCCTATATAAGATTTATGTGTGGTTTCTTTTAATGTTTGCGTGAGGCTATTTTGATGTCTAGCCCTTTAGTTAGAGTTTTATAAGGTGAACCAACAGACCCCCCCCCCCCCCTCCCCCCCGCTTGGAGCCCTTAAAATTACTCGTCGATACTTTCTTTGTCCCAATAAGAACCCTCACAGGGAATCTGTCATACAGCTATTGAAGTAGAGGAGAGGAATATCGTGTAGA
This sequence comes from Heligmosomoides polygyrus polygyrus, assembly GCA_947396885.1. NCBI lineage: Eukaryota > Metazoa > Nematoda > Chromadorea > Rhabditida > Heligmosomidae > Heligmosomoides > Heligmosomoides polygyrus. The sequence continues at coordinate 32,499,503 of OX377202.1, forward strand.
AAGTCCTTGAGTTACCAGACATTTCAGGACTATCGGAATAGTTCGTGAAAATCCTTATATCGACTTGCACATTCCTAAATGTGCTTACCTGTGATCCCGTTCGCTGCTTGACAGCGACTTGATCTCTCCCTTTTCTTCTGTTGATGCTTCCAAAAATCAACTGAACACTGTAACAACTAATAACGATCCACTTAATGGACGTCAACTTAAGAGTCACTTTTGCTTTTATCACTGTTATTCTATTAGGTTGGCAACTAATTTCGTGGACTCTCAAGAATCTTCAGCAAAACTATTTATTAACAAATAACAATCTTTAATCAAAATGCAGAATGCAGAAGTGCTTCCCATTTATTAAGTAGCTGGTCTATCCCACGGCCATAGAATTATTGTGCTTTCAAGGCCAAGAATCTTTGGAGGTGCATTTTGACCCGGTCCACATTAATAAATCGTCTTCCAACCAAGAATTACTGCACCGAACTAGAGATGTGGTAGTCCCTCGGCTCAAGGTCTGAGCTGTAAGGCGGATGAGTTTGACGCTTCCAGTCAAGGTCTTCTATTTTTTGAGGCGTCCGGTTAGCTACATTCTCTCCGTTTGGTGGTGTCAAGAAGGTATTAACTTCTGGGAGCTCGTCAAGAACGGTTCCAGCATTAATGCTGTAGCCTACTCTTCTCAACCTGGCAGCGCGCAGGCTGAACTCCGCTGGAATCGGTTCAGACAGATTTTCAGGAGCGGAATTATCTATCAGCAAGATAGCGCCAGATCACACGTCACGAATCGGGAGCCTCAAAAAATAGAAGACCTTAGCTGGGAGCGTCTAACCCACCCACCTTACAGCACAGGCTGCGCGCTAAGTGACTAGCACCTTTGTAGCTCGCTGCAGCACTTCTTGGTTGGAGAACGATTTATTAATGTGGACAATGTCAAAATGCACCTCAAAGGATTCTTGGCTTCAAAAGCACAAGAATTCTACAGCTGTGGGATGGGCCAGGTAGCTGATAAATGGGAAGCAGTCCCGCGTTCCAACAGATCTTACTTTGATTGAAAACTGTTATTTGTTATTTGTTTATGAACACTTTTGTTGAAGGCGCTTGAGAGTCCACGAAATTAGTTGCCAACCTAATAGTAATATGAAGGATTTTTTGTTATAGGTTAGGTAATAATTAATAGAAACCCGTTTCATTAAGGAGCCGAGCACATAGATCCCCTTAATGGCAAACATTTCAATTGAGAAAAATTATTGTTGTTTCCACTAGAGACTTCTATAAGCTAGTAATCAAAAATATGGAGAAATATCTGCCCCTGCAGCTAACCAAGTACACGAACCTGAGGCGGCTGAGTCTGCTCCCTAACAACGTTGACTACAGCTCGAAGGTTGATCGGCGATTCTCTCACGAAAGCTCCATTTTCGTCGATGTGGTCGTACAAAATGAGACAGCCAATCATCACGCGAACACAGAAATGCCGCGTCGACTCCGTAATGCGTTCACATACTTCTGGCGATCCGACCATATACCGACAGACGCTAAAATCATCAGTTACATGGGAACAGGTCAAAGAGAATGTTGCGGCAACACAGAGATGAACTGCAACAATTCTATTGAAGACTGTACGATTACCCAAACACCGGGAACAACACGACCAATGTGGATGTAATCTGTAGTCGAAGCATTTAGCGATGTGCTCACCTAACAATGGTTGCCAACGTATCAGTCGTGTTACCAACAGGTAGCGTAGGATGGGATCTGACGAACTCCAGCGTTGCAGAGCTTAAGCTCGACAGCATAGGGGTAGGAGCGGCGAGGAACAGAGAGATCGAGTTCGCCAGCTCCACCTCGCTAAAAATCGAAACGATCAATGGGGTCTAATGAACCGACACTTAGAACTACTCACGAAGCGCTGTTGTCCAGCAGCCCGAGACCAATACCTCGCCGATAGTGGCTGAAGTCGTTTTGAAGGGCAGGAGTGCACATCTGGAATGTCACTAACGTTGAAATACGATCAAAGGGAGGGTTAAAGCACATGGATATTTAGTTAGTCATCATTTTTGATGCATTCTACTAATAAATGAAGCACAAAGTAGTGCAACTTGTGACAACAAGACTAACTCGACCAATTCTGTTAAAACCACTAAACAGTAGCGTGAGCATGAAGCGCCAGCTAACATAGACTCCAAGTTCGACGTTCTTGAAACCTGGGCATTGTCTTATAATTTGTTTTTCTTCTGTGCCAACCAGGTTTGTTATAAATTTATTTATTATAACGGCCGACGTTTCGACTAGCTCGTCTTCTTCAAAACCTGAAAGAAGCTCGAAACTTCTTCATCCGCGAAGCCACTTGGTCAGAAACACCGTGTTCCCCCCCCCCCCCCCCCCAGCTAACATAGTATTGAACGGCAGTACAAGAGTCTGGATTACGGAAGTAAGGTTGAAGAAGTATATTCCATCACTTTATTTCGCTTTTTATGGCACTGTGAAAACAGGGTGCTCTTGCGGATGTGGCCACTAGCAAGCTCTGCATTACAAGTCAGCACTGGAGCTTATGATTAACCTGTGTTTCTCTCACATGCCTTGAAAATAAGAAATTTCTAAATAAACGCAACATCATCTGACCTTTGCTGCATCGAAATCAAGCACAAAGTCAACAAGACGAGCCAACTGACGCGCTAGTGATTGTTTTCTGTCTAGTTGCTCTTCCGGCGGCAGCGGTCCAGAACAGAGATCCCACAACAACTCAGGCACCAACTGAAATTCATCGATAGCTAGACTTGTTGAGTAGCACGGTGATGAAATTAAATGAATGAACACTCCGAAGCAGTAGTAGAATATAGGATGGACAGGCTTTTGTTATAGAAAAGATGGCAAGAATGTAAGGCTTTTCATGGGTACAATAGGAAACTTACGACTCCCAGGATTCCCAAATTTTCTCCGCTTCAGGAACTAATCAAGCAACTTTAATATGTGGAACCATGACAGTTTATCAGACCTGACTTGGTTAAGCCGTTTGGTTCGGGTGTATGCGCCTTACTCATAGCTTGAAAAGGACATGAAGAGCTGTAGAGATTACTTGTTCAAAGACCATTTCAGGTTAAAAATTAGTTTCAAAATGTAGTGGGAAAAGGAGTGAGGCTACTCAACTAAATTTATGTAGGCAGAAAGGCTGGCAAGTCCAACTAGTCTAATCAGCAATGGATGAATGAAGATGTACGCAAACGAATCTTTCGTTTCTGCTCAATCCCTACGTCATCATCAATAGTAAGGAGGAGTGCGTGGCGGGAGCGAATAGGCTCCGTCTGCAGAAATTTCTGGAACTGACCACGACGGGCGCCAGCTGGAGGGTCGCTGAGAGAGACCTAAGGGACGTCCTAAGCCACTATTGAGTACTTTACCGGCGTTGAAGGCGACGAAGTCGAATTGTCAGCCCGTGTTTTATCATTTCCCGCCCCTCGTAGAAATTCGTCGACCTCGGAGAGATGAAAACTTGGACTAATTAAGCGCGACCTGAGCCTTAAACCTATATTCGGACTAAGTCTCTCCTACTGCGTTACGCTCGCCCAACATCAAATATATGCTGCTCTTCTGAATTTGACAATGCTAGATAACCTTCTGAAACAAAGATCTTGTCCGACAAAATCAACAGTAAAAATGCATATAGAACTGTAAGCAAAGGAACTGCTTAGTCGACCCAGTGTTCCAGGAAAACCCTTTGTAAGCTCAACTTAGTTTGCTATGTTTCACGTCGGGCAATGCCTCGCCATGTGAATGTCCTGCTCACCTTTTCAATTCGAAGTGAAAGTTCAAAGTAGCACCGAATGCGCGAAACAAAGTCGGCGACCACACTCAAAGCCAAGTCCCTCAGGGCAAGATCGTGGGGGTTCTGCAGCGATTGTCGGATCTCGTCTGTTGCGCCTGAACGAGAAACTCTTTTGCCAGTAAAAGCTAAAGAACATTGGAGAAGTGAATGTGTCAGGAAGGAAATGATACATAACCGAAACAGAGGTCCAAATGAAGTACCTTTGCCGTAACACTTGACGTCGGCAAGCACCTCTGTGCACTGATTTATGATCTTCTCACAAAGGTCGAACAGATATCGCTCCTCTTCCCGTGGCGACGCGTTCTCAAAGTCCAAAAAGAGCTGAAAATTGAAATATAGAGACAAAAGCAGGGCCAGACAAAAGCATCGACTGGCGCTCACCTCAATGTACTCTATACTTCCTTGAGAACCATCGCAATGCGATCGAAGCATTGAACGCACTACTTCCCCGCATGATCCTCCGGTCATCTTGTGGTTAGTTAAACGGCTATTTGGTAAGCACTGCTCATAGATTCATTGTGGTTTACACTGAATGGATACTCCAAACGAAATCAACACTGAAAATTCCAAAATTTAGGAAATTCTGTCAATACGTTTCATGAACGTGGTTTTCAGGGTTTTATAAGCGATATGGAACGAGAGAAAATCTTAGTCAACGATTCCAACAACGCACATCGTATATTCTTGCATGGAATCATAATAGAAAGAATGGACACGTGTCTAACAGTATCGGAAAAAGCTAAAGTTATATCTGCACATACTTGCAAAGTAAAACAACATACGATGTGACGACGGAAAGGTGTAAACAGAACATAAAAATGCTTCCCCGTATTTTGCATATTCATGGGAAAACCATATGACCATAGCCACGTCAACAAAAAGTGCTTGGAATACGTCAAGAGCTGAGTGCTCGTTGTACAGCTCGTGCTTCTACTTTCGAGCACAAGTGACGAACACGTGTGGTTGCAAAGTGAAACGCATCATCTCTGCTGAACTCGACTCTCAATCAAGCTTTCCAATACGTAAATGTTTCTGACTTTTCCGGGCCCTGATGAAGGCGAGGATGGAGAAACCTCAATGGTGGGAAGAGATGGTAATCTTCGTGAACAGCTCAGTGAAAGTCTGTGAACCCATTCGTTTTCTCTTTTTCGAAAAGCACGAGTCTTCGAACCGAGATAGATCTTACGTTACGACGTGGTGCGGTAAATCCTGTTTCTTAAGAGCTCCATTTGGTAGGGCAGCAAGCGTTGCGGAAACGGCAAGTTGAGTCTCGAGATAGCAGAGCAGAAAAAGGCCAGACTAAGACTCGCTTTAGAGCAGCACTCGCATAAGTAGTCTTTCGGTTGTAGCTAAGCCTAGGCCTAAATTTCTGTGACTGTTCCACGAGGATGTGAAATCTCGATGAGGACACAAACTGGCTAAGCAACCATTTCTGTAAAGTACGGGACAATTAGAATACACTGTGCCTTAGAAAAAACACACAAAAGCCTGGAAGTAACCTCCTGCCCTGAGAAGCCGTGCAAATGAGAATGCTCTAGTCGGTACTCACAGGGGGCCAGATGTTACAGTGGTTAACATTAAGGAATTGGGCTTGCATGACAACAACGAGCCTGACTTTTCTGAGCATCAGGAAGCAATGCAGAAAAGCGTTGCAGCCTGTGCACAAGCAGATTTTAGGACGCGCGTATAGACCAGCAGTGGCGAGTAGAACTTAAGTGTTCTACCTTTTTAAAAGGAAATATTAAACATTATGTTGGAAAAAAGCGATAAAATTCTCTAGAAGGCTTAATTGGGTTCAATTACACGAGCTTGTCTCAATTGTGTTACAGAAACCGAGACCTCGGATTGCATCCTCCGGAATGTCGTCGAAAAACGAAGTATGGCTGTATTGCTTTCAAAATTTTTAGGGAGGCCTTGGACAATGGACAGCTCAAAATTTTGTCCAGCTGGAAATCCTGTCAATCACCTCTTCGTTGTTCTACTTTTCGATGAAAAACTAGGTGTTGACTTCTACGTTAGTAATGGGTTGTATTGAGTGACTGGGTTTCTTCTCTGATGTCTACCTATGTAACGTATCGAATAAATAGAAAAATAACAGTACTAAATAACTCCTCAAGTTTATTAGATTCAAACCTCATTCAAGCCATGTCCTTTGCTAAAAGACCATTCCGCGCACGCAGCGAATGTTTGTAGGTTCCATACGCAACCCCCAGAGTTCCTCTCATTGCCTTGATCCAGGCAGAGAACCCGTTTCTTATGAGTGGAATAGGCGTGTGATAAACCTCGAGGCGGACACTGTTCCGTTCGGTACTTCTGGCAGACATCGCAGCAAGTTCGATGCGGTTTTGGCCAACAGAATTGGCCAGTGCTGGCAAACCAGATGCAGGATTCATCAACGATTAAACCCGTGCGAATGCGGAATTTAAGCGGTAGAGACACCCACGATGAAGCATTCACCTCTACCCTTTATACTCACCGGTTTAATTGTTCACAAATACAGCAGTAGGGGTTATATTGGCGGTCATTTTGTCCCTCTCAGAGGGGACTGACATCAATTCACAGATCTGGGACGGATGGAATGCCTGCCTCGCCTTTGAGGATGCTAAACTTTGGAACCGATTCAAGGAGCAAGTGGGGCCGAGACATAAGAAGAGGGGCAACTGTCGTCAGTTCCATAACAGTTTCCAAGGATTCCATTCAACTGAGACATTTGGCCACAGCTTTGCGACTTTCGACCCAGCACGGCTAAAGAACTTGAGTGAAAAGGACAATGAGGAGCTCTCACATCTGGAATGGGTCTGCAATGAAGTACGGACTGGCCCCGAGGACGGTTTTTAATCAATAGCAGTACGTTCAAAGCCGTGCGTCGCCATGTTCGGCTGACCGACGAGTTAGCTCGATATGGTCGTTGGAATGCCCACATGGGGAAGGCTTGGGGCGTCGACACGGCTGCGGAAGGCGGCGGACGGAAAAACCTGAATCACGCTAATCCGCGGGGCAAAAACACGGGAATTATCGGACAAATAGCACGGGGCGGGCGATGACGCCATGCGACAACTGCCACCTGCGCACCCAGCTGCCCCCTCTCCGTCTCCCCCTGCGCCGCAGCAGTGTCTCACGCACTGCCCTCGTCGTCTGCCTCAGCCACACACAAAGACGCAGAGGACTGTGCGAGTTGTCGCTGGCTGACGTCGGCGATGCTCCGTGGGAGCATTCGGATGCGGCCTTCGATCCGAATTCCGATACGCGGCCATGGGCGAGGTCTTCACCGAGAGCTACGCCGGTCGTCCAGTGAGGAAGGTCTCCTGCTCTTCCGTCACCTACATCGCCACGAGCAGCCCTCATGGCAGTGGTGCCTTTGGGACGCTGTTGCTTTATCTCAGCTCGATTAGATCTACACTGGTAGACGTCTTCCTTCCGCAGGGTAAGATCTTAAGGAGGCGCAGGCGAGACACATCAAGCCCCTGGAGGTTTCAGGCTATCCTTACTCGGTGAGCGATGACTACCTCCAGTACCAAATATGGGACACTCTTCAGGCCTTCGCCAGCTCGATGACAGGCGCGTTGGCCACTGAAGCCGTGCTCAAGGGAGCAGGGGTTGGCGATCAGGTACGTCTCCTACCTTGTCATCAAAACGAAGAACGACGCTGAGTAGAGAGGTAGCCCACCCGCGCTTGCTCTAATCCTTCCACGTCGAATTGCGGCTTGGGGAACAGGCGACTTTCCGACGTATGGGACTTATTTGATAGTCACTGGGGTGTTCAGGATTAGGGAACGAGATCCAAAAGTAGCATGAAGGGCAAAGCTGCGATGGTGTCGAGGCGAGCAAAATGCGGGGTAGAGTTCTAGGACCCGTGTTCAAACCTACGTGGTTGTGGAAAGCGAATTGGCGCAAAATTGAGCAATTTTTCTGACAAACTTTGCGATCATCGATGTTATACAAGCTGAAGCCTCGATGAAGTCTTCAATCTCTGTTGGTTTGTTGACTTCTACGCACTCGATCGTCGAGGAAGTCGTGAAGTAGACAAAGAACGTTCGTGCTCGTGCTCACCTATTCGACTCCACTGATCCTCCTGTGCCAACGGCCTCAGAGGCCTAAGCCATACGAAAGCCGGATGAGCGCGCGATCATGGAATCGAGAGGACGACGCCGAAGTGACACGATTCATGCGAGTGAGAGAAGGCCTCCGAGCTTCGTCGACGTTCGAAGATCAGAGGCGCTGTCGCATGGGCCAAGTCGTTGAAAATTAGGTGGGCCGGCCAGGTAATGCGAATCGCAGACACCGCTGGACGAAGGCCGTCACCGACTGGGTTCCGCGAGGTGTCAGAACACCAGGACGCATTGGTCGGACCTTTTGGCGAAGGTGCGGAACGAGCAATATGACGCTCTTCGTGTCCCGCAGTGCAGAGCATCCATTGGAGCACTCTGGCACGCGATATGGACGAATGGGGACGTTGTTGGTGCAAAATCGAGCAAGTCGATGATCAACGGGACTACAGATGATACAGATGATACCGACTCATTGCTGTTCTAAACGCCATCTCGCGAGGTCTTCAGAAGCAGTTCATTGGACGTCCCTTGGTGTGATAGCGTAGTGTTTTTTGCGAAGCAAAATCTGAATTCCACTACCGATTAAAGGTTGACAGTGCTGAGCTTCTTCGCACCATTGCTTACCAGTGGCTGGGATCAGCGATAGCGACTATAGTTGAAGCGGAGTCATGCAGTAGTGTAATTGAGCCAAGACGGCGTTATTTGACTGGCGTGTTCTGTGGCCAGAAGACTCCTGCGCGACTAAAGTCGAGGATCCACAGAACCATCGCCCGTCCAGCAACGATAGATAGTGTCGGCGTTGGCATTCACTGTAACCTAAGAAAAATTGAACGTGCCTCAGCTTCATGGAGACGATCACTCTGCGCGGTACAGCTGGTGTCTCGCGTGTGGAACGCATTCCGCCACGTATTCCGGCAATGACGCATTCCTGCTGAAGTTCGGTGTCGCACCGATAGCTGATAAAGTGTACAAAGCTCGCCTACGTTGGCACAGGTGCGCTGTTCTTAGGTAACAAGATATCGGCTGCAGAATAAGGCCTTAACTTCGACGTGTTCGCAAAACTGCCTAGAGGGCGGGCTCTGTCTCAAACGTTACCGTGCACTTAAGTAGCCCACACCCTGATCAGTCACTGGATCAGAAAAGATGGTGTGAAGGAACGAGAAAGAGATTCATGCCACCAGGCGGTAGGGACATTTACGAAAAAAGAAAAAGTAAGGCTTCGATCGCTGCTGAGAGGATGAGAGGACGAGGCCCAGAGCAATGCGATTTGTGAAAATGCGAAAATGAGTGTCTGGGGTTCCAAACCTCGTCAACTTCAAAGCATGGAGAACGGTGTCGTTCGAGACAAGTCGTCGGAAGTCAAGGCGGCTGGTCACATAATTCCTTCCGCATCCTACTAAAAGCTGTAGGACGAGCGGCATGGCCAGACTGGTTTCACAATATGTCAATGAATGCATGACGACCACAGGTGTGGTGCCCTTCGTGTGCCTTCCTCAGCCAGGAGCATGCGTGTGGTCATTTTTGATGGCAACAGGGGCGGAGAAACGTTGCGGGACGTTGCTTGTCGTATAATGGGTGACAGGTGGCAAACGACTTTTTTACCAGGAAGAGCGACGATGGAAGAGGACGCAAGAGAGGCTAAAATGTAGGGAAGCTGAACCTGATGCGGTTTCCTAAGGAAGGCGTTTCTAGCACTTCAGTAATCGTTGGAAGTGACACGCCATTTGAATCCATGAGTGAAGCAGTGCGTCTGTGTTTGTGATTCACGACTAGGCGCTTTGAGTTACAACGTGGATGCCCTTTACTGGTACGGGCCTTGTCGGCTGCATCTGAAGTCATTGGAATTCATAGAAAATAGAACCGTAGCTGAGTAGTAGCTTATATGAGGTCAGTATGCTCCATGCTCTACCTTTCATCTCACAGCGCCTCTAGGATGTTTACAACGTTTGCATCTTCAGTCTGCATCTGCTCTTGCGGCATCGCTTACGTGGCTCGCGAAGGACGGGCTCGGTATGGTTGGACGAATAGCATTCAGTTTTTTCAAAGGTCGGTTTTCCATCCTTATTTCAAGACAATGCCTTCCCTTCTGACACTCCACTGGTTGTTTCCAGGGTCAGAACTCGACTCCGACTGCAAGAAATGGCGTCTTGTTGCTGACATCCTCAATGATTTGGCGTTTTTTATTGATCTGCTCTCCCCGGCCTTCTCTGGTTCATTTTTCGTCTGTGCGTGCACGTCTTCTATCCTGCGATGTGTCGTGGGAGTAGCAGGAGGAGCGACCAGGACGGCCATCACTCAACATCAAGTACCGCCCTGCACCTTGTGTTTCCCAATTTTGTAGCCTAAAGCCATCACTCTAGGCGCGCCGCAACAACCTAGCCGACGTCGCTTCGAAGGACGGCAGTCAGGAGACTATGGTTAACGTGACTGCTCTTCTAGCGTCGTTCGTTTTACTGCCCTTGGTTAGCGGTAAGCAGTCGATCATCTGGTCGTTATTTGTGGTAAGGACCGTACTTTATGTCAGTTTTTTCATAAATGATGCATGGTTTACACCATAGTCAACACTGCTCGAAGTAGACGTTCTTCTTAGAACCCTTTCAACCGCAACTACAGCTTCGAACCGTGCTCCTTCGGGAATCGTTCCTAGCTGAGCACTGTCGCTATCGCACCCGTAACTACCTTCGCGCGCATGTCGCTGCAGCCGCTGCTCGCATGTTCACAGAGCAGAAGCCCAAATTGGGCATAAAAGCCTCCTTAGTCACAGGAGTGCAACGGCAGATGCGCTCGCAGTGCTTCCAATTCTGTGACACCAAAGATCCCTCACCCATATGGGAACAATTATTTGAGAATTCTTTTTGATTGGAACACCGAAGTCCATCGGTGTCATCAGCAGACGTGGTTCAAGGCGGCGTATCATGTGTGTTTTCACCCAGACAAGTCGAAGGTCTGAGCTAGATTTCAAAGGAGTTTCTCTCAGAATTGGAGAATAGGAAACGACATAACGACTTGGGAGCTATCAGCAAGGTCAATGTATTACTGATAGGGGAGCTCCATATTCATCTAGTCCACTCCTCAATTTTTCTTTCATTAACGTGCCCATCGGAGGTCTAGGGCCAACGAAATGTGGATATGCACGCTCGCAGGTTGCCCAGCAATGAGTCGAGGGGATAGTGCTCGAAGTGGCACGATTCACGCAAGTGAGGGAAGGCCTCCAGTGTTCCAAGCTTGGTCGACGTTAGGATCAGAGAGGCTTTCACACAAACTAAGTTCTTGAAACTCAGGTGCGCTAGCCTATAACGTGATACCCTGTGGACAACTGTATTACAAGGAATGTCAAAAATCCGGTAGCTCCACCAACGCGTTGGTGGAACTTGTTCGTGAGAGCCGTGAGGGAAAGAGTTGACGGTTCTCGTGTCCCTCGAGTGGGGAGGATTCATTGCATTCCCTATCGCGCGACAGGGACAAAGGGAGACTTTGCTGGCATCCACTTGAGGAATTCGTTGATCAGTGAGACGACCGATGGTGCAGGTGTGATGGTTGTGGTTCTTTTGGCCATATAAAAGACGTCTCAGGATTGTGTCCTTCCCAAGGTTTACCGATTCATCGGCTGAAGGTGGAGTCACTGAAGGTGACGTTGCCCTAGTAGCGCATCGTGGCCAGAAACTATTCTTCATGGTTGATATACCCAAAGGAGCTTCCTTTAGCCGGCTGTCGAGCTAACCATTTGTGCCAATTCGCATCGCTTGCCAACTGCTCCTGCAAGCCATTTTCATGATCTGTGTACGCATTTCGAAGCGTCGACGGGATCACGTTGAACCGCAATGCGTGGCGCATCCAGAAGGAATCAGTTAATACCAGCTTTCACCGTTATCGGTGTATACCATGCATTGAGTTGAGGCGTTAGCAATTCTTTCAACTTTAATACCTATGTCTTTAGATCTTCACCTTTGTCCATTTGTACGCAAACTACCGAGCAGTTCGTTCGCTAAACATGGAGACGTTGAATCTTAAGCGGGCTACAATCCTCATCAGGTTCGCGTCTTTCAGTGGCGCATATCCTTGGACGAGGGACGGGAAGAGTTCGAACGTATTCAGCAACTGTCTTTTTACCAGGTGCTGGCTCTCATCTAGCCAAATCATGTCCGTAGTGGAATGCAACAGAAGCGAACCACTGTTCTCATCGTTTGGAAGTCGGTATCTCGGATGCTCACTGCGGGATATGTTTGCCTACCAAAGGCGGTGAGTCCCCTTCCTCTATACAATTTTATTAGTACAGAAATCATCCAGCTAAACAAGACATTTCAGGGCGCCAAGCTCCAAACTGCACGCTACGGAAGAGTATACCCTGCTCATTGACACGAAAAGGAACATCGGCTGGGTAGCGTTGGCTGACGGTGGAACTCGCCACTCGTCCTTAAGGGCCATATTTGATCTGGAAGCCCTAGCGAGGAACGAGAATCGTTCCGGCGAAGAGTTCAACACGTTCCTAGACAAGCTCATCACTCGCGGATGGAGAACCGATGGAAACAACCTTGGTTTTGACGAGTGGACCTACTCCACGAAGTAGCCCTGTATTGAGGTCTACATAGAGTTGTTCTCGTATATGTATTTCGCCAAACAACGCCTTGTCGCATATGTGTCCTTTTCTTAGTCCGTCCTATGCAGTCTCTGCTGCACTAAATTGCCGGTATCTCGCACTTATATTTAATAAATCTGTAATTTATTCCTGTGGTGGGTCTATTTTGTCGGATTGAAGATGAGCGGAAGACATTCAAGGTCACAACAACGCGCTAAAAGGCTCTCAAGCGTACCTCACCACCTACACAATCAGCTATGGTCAATGCATTGTTGTTCGGAATTCCTTATTGATCTACATTTATAACGTTAGTGAACGGTCTTTCACCATAGTAAGCCACGACCCACCTTCCTCGTGGCGAGTGATCTACTCACCAAGCGTTGCAGCCCGGAGAATTTGGCGCCCCTTATAGCGACACCTGGGTCGCTCATTCGCTATTTCTAGCCTTCCGAGACATCTATCTCCTAGCTAACTGTCCAATTGTTCACTCAATAGGCCGTATTGAGATTCTCGGCGCCGCTCTCAGGTTTTCTCTATGTTGATCACGTAACACATATCATCCGCCCCTCACTGTAGCGCAAACAAGGTAAACCATTCGCCTGCACAGTCGGCTCCCAAGTGGCCTCTCGTATGTTTCTTGCCAGTTTTAATTGTAGCCGGTCCTATTCGTTTGCCAGTCCAAAATGTTTTGCCTATCAAATAGCTTTTGGCCGTCCAACACACTACTTTGCCCTTCTACAGTATCTTAGTATTCGTTCGTTTGTAAATGTAAAATCATTGAGATATGTCTAATTACCCAAGTTTGAGACTCAACACGTACCGTAATCGCACAAGGTAGAAATCCGCGTGCCACTCCACAAAGAGGAAGGCAAGCCGAGGATTCGAGAGGATCTTAAGAACCACCGACTAGAGGACCTCCAAGGTTTCATCAGATATCTGCGATATCATTGACGTCCCCATGCTGAAGCACCTTGCAGATGGTTTTGGAGAAAGTAGAAGAATGAGAAGCAGGGAGTAGGACGAGTTGGACATTTTAGATCTCAGATCATTTAGCTTGGAGTTCGCAGTCTTGGTAAAACCTAGCCTGTCCATCTGCTGGCCACCGCAAGTCGTTGTATACGTCAAATACGCGACCAAATTGCCTCGTGATATTCCGTACAAGGGCGCGTGGAGCGCAGTCGGATGAGGCACCGGCTGTCGCGTGCACCCGATGTCAGGTTCCTTGTTCGGACTTCGCGCCCAGGCCAACCTAGCCTTCCATCCCTAGGGTTCGATGAGTTGGTACCAGACATGTCTGGGAAGGATAAAGCGCTGACTTGTTCATCGGCTGGCCACCGCAAGTCATTGTATGGCCAAATACACATTCAAATCGCCTCCACATCCCGTAGAAGTAAAATGTATGGCGCATCCCAAAAAGAATTGAGTAACGCCGTCCTTTATCCTTATCCTTTATTCCGTACAAGTAGTGTGCGCCGCATCTCACAGAGGAATTCATGAAAACCTTTATCCTTACCTTTGTCTCATACCTTAAGATGAATGAATGCAGTATTAGGCGGTCGGTGTTCTGCAGAAGGAAAACCTGCATTCTTCCTAGCCTCTTTCCTAGAACAGCTACTGAAACTCCTTGAAACTTGAGACCTTGAGCAGCGACTTTTGTTCTTCTTCCATTAAAGCATTCCCTGTGAGCCCCGCCTTCATGATGAACCTCAATCTCTTCGACCCACTTATTGCCAGCAAGCTTAACAGTAATGTCTCCCGTTGAATAAATCATGTGATAACTTGTAGCGTGAGAAAAAGCTCAGAATTGTTGTGAACAGGGGAACAAGAATAAAACAATAACAATTTATCATAACGACAGACAGATTTACTCGCTCTCCTCAGTGCGGATGCGCGCATGGCCATTCGTCAACTTGATGTTCAGCTGGGCAGCACGTTCGACGATAGCTTTCCGAGATTGGGCCGATACGGTATGAGCAACCTCCCCGATGTATCGGAACGACTGCATGAGAAGCATATCGAGGTCCTGAAACACAAACACCTTTACGAGATGTTTAAACACCTTAGCGCTAACCAACACTAAACCAATGCGGAACATTAGATGGTGTTCTTGGACAGACGAGGGAACCCACTCTGGAAATGAGCGGATCGCTCAGAAGAGTAAAGAAACGAGGAAACACGAAAATTTCACACAAATGTTTGGAGAAAAGGCAACCGCTAACGACAACATTCGACCCATCGTAAGAATGAGAAAATGCGGAAGTTTCTAACGTCACTGCAAAGGAAAACTCTGAATGCTACTTCCCCATCAGCAGCAATTTCCATCTTGATTTTCACGAATATCTTCGCAACATTTCTACACGCACTAGCACGCCCTTATTCACAAAAAAGGGCGCAAGTGTGTCCGGATGGGGTCACCTTGTACTCTGTGGATATTCACCATAGGCACATGCACATCCAACTGCATCAGGTATGGCCCAGCACACTTCATCGTGGGGGTAGTGCACACCGGTACTGCAGAGAATTTCGATTTCGTACAACACAAAACGTTGTATAGCGCTATCCTACAAGGTGACCCCCTCCCAGCCTATTCGCGCCGAAAAAACTACCGAACTCGCACAATGTTAATGCGCTATGCCGTGACAGATTCCCTTTTTAAGGAGGCCAGTCTCTATAGTGCAATGCATTTATAAAGCTGTTGAAATGATCGAGTCGATAACAGGTGTAGAAAGCCAGAGCTTTTGAGTTTCCACTGGAGCTTCCGTTGACTATTTTAGCCATAGTTGAGAGATAATAGCATCTTCTAAATAAAAGTGAATAACTTAGCACGGAATAGTAGCGAGACCCAATAATGTTTGTTTTCGAAACGAAATGGAACCTTCCTCTTCTAGAGCTTATTTAAATGCCAATTCAAGTGATTGACACGCCATATTTTCTCAGCTCTTCTTGCACTACGAACTACAGGATACGCAGCTCTGTCGGCCACCCTGCAAAAGTGTTTCCGACACTTTCCAACCAGTGGCTTAAATAAAAATGTCAATTCTCAAAAGGATCTTTGTGTCTTCTTATCGAAGAGAGAGCGCAAGGTTAGAGATGCTTTCTGCAGTCGTGCCGAGTAAGGTCTGCAACAAATTCGTAAAGCTTGTAAGTTTTAACGTTGAGCTTATAGCATCCAATTAGGCGCGTGGTAGCGCTGTTGGAGAGGAGATGGTTGTCGTACCCAACCGATCCAAGGCCCTTGATTAAGGTCTTTCCCAGGTCAGCCACGCCTTCTTTTCTGCGGGCACGGTTAATTGTACTGGATGTGTGGGAAGGCTAATAAACTCATTTGTCATGGGCTGTTTACTGCAAATGTCGCATAGACTAAAACACGCATCCCGATTAGCTCCCATAAAAGTGGAATGCGTGGCACATCACACAGAGAGATTGATCAGCGCCAACCTTCATCCACTGTTTCAATACAACCGAGCTGAAAGCGACTCCGCAACGAGGAAAACATATGACAAATAGTACCAAACACGTAGATAGATGTCCTATGGAAGACTTGGTGCTATTATACCTTAACGACTTTAGAGGTCGGAACAATTTTTGCACAAACATCGCCCAGGGGACTTATTTTGGGAGCCGAACACGAATACGATAGCCGTTTTCAAAACGTTGGTCGACTACAGTAGGTTACCGTAGGTACGAGCGGGCGAGGCTGACGGGGTCATGATAACTGAAATCGCCGAAATTTTTCCCCGTGAAGTTGTTTGGACAGCTGACCAATGTCTTTTTTTAATATTACGATGAGTATGGGTAAATAAGGGTGGCAGGTTACTATGTCCGATTTCGCCCATACTTAGCCTATGGGAATTACTCAAGCTGCTGACCACGAATCTGTCACTCCTTCTCTAGATTATCTATCTCTGTGTACTAGTTTCCCTGTGAAATTAAAATGTTGAAAAATTTGACCTCATAGTTGGAGAAAAATACTATATGGACGGAGAAAGCGTTACTTACCCGCACCTACCGTTCTCTACCACAATAGCGGATACGGATATTACGTTTTGGCGCTCCAAATAACCACCATAGGCAAAGCCTGGGTACAATCGGTGATCGTGACCTCGGTAGCATTACTCATCAATACCTACAGTTGCCCATCATACTTCGGCGTAATCCTAGATACGTATTCGTGATCTGCTCCCCAGATAGCCTGTTCAATGTTTTTGGGAATTTTCTTGTGACCTTTGGATCATGAAAGTATTATAGTGTCAAGATTTCACCTTATGTGTTTCACCGGCCGGTGCATTTCATATTTTATTTTATTTATTTATTTATTCAAGGCATAGACAGACACAGACAACTGTCTAGCATGTAAAGTGTAAAAAAAACGAACAAAACATCACAAATTGACTACTCGAACACAAGTCAAGTAAATAACAAACCACAGGGATCATTTCTTGAGTGTTTGGCATTCAATCTTTGACAAACATTCTACAGGCTTGAGCAGAGAGCCTCTCTAAATCTTCATACTTGCCCAGTAGCAGGTTAAATTATACTATATACTGTGTCACCCGTATTTATATGGTTTATATTGACCTCTACGGAGGCGTTAAGTTGTGCTAGGCTAGGTAGATCAACGGAAAAACCAAGCACACAGTTGTGTTAAAGTCCAATGCATTGTAATAACGAACGTCCAAACTTGAAAAGCGGAAGAAGCGAGCTATAGTCCAGTAGGGAGCAAACAGTTCCACGGATTTTTTTAGAACTATTTCTGTAAGAAGGTAGCATCGTCTACGGGCGTGAGAACAGTGAAAACTAGCCCGTATCAGTACGCAGGGAACACGAAGTCTGGTATTTCTTCGGCAAATAAGACAAGATGATGAGGTGCGATGAAACACATTTTAGGCCCGGAGCGATATCAGGAAGTAAACTTGCCCTAAAGTAAGCGGGTACATAAACCGAATAAAACGCAAAAGACGTAGGCGACCGTGCCAAGTGGTGTCACCACAAATCAATATAATGCAGCCGGAGAAAAGTTAACGCTATCTGTTTTGGCTCACTCGGATCCTTGTAGCAGCAACTTTTCGATCCCTTCAATTCCATAACCCTGCCGGGTTCCGCGTGCTCACGAAACAAGGCTCCTGGTTCGGGCCTCTCTAGGGTCACCCAGTTCTCCCATACCTCCGGTGCTGATGAATTGGCAACGTCATGGTACTTGAAGGGACACTTTGTAAAAATTCAACAGCGCGGAAAAAGAGAAACAGACACACGAATAGAAGGGAAGACAGATAATCTATGCTGTAGCTGTGTTGTGCATGGAGAGATCAGGAGAGCAGAAGATCTTCCGGGTGTAGCGTGACTAACGTACCAGTGTTAAGGTTACCTACATCCTGGAGTTCCTTCCCTTGCCGAAAGGGAGAAAAAGGGACGCAATGCTTCCAGAAAATAGGAGATAAAGAGCGCGCGCACACACGTGAAACACGAGGTGACACAGACAGTCCAGTGCAGATAAGCGGAAGATACCTCTTTTGAGGGGATACATGAGAAGATGAGGTCACCTTCGGTTCACCCTCCTAGCAAGCATCGGGCAGACTGTCTTCCGGTTCAAGACCGCAAAGAAATCACTTGGGATTCACACTGTTCAATATCATGCCAAGATTCAACTGCACTCGAACATGGAATGTTGATGACCACTTGGATGTCGATAAAAATGAACTCTTCACTTTCTCCTAATTCAGCCGGATTAGCACAGGGCACAATCTTAGAACTCAAGCGCAAAAACCGCTCTCAAAAAGTTTCAAGAATCTTCTTTGGCTCGTGTTGTCAAAGTTCAGAATGGGCTTCCTGCATCAATTCTCAATTCTTCGCCAAGAACATTCAATTACAAGTTAGAAAACTTTCTTACACAGAAAAGAAATCTGTGAGGTTAACTACAAAATAGTTTTTTAAGAGTAGGCAATATTTTGCATAAAAATATAACTTTTTCGGTGAATGAAATATCAAATCGATTCAAGAAAAGAAAACATTTTCCACAAGATGCAAATCGTTTAGGTATTTTGTATCACTTTTGGCTTAACAAATGTTCTAACCCGTAAAAATGGATTAACGCTGGCCTTTATCATTCTATTTCTGAGGAAAATTGTAGCTACACCACACTGCTATTCACTGTTTATTATTTACCTGTAGACCACAGTAAAAAGCAAGCTGCTCATAAAACAGTCGTATAGTATACTTTCCCCAATTATCACGCGGGCAGAAGACGATGACAAAGGAGATCAAGGCAAAACAATTGAAAGAAACGGGACACAAGCAAAGTTGAAATACCAACCTTAACGTTCCTAACCAGAACTTTCTTCATTCCACAAGGCAGAACGAATTTTGTTCTTCTGTCTGATCCAAAACCGATGGTGGGCATAGCACGCATCCCACGGAATCTTCGGCGCACTCGGTTATCGATACCCTTGGGCTTACGCCAGTTGGGCTTCAGACGGTGGTATCTAAAAAACGAACCTATGAGCAGGATCACGGACAAAAATCTGCAGGTAAACTACCACAATACTTGATCGGATAACCATAAGTGGACGCAGCTCACCTCTCGGACTCATGTCTCTTGAACTTGGTTATCTTCTTCTTTACGAGCTTCACCTTCGTGCCGGAAACGGTCACCATTCTTACCCTGAAGTCAAGCAGTCCAATGTAACTACAACTCATCACAATGAGTGCCGGCGAATCTGATGTTACGAGGAAAAACAAAGCCAAAAACGTTGCAGCTTCCTACTCCACTGTCAAACATCTAAACAACAAGGCCACTAGAAACGACTAAAATAAAGTGCAAAATAGCTTCAACGATCTCGTAAACAATTCTAGCGCTATGGTAAAGTACGCATACGGAGCAAGATAAAGAAATGTGAAACCTCATCTCTATCGCGAAATTTCCACAAACGTCAGCCATCTAAAGAATCCCCTTCCCACAAATAGCGCACTCGACGAATTATTTCTAACGCTACCGAATTGTTAAGGCAGTACAAAGCCTATGGCAAAGAAACAGCAAGAAACCTGAAGTGAGTCGCTTCTTCACTCAAGTAGAACTCAGGACACGCGTGCTACTCTCTCACTAGAGCTACCAATATAACTGATGCAAATTATACTCATTCGTCCTCAACAAGACAACGAACCCACGTAGAGCTTAAGAACCAAAGAAGTAAATCTCCAACTTTAGGCCGAAAATACAATGCAGTTCGGAATTGGCTGCCACCAACCACCGATGCCTGAGTATTCGATGTTTTCGCTGGGAGTCGTTTAGAGCACGTTATCTCACGAATTGCCAGCAACAGCAATGGCTATGAGGGGCGGTCTTTATGTACGAATGGTCGCCGCGCCCGCGACGACGACTGTCGCGTGCGCGATGAGCTCCGCAGCGGTCGTGGGAGCTGTGCCTCATGACTTGCTGCAGACGCTAGGTTTGAGTTGTTGATATCCCTTTCGGGTGTTGCAGGGGTTGCGGGAAAACAGGCTCTGGTTCAGAAATTGAGTTCGAATTATAAAACTAAGCAACGTTCTAATGCCCAATTTTATATGATGCTTCTTCAGGAAAAGCTGAAAATATGACACACGATCGCAGTGAAACAGAGTTTGTAAACACTTTCTAACACTTGATGTGCAAGTTTCGATGCAGGTCTAGATACCACTGGCCGCTGAAGTCACCCAATTGCGACGTCTTCTGCCGCGCTCGCCGCGCGACTCGGGGCGTCCGCGGCGACCATTCGTACATCAGTAAACTCTGTTTCCGAGGGGTAATCCATCCCCATTTTCGCTGTAACACAGCCTAAGTCATAGTGTCTTAGAAGTTAAATTCCAATCATGGACTTCGGGTCCTTTCGCTTATAAGTGAAGTGAAGCTCTTCAACGGAACTAGAACACAGACCGAATGCCATTCATACGGCTCCAGTGTGCCTTTTCTGCACCAAATCACCTTTGTGTCATTTCTCTGCCCATGCCAGTCTTTCTTTTACCACCCTATAACCTAAGGAAAGATAGTAACCTACGCAGCAAGATCGACAGCAATCTACCTCTGCCTACCAGGGGTGTTTCTTCCTTCTCGATGCACTAATTGTTAGACAATTATAAACGGGGGATATCAGGACCGGCTCACCGTAACCGCAGTGCGGGTCGTGCCGGGACTTGCGCTGACTGCGCCTACGCTAGGGATCGCGTCAGCGTCCACGTTGAAATTCGATCGACCTCTTGTAAACCCACGATGGCTCTCTTGCCAAGCGGTCGTGGTGCAGTGGGTAGCGGAGTTGCTTCATGTGAAGGGTGTCGGGGGTTCGGTTCTCCTGCGTCGTGGTATTATTGCATTTCAGCTGATTATCTGAGATCTGAGACGTTTCGAGGTCTACACAGTATTGTGCGTCTTTTGCGCATTCTTTCAGCCGCATGCGTTTCGCCTCTCGAAGAGCGCAGAACCCAGCCGCGGATCCACTCTGAGCGACGAAAGCAGTTCCCATGCGAGCAGCTTGTATTCCACACACCCTGGGGCCGTATGCTCGTCTACCCCGAGTCTCCCCCGATGGGGGATCGGGGTGTGATAAGATATGCTGATATTGATTGATTTTCCCCCAACGGGGGAACACGAGCATACGGCCCCTGGAGTCCCTTCCCTAGCCTGGCTCTGCGGTTGCACAAAGGACGTCTCACGCGACGCCTAAGGTTACGGTGAGCCGGTCCTGATATCCGCCGTTTCCAATCTTGTCTAGTTCTTATGGAAGCGAAGGGTGCTTCATTGTCATTATACCTTTGTCATCGTCCTTTGGTCTTGTGAAGGAAACAGATAGGGCAGCCTTCGCAGCGCTTGAATAACTGTGCCTGAGCGTGGACATCAACTTCCAAAGCCTCGGGTTGGTCTTCAGCTCGCCCTCACCACGCTGTCAGGCACACTAGTGCTTATCTGTCACGGGAATCTCTCGCCACCCTCTACTTCATTGTGAGATGCCACTACAGACAGCGCCGTCACATTGCACCTACCATGCAGGACTCCGGACTTGGTCGGCCGCACCTGCTTGCGTTGGCGACTGCCCGGCATCAGAACCTCACGGTCGACGACGTATTTCTCTGCTGAAGGACCAAGCTCGTCCTTTTTCTGGATGAGCCGTTTGTTCCATTTTCGGAGCTGATTAACGAGTAATGTACCTGAGCGTTGACACCAGAATCACCCTCTATTCTGTTACCATCGAACTGCTAGGGTTGGCGCCAGCAGCGACTGCATTCACCCGTCCAGTGGCAGAATAGCCCAGTGCAGCCTAGTCCTTTGAACTATGGGTCCACATCATGCTCGATGATTGCACCAGAGCTTGTTCAACATTAGCCGGATTGCACATCCCTGCTGTTCGTTTCCACACGGCAACAGACGTAACTTTCTGAATTCTGCAGGTTTCTAACAACCACGACGCTTACCAGCGCGTTTCTCGGAAACTTCGTGAAGGCACTGAACGACGGTAGTTTGACGGGTGTGATAAGCAACGTGAAGAACGTTCCATGTCCGACTGTCGTTGAATCTTGGCTCGTTGAGCAGAGCAATGCGAGAAGCCATTTCCATCATTCTTTATCGATGGAAATGGCTTCTCGCATCGCTTTGTCGAATGGCTATGTGCCCGACAACATGCCTAAAGGCCGCCACAGACTTCTGCGGCGCCGCTCGGCGGCGCCGCTGGAGGCGAGCTCTGCGTCTCTGCCCTATGGTTAAGCATAGGGCAGCGGCGCCGCCGGTGCCGCCGGTGCCGCCGGCCGGCCAGCGGCGCCGCTGGAGGCGAGCTCTGCGTCTCTGCCCTATGGTTAAGCATAGGGCAGCGGCGCCGCCGAGCGGCGCCGCAGAAGTCTGTGGCGGCCTTAAGAGAGGTCGACCGTCAGCAGCTCGAATGCGTATCACTCAAGAACATAACAAGGTTCCCTTTTCAGCCCTTTATGACGGATGCACTCAGCACCCGCTGAGACGGGCAGGCCTCTTTGGGTCAGAGTGAAGGGGCACGTGGATGAACTGGACAAGTGCAAGTTGTCCACGTCTTTGGGGAACACAGACTGCGGAGTCGTAGTGGCGCAGTGGTTGGGGTAGCGGTGACGATCCTAGCGCGTGAGTCCGATATCGCGGCGCGCAAAACCATGGAGGCGTTGTGGATTGCATTCAAAAATCCCGCGATCAATAGGAGAGAGGGACGGGTGGCTGTAACCCAGGAGCTGGTCCCATTTGCCGACCTCTGTGGGCTTGACCCGACAGGACGGCAGCCGGAGGGCCGCTGAGGGGCTGACTCAAGGGAGAGCTTATTCACCCAACCGTTCTCCATCCGAGGGTGACCAACCAGCCTTTCGGCTGTAAGTTCAGTCGGGTTGCCTTACTCCCTATTCGTTTCATTCTCTCACTAACTTACGAGAATCCTGTGGTTTGAAATGATCCTTGGACGAGTAATTTCTCCAACTTTTTTTGTCTTTTCCACGCTCTGAAGAGGCGGTTGCGCCGAACGTAAGCCGAATAAAGCTTCCATAACAATCTTGGATCAACAGCTTCATAGAATTCTACACCACTGTTCAACATGAAGAACGTCGACCCGCGTGCCCACTTATTCGACTCCACCGCTCTTACTGCACACTTCAGAAACCTATGCTCTACGAAGGCAGAATGATGCGATCAGCCACAAGAAAAAATCGGAAGGACGGTGCACCGAATGACACATCACACGCAAGTGAAACAATGCTCTGCTTTTCCAAGCTTCGTCGATAGCAAAAATCCTGAAGCGCTTCTGCGAGCCTGAATAACTTATGTGCGACCCGTAATTGAGTCTGAAACGACGCTTTTCAGTCCCTTCAAGAAGAGGGACATCAACATGCTGGAAAGCGAAAAAGCGTTTCACACGAAAATTTATAATGTGGTGCTTTTGCTTAAATTACTCGCTCATCACAAACGGATGGGAAGGAGAAAGGATGCTTGGTATAAAATCCCTGTTATATAGAAGGAAGGTTGCTGATCTGAAGATGCTTTTTAAGATCCTCATGGGTAAACTCCACACACACCCTTTCTAATTTTTCCGCGGCAAAGTAGTAAGAACAACGAGAAAAAAAACTCAGCCTGCAGGTTCAGCCACCACTAAACATAATTTAGAGGTCGAACTCGTCCTCATTTTGCACAACTGCAGGAAGCAACGCTATACAGTACCGCCGCTAAACATTCAACCAATCGGCGTTTGCGACCGTCGCATCACGATAACAAATTAGAGGCTTCCTCACAAAATTTAACACAGG
Organism: Heligmosomoides polygyrus polygyrus; assembly: GCA_947396885.1. Taxonomy (NCBI): domain Eukaryota; kingdom Metazoa; phylum Nematoda; class Chromadorea; order Rhabditida; family Heligmosomidae; genus Heligmosomoides; species Heligmosomoides polygyrus. The sequence goes on from OX377202.1 coordinate 32,523,210, forward strand.
CATTTACCATTTCCAGATCTATCACTTGGCATGCGATAGCCATTCAAAACTACGCGGAAGCTTGAAAACCAATGCTGAAATTAAGGGGCCCTTAATTGCTTGGACTTGACCCACTACCGTCGCTTAATTACGTCCTCTGGCAGAAGTGGACCTGTCCAATTGAATTTTAAAAAGCCTAAGCGTTGTCAAAATCTAATCTCATATAAATTTCGCTGCTTTGCCTTAACATGACGGTTTATTTGATACCAAATGTTCCAGAAATTTTTTCCATTTACAGTATTCAGTGCCGCCTTGACTGCCGATTTCTTCAATTTTTGCTACTTATTTACTACCGTTTAATTTCTGCACAGGAGACGGTGATATCTCGTTTTCACGACAGTGAATAGGGCACTGCGAATTCCAGTATAAAGTTTATTTGGGTCGAATTGAAAAGAGTAACCAGTGGTAGTGAATCAAGACTTCGTGCAAGCACAGCGCGTGGGGGCTATTTCGGAAGTTCATATCTGTGCCTCGGCTCTGAATATCAGTACTCAAACTAGATATATGCTCAGATACCGCACCAGGGATAGTGCCTAACAAGGATGATGAAGCTAGCGGACCCCATTTACCAGATTCAATCTTTCGAAAATGCAGTCTATATCAAAACCGACAATGGGATTGGACGACCGTAACTGCCCAGACTTCGCAGAACTGTTCCTTCCGCGTAAAAAGCGCATAATTACAAAATTTTCCTAAATTATTCCATAAGCCCAAAATTCGTTGAGACAAGTCTTTCGCTGGATGCGAGTCCCTGGGCATAATTGCGGTGATCTGACGGGCCCTATCGAACATGTCCTTCGGGCGCGTGATCACCACTTCTCTCCTCTCGTTACTTATCAATCTCACCATATGAATTCATCCGTCTGTCCTTCTTTCTGTGTTTTCTTCTTTCCGTTCGCACAATGGGCGAAGGGTTCTTCTTTACATCGGCGTCACTGATCGATCCTCAGGGTCAACCATCCACACTGGGGAATCAAGGATGTGCTGTGAGATGGGAGGACTTCACCAGTGCTTATTTTACAAGAATTCATATTCTTTAACAATTTGCAGTGTACTACGATGTAGTTTAGAGCTGAAGAATTGCGTAGTACAGCATTACATTCAGTTTACAGAAGAGCTTTGAAGAGAATTTAGCTCATATACAGCCAATCGATCCTAAAAGATGGTTCGGACGAGTGCATGGTACAATCCCTGCTCTTCACATGTCGCGAAACTTACATTTTAATGCTTTTCCATGTGCTTCATGCATTTTTGGCTTAATTGGTTTCAAAGCTATAATCTTCTTATTCCGTCAAAGCTAAGCATTGGAACGTAGAGCGACAGCTTTCCACCTAACAGAAAAATCACTATTTTTGGCGCTTCACTCACCCATTACAACAGGACATAGCTAGTAGATCATGAGTGGAAATATACTGTGCCACCATTTAGCGCCAAACCAGCCTGACGGACTGAAGACATGGCCTCCGTACCAGAAACACAGGCTAGCGTGGGATTCAGTGCGGCTGATAAGGCAAAAGTGGCGTCTTGAACGATCTTGGCGTGCTAAGAATTATCGTAAAAACCTGGAGCTTCAGCTATAAATAGATCAATGCAATTTGATTATTTCCTAGGCTTCCTATACGAAGCTGCTGAGGTTTTCACAACCCTTGATGATCAATGAGAGGAGATAAAATGTCGATTGGCGAACGACATTATGTGTAGGTGCACAGCAGTTAAGGAGGGCCCATGTATATGCATTTCATGTGGAATATTACGACAGCAACAAGGAAGAAAACAACGAAAACAACGGAAAAGAGCAGCTCTATACTTGAAGTGGGCAGCAATAACCCTACAAGGTCGTTCAGAATGGAAAAGTTGAGTTGAAAGAAACGGAACATTGAGCAACGGAACGCAGGCAGCGCGTCAAACAACTGGTGCTGTGGACGGTGCATGATGTACTTCATCAACAACGTAGACAATTCATCTTGTCTGAAAAAGACAACGTTTAATTCTCAGGTAGAAATAAGTCAGAAGTACTAGTATGGCAAATGTGGAAGGAATGTGTGATAGATATAACACGATGGAAGTAAAGCAATAGTATGACAATAGCAGGAGTGTCATATAATTCTGAGGAGAAAGAAAAGACATAGTTAGAAGCGGTTAAAACTGGAGACAGAAAAACAAGTATTACTAATGGGCTAATAGAATTGCAAGAGCGTCAAGGTGGTCTTTACATTCTCTAGTGGTTGATGGTTTCCCCAAGGCGTTGAGGAAGTCAACGAACCTGCAAAGCTCGCTTAACACATCTGCCTGCTGCTTCCGGTCGGATTTAGCGTGAGGCAATTTCACCTTGGCGTAGCGGTATAATACGAGACTTCACCAAGGTGATCTCGTTTCCTGGAAACAGAAGTAGCTCGGTAAAACTCGGTAGTCAAGGGAGCCCTGTTGGGGCAAAACTGTCGAAGCTTGTTATGGAAGCCCTCCACCAAGTTGGTGGTTCTGCTTCCATAATTGCCTGAGATCGCATAGCCCAGCAAAGCGTCCAACTGCTCCCCGATTGTCATGCCTGTGCACTCAAAGGCAGTACTTGTATAATCCAGAAGAACACGGCAACAGCTGCGTTTTGCGAGCACTCTCGACGAAGCTGATGGGAGCCACTGTTCTGCAACAAAGTGGCACCTTAATGTTCATTGTGGCCCGGATAGAGTTAATAGTCGGCAGCTCAAAATCAATTAGGAAGTTGCAGTGGTCAGCCTCAATGGCCGCAACACCTCCGAGAAGTCGCTCTGCGTTTTGAACCACCTGCAATACAAACTTGTTGAACAACGAACCGAAGTTTAGTATCAAACTCATTCAAATGCATATTCCTGACCTAAACAAATTATAGTAAGTCTCCTCCCCGCCATCCGGCAGAAACGCGTGCAGCAGTGGGAGAGGATGGCCACCAAAGGTACTCGCTGATGATCGTATACAGCCGCAATGTTCTTCTTGGGCGCAGCTCCGGGGGAATTTGCTTGTATCTCCCATCAGTCTCAAAAAAGATAATTCCTACTTTCTTTAGCACACATTAAGATGAAGGCGTCTCACCAGAACGGTGCTCAGGCTGAGTGTTCCACAGCATCTTACTAGCCATGTAAACGGCGCCGTCACGGTAGTGAAGAATGAATTCATCATCGTCGGCGGCGTATCGGCAAAGTGAAGGATCCTAGAAGAACGTAAATATAAATTGCAAGTGCTCCGTCACGCCTATCGGCGCGCTTCGCACTTGCTCGTTTCGTGCGATTTTGCAGTATCATCATCATCATCATCAGTATCGATCGGTATTGGCCTCCCCATTGAAACCTTCCTCCTGATGTGAAGCACTCCGTCGGCCATAGTACCCGCGTGTCCCCCACCATGATCGGTTGAATCTGAGCGAAAATCGATAATATCGATCGATACAGATTGCCTTCCTCTCTGCTGTGAAGGCCTTTCATAGACGATCGTTGTTCTTAACTCCCACCCTGAGCGGTTGAATCTGCGAGAAAATTGATATTATCGATCCATATTGATTGGAAAATTACATTTGGTTTTGGAACATAGAGGTTTCACGGGTATGTTACGTTTGTCTACCACTACTGTATAGGGCAGAGCGACGCGCTCGACTTCCGTAGGCTGACCGGGGTGCCCGCCTTGGATGAGATTTCCCTACGAGACGAGGCAAATTGAGCAGAGCGCGCATTGCTGCTTTGGAGCGGTCATTGCTAGGTCGTGATTCGCTCGATCGAAACATGGAAGATGTCAGTTAGTTTGATTCGACCGAAAAACTGACAGCACTTACCTATAGTCACTAAGTCTAATTTTATTGATTGGGATCACGTCAGACTCGTGAGCTCAAACTGATGTGGCTAATTCAAACTTTATTGCCTTCGCTGAAGTGTATTACAAAGCGAATCCCTCCCCCCTCCCCCCGCCCCAGGTTTCAGTCAACGCCTCAAAGCATATGAATACCAGAAATGTAAAGAGAAGACAGTTCAAAAACGACTAAAGTCCTCATCACCACCCTACGACGGAAAGTCTGCTCCGCGGCGCACAGTCTGCTCTGGTCATCCGTTATGACTCGCCGAAGGTGGGCTCAACAACGCGCCACGTTACCGTAATTGGGGGCGGCGACGGAGCGCTACCGTAACTCAGGGAGACAACTAACGTACGAACCCAGGTTTTACCAACAGCGTTCACTATATAACTACCACTTCCAAGTTGCCAGAAATAACATTTTGTTGCCCTCTTTTGAGACTCCATCTGATCGCCCTGTTCAAATTTACAGCAGCGCGTTCCGAAGGGCAGGTGAGCTGTTCCAACAAAAACTACTTCCCAAGCCGAGGTGAAAAAACCTCTTGAACGAGCTACTGCACGATTACTAATGTAGGTCTGCGTGAGTCGCTCTGTCTGAGCTCGTTACACATTCCAATTACAACTCTACGCATCATAGCGCTCCGTGTGCTTCTTGGATCGCAAAGTGTGGTGTACCAGGTTGGCAGGATTCGTGATAAAATCACTTCCCCTTATTCGACAACTTAGGAAGGGATCCGTGAGTGTTCGTGGGAGAGGTACTTTCAAGGCTCGACATCCGCAACATATGTACGTCTTCGTCTGTCCATCCGCAAGTACGCGTTTTAGACTTCATCCATAGCAGAATTCATGGTCGTTAGGCAGGACGTAGAAAGCGACATCTGGGCTACGCTGCTGAGATGGAACAAATCAAGCTGTCACAGGTTGAAAAAAACCATAAATTGAAGCAACTGCGGTTAAGTGCTCCACTTGGGTGCCAGATAGGAGGTCGTGACAAATGGAAGGTATTAATTTTTTATTTTTCATTAAATCATTAACAGAGGCTCAAAAATTGCCGGAAACCGGAATTCGGAACACGACAAAGGGGAATTCCGCACATTCCATTTCCCATTTTTTCATTCCTTCCTACAGAGTACTGATAACCTAAATAAAAATATAAATATAAATATAAATAGATGTATAGAAAGTGAGAAGTGGATTCGACTTAACAGTGCTTAGAAAGCGTGGAACGAAAGCTTTGAACTAAAATACTGAATACTCTAAGACCTGAACAAGGCATGAAATTTCCTAGTAAAGCTATAGAAATGATAAAAGTAGTAAAAGTAGTAAAACTATAGAAATGATCATGATCAGACGTAGCAGACAGTTCATTTCGTTTGACTCGCACCGAGAGGCGCCCTACTCGTGGTTCCCTATGACTGTCCGAGTTTCCCGCGCAAAATTCGTTCATTCTCCTATTAGCGTTCGCTTTGGGACAAGTTTACAAAATGCGAATGCTTTATCAACCAAAGTCACACAGAAAATGTTTTGTAGAATCGTTTAGAAGTTAGGTATCGCTTCGACTATATCATGCCCGAGTAAGGAGGGCCTGCCTCACTTAACCATTCCGAATCAAATACCTCCTGTTGCTGCTCACGATCATTCTGATGATTGTGCAGGGTCTTATACGCAGAACATCCAACACGGCGTCAAACATTAGGAGTCATCTCATTTGTTGTTCAATTTAATACACCGGCACGACATAATTTATTCCAGTAGATGCAAACAAAATGGCTTCCGCAGCAGAGGTCTCTGGAGCTTTACTCACGCGAAGGTTAAACCATACGACAGCTTACCTTTCAAAAAGTGTCCATACAACATTTTGCAATCTACGATGTTCTGAAGGATCCGCAGAGGTGTGAACACATGTTAGGACTGATCGAGCTGATCTGAAACAGCTAGGCTTTGTAGCCGATCTTCCCAACCCCTTCTGAACGAATGTCAACTGCGACGTAACATAGGGTGGTACTTAGCAGGCTGGTGCCCGCTCCGAGATTGCACAAGGTGGTGAAAGAGAGCACAGAACTAGACAAGGGAAAGAACTCCGGGGCTCTGGCTGATCAAACTTACCAGTTTTAGGACGCCCTGTTAGTTATATATAAAAAACCTGACCATAAGTTAAAAACGAACTGAACCGGGAACTACCTCAAGCGAAGTGCGTGCAACATTCCCAGAAATGCCAAACTGGAGACAACTGGACCCGAATCCTACACGAACGGAATTAAAAAAGGATAAAAAATAAGGGAATTCTCGATCAGTCCTGTTGGGATGCGCCACGCATTCTGCTACTTACGATGTCTAGAGTGCAACATGAATGTGTATTGGTACAGTCTGCGACCAATTCACCGACCCCGACAGGCTGAAGAGCAAACAACCTTTGGCCTTTGTCATACCATCGCTCACCCCGAGCGACATGGATGTGCTGTGAGATGGCAGCACTTCGTTGCAGATAAAATAGTAGTGTAGTAGAATAGTAGTACCTAATGCACAGCCATTATCGATTTTTGTACACAGTTGATCGTTTGAAATGGGAATTACGTGAACGAGGTGGTGGACGAAGTGGCTGCGGAACAAGTAAGTAGTCAACCAAATCACCAATATTGACCAAGAATGTCAATTTAATTGAACATTGATTCCTGCTCAACTCGGCCCTTGATGTGCGAATCCCACGCTAGCCTGTGTTTCTGGTACGGAGGCCATGTCTTCAGTCCGTCAGGCTGGTTTGGCGCTAAATGGTGGCACAGTATATTTCCACTCATGATCTACTAGCTATGTCCTGTTGTAATGGGTGAGTGAAGCGCCAAAAATAGTGATTTTTCTGTTAGGTGGAAAGCTGTCGCTCTACGTTCCAATGCTTAGCTTTGACGGAATAAGAAGATTATAGCTTTGAAACCAATTAAGCCAAAAATGCATGAAGCACATGGAAAAGCATTAAAATGTAAGTTTCGCGACATGTGAAGAGCAGGGATTGTACCATGCACTCGTCCGAACCATCTTTTAGGATCGATTGGCTGTATATGAGCTAAATTCTCTTCAAAGCTCTTCTGTAAACTGAATGTAATGCTGTACTACGCAATTCTTCAGCTCTAAACTACATCGTAGTACACTGCAAATTGTTAAAGAATATGAATTCTTGTAAAATAAGCACTGGTGAAGTCCTCCCATCTCACAGCACATCCTTGATTCCCCAGTGTGGATGGTTGACCCTGAGGATCGATCAGTGACGCCGATGTAAAGAAGAACCCTTCGCCCATTGTGCGAACGGAAAGAAGAAAACACAGAAAGAAGGACAGACGGATGAATTCATATGGTGAGATTGATAAGTAACGAGAGGAGAGAAGTGGTGATCACGCGCCCGAAGGACATGTTCGATAGGGCCCGTCAGATCACCGCAATTATGCCCAGGGACTCGCATCCAGCGAAAGACTTGTCTCAACGAATTTTGGGCTTATGGAATAATTTAGGAAAATTTTGTAATTATGCGCTTTTTACGCGGCGGAAGGAACAGTTCTGCGAAGTCTGGGCAGTTACGGTCGTCCAATCCCATTGTCGGTTTTGATATAGACTGCATTTTCGAAAGATTGAATCTGGTAAATGGGGTCCGCTAGCTTCATCATCCTTGTTAGGCACTATCCCTGGTGCGGTATCTGAGCATATATCTAGTTTGAGTACTGATATTCAGAGCCGAGGCACAGATATGAACTTCCGAAATAGCCCCCACGCGCTGTGCTTGCACGAAGTCTTGATTCACTACCACTGGTTACTCTTTTCAATTCGACCCAAATAAACTTTATACTGGAATTCGCAGTGCCCTATTCACTGTCGTGAAAACGAGATATCACCGTCTCCTGTGCAGAAATTAAACGGTAGTAAATAAGTAGCAAAAATTGAAGAAATCGGCAGTCAAGGCGGCACTGAATACTGTAAATGGAAAAAATTTCTGGAACATTTGGTATCAAATAAACCGTCATGTTAAGGCAAAGCAGCGAAATTTATATGAGATTAGATTTTGACAACGCTTAGGCTTTTTAAAATTCAATTGGACAGGTCCACTTCTGCCAGAGGACGTAATTAAGCGACGGTAGTGGGTCAAGTCCAAGCAATTAAGGGCCCCTTAATTTCAGCATTGGTTTTCAAGCTTCCGCGTAGTTTTGAATGGCTATCGCATGCCAAGTGATAGATCTGGAAATGGTAAATGCCTGTGTTAAATTTTGTGAGGAAGCCTCTAATTTGTTATCGTGATGCGACGGTCGCAAACGCCGATTGGTTGAATGTTTAGCGGCGGTACTGTATAGCGTTGCTTCCTGCAGTTGTGCAAAATGAGGACGAATTCGACCTCTAAATTATGTTTAGTGGTGTCGCTTTTAACGCCATTGCTTTTAACGTATTAAGAGATGGTCTCATACCTTTTGCATCTACCACATGACCTACAAACCCCATTTCTTCCTTCCAGAATTCGCATTTTCTCTTTTTAAGCTAAAACCTGCTTTTTTCAGCAGCTTCAAGACCTTCTCTAATTCCTCTAAGCGCTTCCTGTCTCTAGGCCTGTGACGGTAATGTCGTCTAAGTAAATGCACATTCCCGCTAACTTTCTTCCATTGTACGCTGGAATATCGCGGGCGCTGACGCTATTCCAAACAGGACGTGCGTATAGTCAAATAATCCATTATGGGCATATATGGTCGTATACCGTTCCCCCAACTCTACCTGAATGTAAGTGTCAGACAAATCTACACTACAAAATCTTTTTCCACCGTTCAGCATGTCGAACAAATCATCTGGTTTTGATAGCGGATAACGGATGATGCCCAACTGTGGGTTCATCGTAATTTTATGATCACTACATATCCTTATATGTCCTCTAGGTTTTGGAACAACTACCAGTTGCCCGTTCACTATATTTTACTCTCCTGAGCGTTCCATTCTGTACTAACTCTTCTAGTTTCGCCTCTACTTTTGGTCTAAGGGCGATAAGGACTGGCCTTGCTCTGAAAAATTTTGGTAGCGTTGACTCCGACTTGAATTTTAACCGTGCTTTAGTCGTTACTCATTATAGGCCACTTCAACAAAGCTCCTGATTCGCTGCTAATATGCGCACAATCTCCTTTTTGATTTCTACTTCGTTAATTCTGCTACGCGGTGCACGCTTGCATAGTGCGGTCCACAGTTTTTCTGCAATTCGCGGACCATATCTCTTCCACATAAAGAATGTGCAGCTTCTTTAAACAGGTGAATATCAATCTTCTGCTTTACCCGCAAATTTGAACAACGTTGGAAGTCTTCCCTGAAATGCTATCCGCTTATTATTGTACGCTGTCGCTTCTACTTCAGTTTTTTTCTATTTCCGTACACCGTAATTTGCGCGACGTCTTTTCATCCATGATCGACATGGACGCTCCTGTGCCTAACCCAAATGGTATCACTACTCCATGAATTTAAATTTTCCACATCTTAGGAGGTCCTAGACTAAACTCCTCGATATCGTTTCGAACTTCTGTTCTTATCGTATTGGTGGTTATCCCACCTTATTGATACTGTTTTTTCCTCATCTTCACCCCTAACCTTCCTGAGGCGGTACTGCGACGTGCCCGTACGCTCCTGTATACTCTACGGTCGCCGGCAATTTCCGTCCACCGTGAGTTGCCTCTGCCCTCTATGCCAGCGACCGGAGTCAATATCGTGCTGAGCCACTTCCTGCTGGCAGACATTGCATTTTCTCGCCGATTCTTTTAGTTCTGCACTACGACAGTGGGCCCTACTTGGAATCTCTACTACGTTCACACTCGTTCAGCTAGCTATCTCGTCCTCACTGTCGGAGCTACCGGCGGGCTTCTCACACCAGTGGATTTGGCGAGAGACTTTGGATTCAGCCTATTGATCCTTCTACACGTCGCTGGAAGATGTCCTTTCTTCTTGCATACTTTGCAGTATGTTTTTTCTTTCCTGGAACATTCATATCCGACGTCGGAAAACAATGTTTTATTACCGCGTGCCAAACTGTTGCTTAAAATTTTATAGGGCACAACCTCCACTTTCTGATGCTGTTTCCTGCAGAAGAGAAAAAATTGATTCTGTGCCAAGTCCATCCTCCGATTGCCATTGCGTCATCGATTCGAAAAGCGCTTCAAAAAATCTTGTAATGGAAGCCCTTAAGTCATCCTTAGTCACTTCAAATTTTATAGAATGCAACTTTGGACGTAGATATCGCTTGTTCAGAGAGAAAACTGTCGTCTCCATGACTTCCTAGAAAAATTCTGAAAAATTGGAAACCTCTCATCGACTCCAAATCTGCCGGTAGAAAATCTTTTTTAAGTAATACAATCACGATTTAACACTTTTTAATATTAATTTTTGGGCGCGTGGAGCGCAGTCGGAGGAGGCGCCGGCTGTCGCCTGCACCCGATTCCAGGTTCCTGGTTCGGATTTCCCGCCCAGGCCAACCATGCCTTCCATCCTTCCGGGGTCAGTGAATTGGTACCAGACTTGTCTGGGAAGGATAAAGCACTGACTCGTTCATCCGCTGGCCACCGCAAGTAATTGTATTGCCAAACACGCATTCATGTCGCCTCCACGACATCCGTAGAAGTAGAATGTGTGGCGCACCCCAAAGAAGATTTAATAACGCCGTCCTTTATCCTTTATCCTTTTAATAATAATTTCACATCTTCGGGGAACGAAGGAGGACTCCACGCCTTTGAAGACATTCCTAAAAAACTTATTAAGAAATAGAACCATCTAAAAACCTGAAAAATAAGAGAGAATCCTCTGCCAAAACCGGGAGAGTACGACCCCCTTCGATTGCCGATCATCAAGCTTGTCCTTGGGGGAAGTGAGGATCACCAAGGGGGTCCATTACCAGCAAGGGAAATTAAAAATTTATTTTAATTACACCATCGCACAGTGGGCATTCACTCGCCGTCGTTGTGTCGTGAGCGTGGGAGGGCTCACGACAAATTGGGGTATAGTAGTAAGGAGGATCTCGTGGGGGAGTGGGGAGGGATCTACCTGAAGGAAGGGACCTGGAGGCGGGACCAGGACGGGGAACCAACAAGAAGAGAGCCGTAAGGGAATTCATACGGAAAACAAGGAATTTGCCATATGCATAGCCTCTTCATGCTCGGTACAGCGGCCAGTGCGCACGCGTCTGAGCTTCTTGATCAAGAAATCGGGCCCTTACGTCGCGCAAAAAGCGCCCTGATTCTGAAGCGTGTCACCAACGTCTGCCGTGAGCATGGAAGGACCACTAAACGGGTGGTGGAGAAGGGCAGTAAGGGGGACCTCTAGGGTGGACCAGAAGAACGACCCGGAATGACAGGAACGACCTAAAGAAAGGACCAGGACAGAGAAACCAACAAGAAGAGGTGTCAATAGTGGAAACAAGGAAGTGGGCCAGAAGTTGGAACCAGGAAGGCGGGGAGGGGCATTAAAGAGGGGGAAGACCAGTAAAGACGGACCAGCAATTAGATCTAGTGAGAGGAAACGAGTGAGGAGAAACCTGGCGTTCGGATTCGGAAGACGTGTCACCGATACTCGGAAACACAAGCTGTTGGGCATGAGAACGGTTGCGGAAGAGTCACTTGAGAGCAGAACCACTGCGCAGACAAACCGATGGCGCTACTGCATGGTCCGGAAAGAATGTCTTTGATTAACGCATGGAAGCGATGAATCGCTTGATGCCAATAAAGTACGCAGCATATCCTAGGTGTTAGCGAGTTTTAAGTTTTACAAAAACTACTTTCCATAGGTCAGTGATGTTGCAAAGTCGCGCGAAGCGCGCAAGTGCGAGACACGCCGTTAGGCGTGTTGGAGCACTTGTTATATGTAAAAGAGTTGGCGGTTTTCCGTCCGCCTGCCTATCCGGCCTTTCATAGACGTCGTGTAGCAGGCGTCCAGTTTCAGAGGAGGTGACACCCACATCGAGTCGAGAGCACCAGAAAAGTGTCACCGATTCGCACAGTAAGCGATCGAGTTGAGAAGACATGTCACCGACTTCGTGTAACAGGTGTCCGGGTTCAGAAGAGGTGTCACCATGCCGCGTAAAGGCCGCAGAAGACGTGTCACCGATGTGACGTAAAGGACACCCCGGTTCAGAAGACGTGTCACCCATGCCAGGCAAGGAGACTCCGGATTCCGAACGTGTAATGGGGGACCACTAAAAGGGAGACCTCTTAGCGGCGACCAGTAAGGGTGGGACTGGCAAAGGGGCGAGTATAGGGAAGGGAACCAGTGAAGGGGGAGGGGCAGTATAGGCGGGACTAGTAAAGGGAAGACCAGTAAAGGTGTAACCTTTAATGGGACATTGAAGGGTGGGGGACCAATAAGGAGTTACCAGTGAAGGACATCACCGAAGAAGGGGCCAATAAAGGGGGGACCAGTGAAGGTGGAGGTGGGATCAGTAATGGAGGGCCAGTGAAGGACGGGGGAGGGATCCAGTGAAAGAGGGACCGGTAAGGGGGACCAGTGAGGAGAGATCAGTAATGGCGACCAGTAAAAGGGGGACCGATAAAGGGGAACAGTGAAGAAGAGACTAGTACAGGGGTCAGTAAGGGCCAGTGTTCTTCTCAGTATCGTCCAACGTGTATCGGGCTTCAGGAGAGGTGCTACAGACGTCGTGCCATGTGTGTCGGGGCGCAGAAGACTGTCATAGACACCGTGGCAACGTCATAACACGTGCGTTAGGACTCAGCAGATGTCACAGAGGTTATGCAACATGCGTCCGGATTCAGAACACGTGTCCAGATCAGACCATGCACATCACTCGTGGAGGTTTCAGAAGACTTTTTAAAGGCTCCGTGCAACGAGTGTGCGTGTGGGGGTGGGAAGTAGGGCGAACAACTACACAACTCGAATGAATGTTGTTGATATGGGAGAAATAAAAGTATGGAGCGGTCTACCAATACCGCTTGATTCCATTTATGTTTCCGCAGATTAAGCACTTCGGATTGAGACTCGCATTCTGTTCCTCGCCACTTAGAGAACGTTTACTTCCGGATAATAAATCGCGTACGTGTGATAGAATGTGGTTGGCCCCATAGTAGTTTTGGAGATTCTGCCCTACCGTAATCCGCTATACTATTCTATGATATATAGTAAAACCAGTTCTTTACTGTAATGAAAGTAAGAAGGCCTAAAAAAAAAGAAGACGGTAGTGGCGAACAGAGCACAAAGGAGGTTTGACGGAGTATCGCTCAACGTTAGCGGTTTCCCACAAAGCGCCTACGGGAAATCTCGCATCTCGTCCTTCTGAGCTCCCCTTTATAAACTACACATTCTTTCTCGGTCTTGCCTCTTTTTAGCTCTCAAGATTGTTGACGAAGCTGGAAATCTATCTATCACACCCTCCTCTCTTGTCATACTTTAGCGGACAAAAATATTCGTATGACTAACAGGCCCTAGGCATCTGGCATACTCCGAGTCGCTCCAACGACTGGTAGTGGCGATAATCTTGTGCGGATAGCTAAGAACAGCGTAGCTCCCCTCGCAACACTATCGCCAGTCGTTGGAGCGATTCGGAGGTATGCCAGATGCCTTAGGAGACGGGCATTCGAAATAGCCTTTGGCCAATGGGATCTAAATGGTAGCACTACGTCAACCAGGCGACTTTTGGTATTAGAGAATACCCAGTGCAGTACACGGATTCAGGCCTGCACTCGACCTGGAGAACATCGAGCATAGCTGCCACCTTGTCTTCCAGATCTCCTTGACGTCTCTACGGAGGCATATCACGAGACTCCTTCTCAATACCTGTACAATGCTTCGCATCTTACAATCCTCTTCGGTACCACCTGCAATGGTCTAAGGATTTTTCGCTTCTAGTGCCGTCACCATTTTCTCAATAAGTGGATCGGTATTCCTCTCGTTACACCCTAGCAATAGAGACGAACACGAATATGCTATCATTCCTATACATATTCACCACAAGCTAACGCCTTGACGCAAGCAACCAAATCGACTATGCTCTAATAACTTGATTTCACTTCCAGTGAAGCAGTCGTGGACCACCGCAACTATCGTACTTGTCAAGAAACGCATGTAACATCTCACAACTTCGAATAACGATCGATAAGGCTTTTCGGCATTGTTATAGCTGCACTATCGCTGGCAAGAAGTTTTCCTTCGACTCCATTATTCATCTCAAACATTTGAATAACGCTGTGCTCATGTGATCGCTGACAGTCTACAGTGCATTGCAAACCATTCATTTATTTTCCGAACACCAAACACAAATAGCTCAGAATGAGCCATCAATAGGGAGTAAACCCCTTCCCCCATTGTGAACCCCTGCCCACGAATTTACTCAGCGAAATTCGGTGCTAGCGGTTTCGGATTCAGACTTCTTGGTTCCCTCTTGAGGAGACGACGTTACTTCTTCCGGCTTCTTCTCGGACTCGGGAATTTTCGGCTGTTCGCCGGTCTGATTAATGTGGAAGAAACCGCCGTCGGTGACCGGCTTACCGTCTCCATCGGTCACAGTTGTCTTTCCGTCGGCCGTCTTGTACACGGAAGTCGTGCCGTTCACCGTAATCTTCACTACCGAAACGACAGTTCCGTTGTTGTTCTCGTTCATGGTCGAGAGGAAATAGGACGTGCCGGCAGGTATCGTTGCCGTGTAATTGACACCGCCAATCGCTTGAGTTATCTTTGTGGTGCCGTTCACCGTTGTGATACTACTGGACTGACCAAATTTCCCGAACGCTTCTTTGATTCTATCCTCCATCTGCTTCATCCAGTCGAATCCAAAGAATCCGTCCTAAAAGCATCTATTTTTAGATACTAAAGGTGAGGTGATCGTTCCAAACAAAATAGCAGGAATGGACCCGTACCGAGAAGTCTGGAAATGAAGGGAACCGCGGGAAATCAGGAAATCCGACTCCATAGCCAAAAGGGAATCTGTATGGAAAATAGTCACTGAATCTTGGCCCGAAGAACTGAAAATACTGTTTTGAAAATGTATAGAACTTGTATAGATCATCAGATAGACAATGGTTGATGGTCAAGAAGTCTCCGTTTGCCCTTGAAGCTTCTCAAGGTAGCCTCATCAAGCAGCAGCGCTTTTGGTGGTTAGGCGCGAATTTGCTTCACCGCGTAACGATCGACATGCATAGGCGCACTGAAGGCTAGGCAGCTGCTCACTGTCCAAGCACACAGTCTAAGCCCCAGTTTATACTTGCGCCGCTACGCGGCGCGGCACGATGGTCGGCATGGCTATCGATTTTTCGCGCCGCGAGGCGGCGCCGCCTCGCTTTTATACTCCGCCGCTGCAAAACACCACACTTGACGGAATTTTGGGTTACGGTATTCGGCGAATCGCGCCGCTGAGGGGAAGGGCGCGGCGCGGCGCGATCAGCCGCGGCAGACTTGGCGTGGGGTGGGAGATTTCACCTCTTCGACCAAACTTCTATTGGGAAGGAAGGGATGGGGGCGGTTTAGGGTGCTGGTCACGAATCTGACATCGTTTTTTGAAGTTACGGGCGATTACGGTAGGTTCGGTTGATTAGGGAGTTTGGGCAAAATCGGTGACCATGACCTTAGCCCGTACCTTCTGTAACCTAAGAACAGAATAGAGATCTGTGAACATTCACGAAGCTTCATATATCACGCTAAAAATATGCTTAGTGCACAGTGACCCTAGAATGGCCATATGAGCAAGAATTTTGAGTGATTCTTGACGATGGGTACGTTCCAGCAGTTTTACTTTTAGACCCGCACATGTCGCAAAATAAGGAGTGCTTTAGTGCCGTTTGCATTGCAGGGGATTCGACTCAATGCCACACTCACCAGTTTCAACCGTAGGTTGAGCGAGCGACTTCGACTCCAGGCTTAAGAGAGGATTCGTCGCTCCCCACAGGAATCCCAAACATTGACAAGATGCATTGCGCTGATCAGCCAAAAAATCCTTTCTGTTTTGGTCGCTCAATGACTCGTGGACCGTTTCCGGAGCACGGGCCGTAGTGCGCAGATGCTCGTGACCGCGCGTCGCTGACGCTCCCCTTTCTAACTGCAATCGCGCAGCGGCGCGTCAAAATCGGGGCGCGGCGCGACTGGCCGTGCCGCTCCCCAAATGACGCGCCGCGCCGCGGTGGGAGTATAAAAGGCGCCTAAGGCCCCGTTTACACTTCGTCGCGGCGCGACGCGATGGCCACGCCATGAGGCCAAATTGATCGATCGCGTCGCACAATCAATATGGCCACTATGCATGGCGTCGTGTCGCGCTGCGACGAAGTATAAACGGGGCCTAACGCAGAGGGCGGACCCCAGAGATTCACCAATACGTGAGCATTTGACGTGCGAAACAATTTCCAATCAGCTACTTGTAAATAGTTGTATTATTTATTTGTTGCAAGAGTACTAGTAGAATATAGAATGGTAACCTGGGGCAGATTCATCAAGAGTTACGTAACTTTAACGGAGAATTGTAAGCGAAAAGCTCAGATAACGCGACTTATCGCTCACCACATCGCTTGATAAGCCGCGTTGTCGCACCTTTTCGCTTAATCAGCTACAGGCTAGACAGAACAAACATTTGCTTTCCCTGTAGGTTCCGCGATGTTATAGTATGCCAACCGTCAGTAGAACAATCGGTCTTCTACCGTTTAGCTACCTGAGCCTTGCCACCGCATTTCCGAGCCCAGGAAGAAGATCGACTCCATCGTCCCGTGATAGCTCCATGTTCCCACTGCTAGAAGCCTTAGACCGTATCGACACCGGCACAGATGATGACGAAAATGTTTGGCTCAGCGCGTCTTTGGAGCTAGCACCACTGACTGTAGGCTTTCTAAGTCGAGTTGAAAAGATAGCATTGTTCCCCTGAGACGGTAGACAGTAGCTTCCTCAGATGGGTACATCTGTGCCGCAATGTCAATTTGGCTACTAACGTGCATGCACAGTAAAAGAGCATGACGTATGGAAACGAGTCACTTGAATGGTTACAGGAACGTCGAAGAAGTGGGGGAAAAGGGCACCTGCATAATCCACTCCATCTTGAATACTAAAGTAATACACGCACGACAAGCCCGCGCTCGAGGAAAGAGGGGCCGGATTCATCAAAGTTACTGCAGTAACTTTACCGGAGAATTATAAGCAAAAAGCTCAGATAACGTGGCTTATCAAGCGATATGGTGAGCGATAAGCCTGAGTTTTCGCTTACAGTTCTCCGTCAAAGTTACTGCAGCAACTTTGATGAATCCGGCCCCAGAAGGAGCATGAGATCAGTATAGTGCAAGGAGGAAGCGAGTGGTACTGCAACTGTCGATGTTAACGTCGACCGTCACGTGGTGCTTTTCGTCCACACCCGGTGGAGGAAGGCCACAACTGTGAAGATTCTACGTTGTCAACGTGCCATTCACTAATGCGTTTCCTGTACGTTTTTTTCATTGTTTTTCAGCTCGTTTCTTGGAGCCATAAGAGGCACCTCAGTATGTATTCGTTTGTCTCGATATGTAGATGGAGATTCACTGCGCTACTCTGGCATGATGAATGAGGCGTCGTTATTCAGGAGACGCAGTGTGGTGGTAAAGGCAATCTAAGTAACGGAATGAAAGGCCGCACGATACCTTTATTGGATAGCCATTCTATCGGGTTCAGGAATCTATCTACTTGCAAACGGGATAAGCCTGCGTTCTGAAATTGGCCTAACTGACGTCAACCACCTTCTTCTTGAACCTTTTCAGGTTACGAGCGCCTCCCGATCAGTAACGTTAGTAGCAAGTCCAGTTCAAGTTGAGGTAAGAACGTTGTATCACCTCTTGTGTTTGAGGACGAACGTGGCACTCCAACACTGTTAGCCACTCAGGAGAAAACCGGTTATCATCCACTGACAGACCGAAATTGCAACTAAGGCAGTGGCTGTGGGTGGCGTTGACGATGTGTACTAATATGTTATTAGAGTACAAACGGTAAAGGACGACGTTACTTAATCCCTCTTAGAATGCGCTATGCATTCTACTTCTAGAGGATGTCGAAGTTTGAATTTGAATACGTACTTGGCCTATACTATGAGTTGCGGTGGCCAGAGGGACAACTCAATGTTTTGTCCTCACAGGCAAGTCTTGTACTTGACATTGATCCCGAAGGGATCGAAGGCGTGGTTGGCCTAGGCAGGAAACCCAAACCAAGAGCCTGGTAATAGGTGCATGCGACAGCCTCCACCTCCTCTGACTGCACTATACGCGCCAGTATATCACTAGAGTAGCATTTCCAGCTTAAAGAAAACCCTTGAAGGTATCGCTCATACTTTCAAAGGTTACTATTACTACTGCTCTCCAAAACGCCTTTGCCAACGGTAGGAATTTCCAACCATTAGAAGTAAGACATCTGGGTAGCACAGCAGAAGCCATCGGCACTCACGTGCGCATCGGATTCGATGTTTAAACTAGGGGTACAGCTAGGCCAGTAAACCTTCCGTCCCTTCGCAGTCGAGGAGTTGGTACTGGTCTCCTCTGGGAAGAATAAAACAACGACTGGCTCACTGGTTCACCACTACATTTCATCGTATAGGCCAACAACGATTTCAAATTGCGTCCATGACATGCAGAAGAAGAATGTGTGGCGGCTCCCAAAATACAAGTGATTGACAGACTAATACCAACCTCTATAATTTCCTATCATTCTCTAACATTTGACGCTTAGAAGTGACATACGGAGAGCACAGCGAAAAAATGAGGTCATTTCTAAGTAATTAAAGATAGATATTAGATAGATATGCAAAATTCAAACATAAGAGAAAGCCAGCGGAAAATCAATTTCCAAGGCCAAAAGCTCTTTCTTCGCATCCCTTATACCCAAAGGGTCGGTTCTGAGTTCTTAAGAATCTCAACAGCAAAAAACACCGCATGCCCCTCTCCGACTAGGATAGGTGCCAAGTTTTTTATGTTTTTGTTTTCACAGCGCGTAGTTGTACTTATTTACACTTCAAAATAATAAATAAATAAATAAATAAATAAAAGGTAGATGTTCCAGCGCAGGTTTATGAGCACTAGGCCAAGATTGCCATAGGCTTTCTTTCTGAGGGAATTCAGCTTATTTCTGTTAGCCCGACTACAGCGGTACGTGTGAGTTCAACGTCGAGGCCTGTAAAGAGAGTGAAATTTGAGCATTCTTGGACGCCAGGGACGCGAACATTTGTACAGAACTATGAACATGTTCTTTTAATAGCCTGCAGAATCCCGAATTGGATCCTGCAGGATATCAAATAAACACTGAAACGAATAACGTGGCCCCGGCCCACCTAGTTTTCGACTTGGTCCGTGCGTCGGGGTCTCTAACTTCCAAAACCCACGAACCACGGAACTCGAAGCGTTGTCTAACATTCGTGAATCGTGTCACCCCGAGCATTGTCCTCTCCTTCTTGGGCGGCGCTGGTCGCATGCTGTTCTTTCATTTGTGGGGCCCACGAAGGAGATGAAAAGACCAAACAGTGGGAGAGCAACAAGCAGCAAGTCACACTCGTATTCAAACAGTACTCGTTTCCTAAGCCTCATCCTTCAAACGATCCTCGTCGACGACAGCCGGGTAAAGCTCTAATAGGACAAGACGTGGAGGTAGGTACCGACCACCTATCGAATTAGCAGTGAGAGACTCATCTAAATACGCGAATGTCTATTTCAGCTAATGATCCGCAGCATGTTACAGTGTGAATATCCGAAGGCGCTTATATTGCTGTGGTTCTCTTAGTAAAACACCTTGCCTATTCTTCGAGTTGAGGGAGCTGCATATCTTCTAAAGTTTGGAAAACCTGGGCATGTTCACTGTAAATGACCAATTTTCTTGCATGTACGAGCTTTGTTGTCATTGCAAAGGCCCTCTGAAGCCATGCTGGAGCAGATGAAACTCCTTATAATGCGAGACTTGGACTTTTGGAGCACTACGGGTTAGAAGGGGTGGGGTTCACTTCTGTGATGACAACATGTTCCTTCTTTTTCTTACTACAAATTGCTGTTCCAGTAACGAATCCTAACAACGGGTATGAAGCAAACACAAGCAGATAACCTCTTCCGGCTAGGAAATTAGAACAAAAGATCCTCGCATAATGGAATTGCTATGATAACTATAGAGAAATGGACTACATCTTTGTGTATGAGCGTGAGGTAGGATTTAGAGCACTTGGACCAATTTATCCTAGTCAAGAGGAGGCAACCTTAAGGTAACGGCGGTGTCGCCCCTATAAAGCGATACTGTCACCTTACTTGAATTTGACCAAGACCCACAATATCGTCGAGCAGCAATAGAGGCTCCTGGAGAATTTCAAGAGAGGGAGTAGAGAGCCGAAATATCACCCGCCTCCTCCGACTACGATAGATCCGTTCACTCTTTCCTACTATCGGTCCTTCGCGTGGTAGGCTGCATCAACTTACCTATGTAGTGTTGCACATACTATTTACCTATCTACTCCAAACTATAGATTGAATTGGTCCGTAACTAACGACTAGGTATTATTTGGAAGCTACGGTATATGCCAGCCGGTTCTAAGACACTGGAAGAGTTCACATGCAGGTGAAAATGACGTCACAGGTGACCCGTAGGAGTTATTCTGGGGCAGAGTTTGGGTGAGCGGACTACTACCGGTCATTTCGCTTCTCGCGTCATAGGCATCTGACATACCTCCGAGTCGCTCCAGCGACTGGTCGCTGCGATAGGCTTATGTCATACCATCGCTCACCGAGAGCGAAGCCTAATGATAAGCCCCCATATCGATCGAGCGATGAGTCGATATGGGAGCCTGTTATTAGGCTTCGCTCGTGGTGAGCGATGGTATGACATAGGCCATAGTGTTGCGCGGGTAGCTACGAACTGCGCAGTTACCCGCGCAACACTGTCGCCGCGACCACTCGCTGGAGCGACTCAGAGGTATGCCAGACACCATAGGCATGCAACTGTAGGTCTGAAGAGCTCATGTAGCGCGGTAGGCCTCATTTGGACGGTCGGTAGGACGAAGTACATAGGTGTAATCCTGTTACTTCCTGTAGTATTTTGACACTGCTTATTCAGTCCATTTAGGGGGAAGGTAAGGACCAAACAGAACTTTAGAAACGATGTACAAGTGAAGAGATTCCTGAGAACAGTAAAATGTTTTATGAAATGTTTAAAACCACGAAAACCCTATTAGGTGAACCCACCAAACCCTCCTCGTGCCAAGTTAGTAGGATTTTTACTTTTTAAAGTTTTCTGAGCTTGCCGAATGAAAAAATTTATACCCACCCCTCAATTTTAGATTACTTATGATCACAGAAGAAGCAGGTGATTGTCGGATTACCTAATTGATCCACCATAAGTGGATATGTTCAGAACTACTTAAGGCACAAAGCGACTTGGGGGGGGGCACTTTGCATTCAGTGGTTATCCACTTTCGTAAAAAGGCACATGACGGAAGTAGCCTAGCTTAGTTCACCACATGGTTAGATTACACCAGTGCTATGTAAAATTTTTTAACTCAAAATGTTTTAGTAGGGCTTCCTCATATGGTAACCCCCTCCGAGCCGCTTTGCGCCCTACGGAACCTCAAATATGTGAGTAGTATATTTCATTTGCGGAAAGAAGCATTACTGTTTACATACACCAATCTAGCAATTCAGAAAAAGGCGGTATAGTACGGTGAAATAGTCCTGGTTACACGTAAAAGACACGAATCGTCCACTATCAGACTTAGCAGATGTTCGAAAAATTGGTCTACGAGACGTCTATATGGCATGCTTTACAGAAAGTCGTGTAAGTTTATTTTTGATGTTGCAATGGTGTTTATAAAACGAGCATTACAACAGGTTGGATTTTATTTTTTAGGAGCGACGAAAGCTCAGAGCACGAATTTCGATGGGGGCATTAATGGTTCTGGCTGTTGTGTCTTTAAAAAAGTTCAACTACGGTTACAACGCATTGTGTTCTTCTTTGAATGTACAAATTTCACAATATGTTTGCTGACGCTATTGCTTGAGCAATAAAAATCTATGGTCCATCTTGGAGTTCTTACAGCTTTAGAGAAATACAAAGCCCCCTTTCAAATTCCCGCCTAGATACCGTAATCCGGTCACCTGTAGATCAAAATCAGGGCACCTATCGGTGCATTGTTAGCTCACCCATTTTTCAGCTGCAGATGAACTCTCTCAATGTCTGAGTTGTTCCCTTGAGGAGTTATCCGCACGAGTATCACTGAATTGATAAGCTCTCACGCGAGTTCGCGATACACTGACAACTTCACATTCATGAGGGAATCCTTCCTTGAGAATCCAATGAGAGCAACAAGTACTACCTAATGTTTCAGAATTCAGAAGGAAATTCCGTACATCACTCTGAATGGCCATGTCGCAGCTTTTGGGAAGACATACTTAAGTGCTAAAAAAGGATAGAATTGGAGAAGAGAGTGTCTTCGAAACGTTTTAAAGGGGCAGCTGATGACGAACAAGGTTAGTACCACGAGGACCATTGAAATGCACTAGTATTACGTCCAAAATCAATAAATGGAGATCTGGGTAGGTTCAGTATCAAGGAATCTAGCAGGTGATAGCAGTAAGGCTCATCGTTTTCACCAGGGGCATCAACAACCCATCAACGACTTACAGCAATTAAACAGAGAGAATTACAGCCGAAATTTCTGATAGCGTGGCTTATCAAGCGATACGGTGAGCGATAAGCCGCGTTATCTGAGCTTTCCACTGTGAATTCTCTGTTAAAGTTATGTAGGTCGTTGATGAATCCGACCCCGGATCGAACCTTCGTCCGAAGTAAACTGTGGATCTATCCTGGTGGGGGAGGGTACTAGAAAAGGGAGCAAACGCACCTACGGTCGCATATCCCACTTAGGAGATTGAAAACACTGTCCACTCACAAGACAATTTAGCGTGTTGCCTTGTCTGAATAACTGTCTACATTAAATTTTAACACCGTTTCTTAGACCGGTAGGGTGCAGTGCCCCCTTCAACTACGACAGATTGTAAACTGTGCTATAATCCCAGTTTCCACCCTTCTAATCCGTTTTCCCCGTAGTTTTCATAGCCCAACTCCCCTCATAGGCCTAGTTGAATGAGCTGTCAGAAAGACTTAAGTGCACCCCATCATCCATTCGATAGTATAAATCCCGTGGCCAGACATCCTGTGTGTAAGTTAATTCTAGATTTTCAGACTCCATCTCTTCTACTCCATCCATGGAAGGATGTCCAGATACAAGTCTAGAACGAGGCGTCACCTTACGTAATATTAAGCGGGTATATCCGCCCTAGTGAGAAGACACACGAATAGGATCGGATATAGCCTAGCTCAGTTCACCACAGGGTTGAAACACAGAGACGAATAAAAGTTGCGTGCATCGCTAAACGTCGACTAGGGCTGCCGCACATTCCCCTGAGTTACTTGGCGCCTACTCAATATTGTGCGCATTAGTTACCACGCAATGCTCACGTGCAGAACAGGGCGAGCATCTACTGAGTGGCCAGAAACCGATGCAGTTACCTGGGCATCCGACGTCATTGACAGCGCGAGCACGGAAAGTACCGTCAAGGCAAGCATGTTTGGAGGCACGGTGTATTCCACACTGCCGTCTATCAGAGCGGCCGGTATTTATACAGATGGAGTGGCGGCGCTTGCCTTCCTACCGATCAATGATGTATTCAAAAATATTCGAACCGACCGGTGAGTCAGCAAAGCACTTCGACGCAGGCCACTTGACAGAGCGGCCGTTCTCATAATGGCTATTAGCGGGAACACCGGTCGACGTGACGCTTGCCACTCACGTGGGGGCCGTGGTTGTCCTTCTTCAGATGAAACGCTCTAAACATGCTGTTGTCTGACTGCAATTACAGGCTCGCTCTTTCGTTTTGCAGGCGTCCGTAAGTGCACGCGGCGAGAAATAATGGCCGTTTTAACAGTACGGTAAACAGAGCAGACCGAAGACTGCGATGGACCTATAGAAGTTGGATCTAGATGCAAGTCTAGAGAAAGAAATTCAACCTGGACATCTCTATCTCTACCTTTGTCCCATTCGACTAACAGACTTTTGGCAGGTGTAAGGTATATTCGCGACCGTGCATTGCCTCATTTTTAAAGATTTGGGGCAATTTGCTTGGAGCAAGTGAACACTTCTTGTGAGGCTAAATTATAGGAAGAAGCGCACAAATGCTGCCGATATGGAAGAAAAAACCAAAGGGAATCATAAAACATAAAAGAAGGAAAGAAATTCGCAAAAATATACCTACGTAAGAGAATCTTCCCAGCGCTATGTGGTGTGCGCAATGGCGGCCCTGCCCCACTGTCTGAGAGAGGTGGGTATGGAAGAGCGTCACAGAACGTTTCAGCATTCTTTTGATGCTATTTAGAGTTGTTAGGAATTTTCCGTGGTGCAATACTAGTTGGGAGTAGCAACCTAAATAAAGTAATTTCGCATCGCCTAGATAGTGCACAGAACCCAGACTTGAATCAGGATGAAGGAGTATGGTTTCCTACAATGTACTTAGCAGAGTTGGTCACTTCAGCGGCTCCCTTTCTATTGAAGGTTTGAAAGAAAGAAAAAGGGAAAGGAGAGAGAAAAGGGAGTCTAGAGATCCTTTTCCTTCAATTGTTTTGGCGCAATGCCAGGTGAGGGCAGTCCTTCCTGGGCTTGGGTATTTTTAACACAAAGCTTACGGAAGAACAAAGGATAAAGGATAAAAGACGGCGTTATTCAATCCCACTTGGGATGCGCCACGCATTCCACTTCCACGGGATGTCGTGGAGGCGAGTTGAATGTATATTTGGCCATACAATGACTTACGGCGGCCAGCCGATGAACGATTCAGCGCTTTATCCTTCCCAGACAAGTCTGGTACCAATTCACCGATCGGATGGATGGAAGGCTTGGTTGGCCTGGGCGGGAACTCCGAACCAGGAACCTGGTATCGGGTGCAGACGACAGCCGGTGCCTCCTCCGACTGTGCTCTACTGAAGGATAGAGAGTCTCTATACGGAATGATAGAGAAAGTAGTAGTATTTTCTCTTCCTAGTGATGGCCCACCCCGCAATAGGATTACGCTAGAATAGCGAACCCTAGTGAGAAGCAAGGCAAGAAATCCATCTTCATGGGAATGCCCCTCTTCACACTTGTTGTACCTTGCTTTGATGCAATATTCCTGCTCATGTATACATTAGCATGTAATCGAGTTTTCCAGGGTCTACGTTGTCCACGTTTAACCCATACTGCGCGGTTGTTCCTTCTGTACAAACAATGACTAGCCGTCTTTTTGTAGATAACAAGGATTTTTGTTGCCAGTTCTGACTCCACTTGCATAAACAATCGCGTCGAGCGCTGATAAATTTCTGGGAGGCGGCGGTCCTATTAATTCAGTGTTTAAACTCGATCGCGGCTGCTTAATTCCTTTATTGGATTCAGCGTTCCAAGAAACGGTCTGAGCGATCTTACGTCCATCCATCAGTGTTGCATAAAGCACATGGGGCTCCTGCAGAAGCCTTTTGTTCAAAAGCGTTCGTTTCAAGGAGCTCCAAGATTTTCGGCGTATTAGTCCTAAGACAGTTTTTAAAGTTTAGGAAAGGAGCCAGCCCTCCGATGGAAGGGTGTTTATCACGCGGAGAGGCCATTTGTTCGTTAGATCTTTCTTATTGTTGTAGCAGACCCGCTTCACAACTTACCATTAATAGTAGTCTAATTGCACAGAATGAGCTTGAATTTCTACTTCTAAAAGCTGCTTCTTTACTGATAGCCAAGTCGTGACGGAAGTGCTGTTAGGTCTTTCCAGTTATCAATCCGAGTATGTGCGTAGACGGCATATGGAAGTCGATTTCCTGTAATACGACCACATCGACCACACAAGTGTGTCGTGGCTTTGCCCTGCTACTCCTTTCACATAGCCCTTGGCCCTAATAAACAGCTTGCACCCATGCATGACTTATTGGTCTTCAGGAGCGTGTTTTCCGCCACAAAACGTCAGCACTAAGTGGCCTGTAGTACGTAGAAGGAATGCACCTTATATACAGTGTGTATCGGCCAACATCAGAAGACAGGTGATTATTCGCTTCTGCTCGAATTTGTCCAGCGTGGTCATTCAAAGCACCACAGGGCTGTACTGCCATCGTGGCCTAAAGTTGGGTAATCGGCAGCGTGCCATGTATAACAAGACCACCTTCCCGAGAAACATGCCGAAGAAGTGGCTGACTCCACAGCTGCATTGTGGATTCTTTCTTGTAGTAAAACAAACGAACGAGCTTTGCATTATTCCGCTTGTTTGCTACAATGTCCACTTTCAACTATTCGATGGAGCCATCTGGACCCACTACATTTATTTTCTTCAGAAAAGCTTGGAACTCAGAAAAGCGAAAGCAAAATACCTTGTCTCCTGAATTGCTTCTCAGCTAGGATAATGTCTGCGCGTACAAAAGAATCAGATGCTCTAGGGTATCATCTGTGTTGCTTGTCGTTCCTAAGACCATCGCGTGGCAAGCCTCGTCTCCACCTGTTCTTGTAGAGTGCCAAAGTGATCCAGTGGACCCAGTCACCCGCCGAAGATAGTCAATCCTTTCGCCGGGTCTTCCACGAAGAAGTTCAATGAACTCGTTGGTGGGCGTCGTGGTGTTTCTTTGACATGTTGCGGAAATTATAATTTCAGTTCTCAGTTTCTGGTTGAATATACAACAACAAGACGCCCTGTAACTTTGCTTTACCAATGCAGTAGTTAGCTAGTTGGCGCCATCCGAGAAAAAGCGATCACCAATGTGAGTGGCACTAAGCCAGTGCTATCCTTAGAAGGAGCTACAAACTACAACTGTTTTGAAAATAGATTTTAAAAGTTGTAAAGCTTTTCACACGCTGGATCTAAGACAAGGGATTTCAAGCCAGCTCAAACAAGACTTCTTCGCGTTTCTCAAATGCTATTTTACACTCTTCTATCAAGTTTCCTTGCAGTATGTCACAGAATCATGAAGAAAATAGGCAGGCATGACTTCGTCCCGATGATGTTTCGTAGACTCTGAAATTTTACAATATTGCCGTTCCATGTGCTCATGCTGTGAATGCATTCACTTGCTTCTGATGATGCTGACGCCTTTTATGTTGTTGTTGTTAATTTCCTTAATATGTATTTCCTATCAACGTCCGCAAATAAATAAGAGAAGTATGGGCGCTGAATCGAAGCTGGTATTGGCATCCGGACTATGGTAACGGATACGGTTGTCCACTGCACTGCAGAGTCAAGACATCCTCTTTCAGTCAACGTAGTGAAGAAGATGATTGCCTCTGTACTGACTGACAACCAGCGCTAGGTGACGCTGCAAAGCTAGCTTGGCAGAAAGTGCAGCTACTCGTTCAGGTTCTCGTTCATGTTCACTTCTCGCCGCCAACCCTCTGGCTTACTTATTTCTCCGCGTTGTTTATTGAAACCAATGAGTTACCAGACCTGAGCAAGGTTGGGACCGACTTCGGAGGCTTCTCAGATTTCTGTGATTTTCCTGCTCCTGATGAATAGGCTTTAATTTAACGGTCAGAAACAGCATCGAACAGAAGCTGAATTGTTTGATGGATGTGGCTCATGAGGTCTGTTATGTCTGCTCGAACTACGACGTCTGCTTCAGTCAGTAAATTTTGCAAGAATACATTTCTATTCCGCCTGCCTCTGGGCTGCGCCTCTCTTCCGCGCAAAACAATTCTTTGAACCAGCTGAATAGTTCCTGCACCAGATGGTAGTCCTGTCGTTAACCTCAGGTATTTACACGGATTAAGCGAACATTGCTGCCCACTTTTGCCGCCGTTCGACGCCACCGGTCGATGTGGGCTGTTCTAACAATAGGCCACACGCTGCAGCTGACCTCAAACGAACAACGATGTCGAAGGATGAGTCATAGGTAAGCGCAGACGTGACACTGATATGCAACATTTCGTAAGCCCCTTTACAACGAATGTTAGCCACTGGAACAACATTCAATGCTCGCACGGCTGTTCCCGATCTCGCCGGAGGTAATATACTTCACTCCAAAAAACGGGTATGTTGGATGGGCAAGAAGTCAGCTTCCGAGAGTTTGCGAGCTTCGTGGACACTGACTTTTAAACGCGGGATAAGCGAGCATGGAACTGATGTTCGGTTGACGAAGGGTGCAATCACGGTGCAGAAGGCTAGCCAGGACACCATAAAATTTTCGCCTTTTCAGTTTTCTTTTTGACGCGCGGGCGTGTTACACTGTCCTAGAAAAAGAATCGTGTACGTGGAATAGGGTAGAATAGGAGCTAGGCTCGTGTATTTGACTCTTGTTTACGCGAACATGCACTACACCTACAAGGGAGGTCAGTGAGCTCGGTCCGGAGATTCTGAGCGAGACCTACACGGTGTTGTAGGGCATCGGACGGTTCTATAAACGAACTTTAATTTGCGCTCCAAACCTTTTCTACGTGTAGGCCAAGTTCTGAGCACGACAGTGCCATTCCAGATGTCACCTTTGCCACCCTGAAGTAATACCATTTTTGCCATTTTTGGACCACCCGATGGCATTTAGCGAAAACGAAACAAGTTCTGTGATCCATGACCCACAGGACCATATAGGTCACGTTCAGAATCTCCGGACCGATCTCATTGATCTCTCTTGTTAGGAGGATTTTAAATATTTGAGGTCACTCCCCAAGATAGCTCAGCCAAACCTACTCGTTGGTGGGTCCACTAGACAGGATGAGATGTCTCTGTCAAATACAGCTTCGACGAAGCCGGAACAAAAAATTTCCCTCTTTTACTGATGGTAGGTGTCCAGATCGCCCGACTTATCTCGACTTTTTTTTTACAAAAAAACAAAAGTCGTTTACAAAAATTCTTTTTTTTCAAAATAAAGACTTCTATCTGAAGGAAATACTGTCTAGAGCTGAGATGTTGCTTTACAGAAGCCCAGTCTTTGATTGATACATACATAGTCAAAAATGCAGCTCATCTGGATCTATTTTCGATGAGATCAAGAAGGATGGATCACTGGTCGATCGCTCGCCTGTGGTTGGAAGGTACTATACTTGTACTTTGTTCCACCGATCGTAACTCTCTCCATTTTGAGAGTTATGTACTATACAACAGGGGTGTGCGTAAATGAAATTTGAAATTTCGTAAATCGTAAATCGTAATTATGGAACAACCATCGTAAACCGTAAATCGTAAGAGGTACTTGACTTGTAGTGCAGTTATAACAAATTCCTAGGGTTTTTAGTAAAACTAATCGAAGGTTGTCCAATACATATTTATTTACAGTGCTGTTTTCGTCTTAAGTTGAACACCTTTCTAACCAAACTAGAAGCCATGAAAATCAATCTCCTTTAAAATCAGACTGGAAACGTTCTAAGGCAACCAAAACAAACTGTGGGTTCAAAGCGTTATCTCGAAAGGGCACCTATCCCTGGTGCCCGAACAACAGGCCTACCACGTTTAGTTTGCGTATAAATTCATGACTGTGAAGGGACAACTGAAACAAACCAGATTCAAAACAAACAAACAAAATCATTTTGTCTCAAACCAACTCGGCGAAAACAGCGTTTGCACAAACAATCAAACAAACATTACCTACTGAATGGGCGCATGGCACATTCCTATCCTATGACAAATTAGGTTCTACGCCTTTTTGCATTTTGAAATGCACCCAAGATTCTTGTAGCAGATTGAAAGGAACTTTGTGAACATTGAAACAGTATGATCATATTTTCGGACACCGAGACATAATCGGATTTTTAAGATAGATTTAAGGAGGCATAACGTGCGGCATTCTTAACAGGTGTCCTGTTTGAATCCTCAGACGTTTAATCTGAAAGATGTCCAGTTTGAGCTGGAATATGGACAGTTTGAATTGAAAATAGTGCCATTTGATTTGGTCAAGGTCTGTTTCAAACGTATGTAGGGAGTCCAGGTATGGGTGACAGCGCATATGGGTGGGGGGGGGGGGAGGGGAGCCAGCCCTCACGCGCATTCAAAATCGAGGTTCTTGGCTCGGATACATACTTTCAGGGACGTGAATTGAGGTGCGTAGCGTTCGCATCGGCTGGTTATAGGCGCCGCCGCCAGGTCGCCATAGGCCTATGTTATACTCCCGTCATCCCCCGCTCGCCGTCTCCGCTCACGCTGTGGCACCCGTCGCGCGCGCGGCGGACAACGGCCCGACGGACGAGCGGAGCGCACAGGTCGACCAGATTTGTTGGGACTGCAATCAACAGGATGTTCAGAGGATTTATAAAACCAGTGTAAAGATACATGCTGGCATGAAACAAACATAGCTCTACATCAGAATTTCGAGCTCTATCTAATGAGCTATACCTCAAGCTCATTCAATGCCACCGTTGGTGCGATATTCTTCAAATTTGAAACTGAAAAATAATTCTTTGCAATCCTGTTGCGAAGCTATAAAGGGAATGTTTCCAGACTAAAATTTCACTCAGAATTACGTCGTCTAAATACCTTCTAGAGGAGCTGTTTTTAAAGAAAAATTGTGTGGATGACACCGTTGAGGACATGTCTCCAAGACAACATTCTATGCAGAATTCAATGACGAAATTTATGTTCACAAATACAGTGTGTCCCAAAAATGCATGCGTTGATTGAAAAGTGATAACCTTGCTCAGAGTAAAGGCACTGAAGAACTTGATGGCTCATATAAAAATTTTAGACAGTAAAAATTTTCTGACAAATGAGCGGTATGGATTGCGTCATGCACTCGTCTGAAACCTTGCATTTTATACTCGAGTGATTGTTTACGCTTGAATACTTGTTATAATTTCTCCAAAAGTAGCCGTTTCGATTGATGTGAGCTTCTTTGAAGGTTTGAAATTTAAATACACATTGTGGCTTGCCCCCCTTCAAGCCAAAATTCTACGCAGAATTCAATCACGAAGTTGATATCCTATCCTGTATTACATATAAAACAGTTGTGTTTTTTGTGTATGACATTCAAGCGGTCCAAAACTTATGCCGTGGGGTAACCGAGATCGTTGAACACGAATCTGAAGTTCGCTTTTGATGTTTCGATCGATCATCAACCAATATTGGCCAATTTATCGATTCTTTGTGGATGTCATTCAGCGGTTCGAAACATCAGCCCTGGGGGTGATTGAGGTCACTGAACACGATTATAAATTTCGTTTTTAAAGTTTCGATCGCCATCAACTGATATTGATCAAATTATCGATTCTTTGTGGATGTCAATCAAGCGGTCCGAAACTTCAGCTCTGGGGATAAACGAGGTCACTGAACGCATAGTCTTTCATTCCCCTCTCATAAGACCTCGACCTCCTGGAGGCCATGCGTCCAGAGGGCGAGGTTATGTTTATTAACAGGTAGTAGGACATGTCTATTAATCAATCGTTGCTTACCGCCGTCATTACTTCTGTGAATGGACCATATAGTGATGTAGCACAAATTCTCCACTCTACAGTCAATACAGGGTGTCGCTGAGTCGCCTAAGTACTTCGACGGTGTTTTCGAACTTCCAGCGGCACTTCACGATATACTCCTTCTCTTCGTAGAAAAGCTTAGAGCCGGGCCTGACCCTTGTTATGGGCTTAGAAATGTAGAGAGGGTTATTAGAGCGATAGCGAAAGCGATAAATTGTGCAGTCAGTAAACTCACACGTCACGTGCCTTTCACGTAGTTGTCAATTTCTAAACGTTAAAAGAGGCACTGCACAGGTTAGGATGGCAAAGTTGTAACAGAATTTTAATAAGCAGTTAGTCCATGCACAATCAATCGAGTCTGAAATGCAAGGTCTCAATCGAGTGCATGACGCAATCTTGACTATTTGCACTCCTCAGAAATTCGTTGCCCTGTGCTTTTATATGAGTGTTAAACCATGATCACAAGTCGCAATAGAATCAGTGTAAACGCTAGGACGTCACACGGAAGTGGCGCACAGAACCCTCGCCGGAGTTCTGTATTCAGTATGCGAGGGCTACCGAGGGCCGAACGACCTCGGCTAAAGAAGCTAGTTCGACTGGGAACTCTGAATGTGGGAACGCTGATCGGAAGATCTAGGGAAGTGGCTGACCTGATGAAGCGCAAAAGGATACAAGTCCTGTGCCTGCAGGAAACGCGATGGAAAGGGGCGAAAGCCAGGGAGATCGGAGAAGGTGTCAAGCTGTACTACAACGGAGAGGACACCAAGAGGAACGGGATAGGGATAGCTGTCGCGGAGTCCCTCAAGGATTCAGTAGCGGCTGTCCAAAGAATAAACGACCCCATCATGTCACTGCGGCTGGACGCGAAGGAGGGTTACTGGACCATCATGTCTGTCTACGCTCCGCAGACCGGATGCTCCGACCACGACAATGATGACTTCTACCTCTCGCTCGAGGAAGCCATAAGGTCCGTTCCAAAGGGCGACTACCTTTCCATAGCAGGGGACATGAACGGGCATGTGAGGAGTGGCAGAAGAGGAGTGGAAAGGGTTCATGGAGGTAAAGGTTCGGCCTGATAAACCCGGATGGAGAACGAATTCTGGATCTGGCTATCGCCCGCGACCTGGCTGTCTGTAGCACCTTCTTCGCGAAGAGGGAGAGCCAGAAGGTGACCTATGCTAGCGGAGGAAGAAGGACGGAAGTCGACCACATCCTGGTTCGAAGGGCTGCCCTGAAAACAGTCCGGGATGTGAAGGTCATTCCGGGAGAAGACGTGGCATCACAGCATAGACCCTTGGTAGCCGATCTTAGCATACCTCTACCCACCAGGCTCAAAGTGAGGTCGGAACCCAGGATCCGATGGTGGAGACTGCGGGGTTCAGAGCGGAACGAGCTGCGAAGGGCAGTGCTCGAAGCAGGCCTTCCAGATCCAGCTGGTCCCGTGAATGAGGCTTGGAGGAGGGTAGCCGAAACAATCCTGTGCCAAGGAAACCCTGGGAGAAACAAAGGGAGGAACCAGAGGGGATAAATCGGCATGGTTCTGGAGCGAAGAGGTGCGGTGAAGAGGAAGAAGGAGGCCTACAAGCTGTGGCAGAAGACGAGGACACCCGAGCATCTCACAGCCTACAGGAAGCTGAAGAGGCTGGCAAAAACAGCTGTAGCGAAGGCAAAGAACGCGGAAATGGGTGCCCTGTACGAGAAACTAGACGGGCCAGAGGGAGAGAAGTTTGCCATCCGCCTGGCCAAGGCGCGTCATAGAGCTAGCCTCCACATTCGAGTAGTGAAGACTGTGAAGAGTGCTGACGGTAGGGTGTTACGGAAGCCGGTCGAGGTCAGAGAGAGATGGGAGGAGTACTTCAAGGAACTCCTGAACGAGGAGTTCCCTCGTCGGGAGGCCGAGGAAGAACAACCAACGGAAGGACCCATCCCACCCTGGACGCAAGAAGAGGTTCGCAAGGCCATAGGGAAGATGAAACTCGGAAAGGCAGCAGGGCCTGACGGTGTGCCAGTAGAGGCTTGGAAGGTGCTCGGAGACCTCGGAATCAATTGGCTGACGCAGTTCCTCAACAGAATCACGAAAGAAGGTAAGATGCCGGATGACTGGAGGAACAGCACCATAGTCCCCATCTTCAAGCAGAAGGGAGGCGCTTCCGAATGCTCCAACTACCGAGGGATCAAACTGATCTCACACACGATGAAGATCTACGAACGACTGGTCGACTCAAGGCTGAGGGAGATGGTACCCATCCCCCAGGTGCAGTGGGGCTTCATGCCTGAGAGGTCCACCACAGACGCCATCTTCATCGCTCGTCAGGTGATGGAGAAATATCGAGAGAAACGAAAACCCTGCTACCTGGCATTCCTGGACCTGGAGAAGGCCTACGACAGGCTAGCTCGGGCCGTAATCTGGAATGCCCTTCGAGGGAGGGGTGTCCCGGAACGTCTGATCACGATCATAAGGGACATGTACGAGGGCTCGAAAGCGGCGATACGAACTCCACACGGGGTGATAAGGAAAGTGGACATCACATTGGAGGTACACCAAGGGTCGGCTCTGAGCCCGTTCCTCTTCCTGCTGACGCTTGACTCTATAATGAACCACCTTCAGGAAGACCCTCTCAGGACGATCCTCTACGCGGACGACATCGCCCTAGTAGCCGATAACCAGGAGGAGCTGGAGGAGAAGGTGCAGCTGCGGCAGAGAGCCCTCGCAGACAACGGCCTACGGCTGAACGTGAAGAAGACGAAGTTCATCAGCTCTGAGCAGTGCGCTGGATCGATCCTAGACTGCCAAGGAGAAACGATCGAGAAGGTGGAAGAATTCCGCTACCTCGGAAGTGACCTATCCGAGGAAGGAAGTGTGGACCAGGCGGTCAGGAGACGGATAAACGCAGCCTGGCTCAAGTGGAGGGAGTCCACAGGGATCCTCTGCTACCATAGATGCTCCAGGACGCTCAAAGGCAAGCTCTATAGAACAGTTGTGAGACCTGCCCTCCTCTACGGCAGTGAGTGCTGGGCCCTGGGTAAGGCGCAGGAGCGGCATCTGCACGCGGCGATGAGGATGCTGAGGTGGGCATGTGTGTGGACCCGTCGGCACAGGGTGCGAAACGAGGATGCTGAAGACAGCCCCGATCCAGCTGCAGATGAGAGAGCAGCGCCTGAGGTGGTATGGACACGTCCTCAGAAGACCAGAGGATCACCCCACAAGGTTGGCCCTAGATTTCGAGGCACCCGGAAAGCGTCCGAGAGGAGCCCCAAGGAAAAGATGGAAGGACGTCATCAAGAGAGATCTCGTCGAAGTCGGCGCCACGGCAGATGACGCCCTTGATAGGATGAGGTCAGATCACAAGAACAGCGGACCCTGCGACTGCGCAGGACTAAACGCTCAGGAGAAGAAGAAGAAGATGATGATGAAATTCTAATCACGACAGTATAGTTGAGCCCGAATAAATATTTGAGCATTCGAATTCGAATAATTCTATTCGAATTCGAATGCTCGAAAAATCGCGATTTTCGAATGTACTCGAATTCGAATGCTCGAAAATAGCGATTTTCGAATGTATTCGCATTCGAATGCTCGAAAAAACGCGATTTTCGAATGTACTCGAATTCGAAAGCTCGAAAAATCGCGATTTTCGAATATATTCGAATTCGAATGCTCAAAACACTCGTGTTCGAATGCTCAAATTCGAATGCTCGGAACATTCGCATTCGAACGTTCGATTGCTACGAAGTCTGCGATCCAACAAAATAACCTGTCTTTCCTGCTTCAAGCATCCCACGAGCAAATAATTTATGCTCCAATCAGAAGTGTGCGCCCTCATCGGGCACTCAGGGATGTATATTCTTCGAGCTAAGGACCAGGCTAGAGAAGATACTCCAGGGTGTGTGCCATCCGAGCTGCTCGTGTGGAAACTGCCTTCATCGCTCAGGGGAAGTCCGCAGCTGGGTTCTGCGCTCGAAGCGCGCATACAGCTGAAAAATGCGCAGAAAACTCCGGCGAATTAGACGTCAAAGACCTCTCAAACCTCAACCACTCAGTTGAAATGCAAAAAACCTGCAACGCAGGAGAACCGAACTCTCGACCTTCCTCGCATGAGGCAACGCCACTTTCCACTGCCGCTCAACCCGTTTTTCGCGTATTGTTTCAGCCGTATGCGCTTCGCCGCTCCAAGAGCGCAGAAGCCAGCCGCGGACTCCCCTGAGCGACAAAAGTAGTCTCCATGCGAGCAGCCTGTATGGCACACACCCTGGAGTCCCTTCCCTAGCCTGGTTCTCCACTCGAAGAGCGCAGAACCCAGCTGCGGACCCCCCTGGGCGACGAAAGCAGTTTCCACACGAGCACGGCCACTGAACTCCTAGGCACGTTAGCCGGCATGATCGGCAAGGCTACTGAACTCCTAGGCACGTTGGCATACGTGTTTGGCACGAAAGCGCTGGTAGCGAACGTGTGTAATTGCACGAAGGCGATTTTCTGACGCCCAAAGGATGCAGTAACCATTCGGGTGTGTGTTCGTCAGGATCGTGCTATTATAATAGCAGTTAATAATAGTAACAGAGTGAACTCTACGCACCTTTGCCTTTCCTCTTTTCATAATTGTTCCTGTCCTACTTTTTGTAATAAAGTTTGCGGTACAATAGTAGTTGGAGGGAACCTACTCTATTGCTCTTCTCCATTATGCTTACCTTCCTCTTCCCTCCTACCGTTGAAGTTTATCGAAACATTAGACAAGCGTCACATTATGAAACCGCAGCTGGGCTCTCAAGAAAATGAAGGGAAGGGTGGAAGGGATCTCCTGAACTCATTCTGTGAGATGTCACCTGAATCCCCGATACGCTATCAACATCCGCGGCAAGTAACTAGTGGTGGTTTTCTTTTATCGCTGCGGGTGATTTTCCTTCATCACTCAGTATGTGGAAAGCGACTAGATAACACATCTAGAATTATAAACGGTAAGAGTGGTGCATTAGTGACAGGTCTTTACGGCCGTTAATTTTAAATGAGCGCTAGAGGGGTGGCGAGAGGCGAGATGTGTTATTCCTCCAATGTTTCGTGTTGATTATATCTAGTATAGTGGTGATATTGATGTTGATTATATATAGTATAGTGTTGCTTATTGCCTATGTTGTTGTTATTTATGTGTTGTTTTGTAAACTTCTCAATTATTTCATAGTTATAATTTAAAAACCTTCATCACGTTATTTTAGAACACCCTATATTAGCGAAATGAAGATCGGACACCAAGCGAGGCTGGCAAGGGCGAAGCCCATGTACAGGTGGGTTAGGACACTTGTCATCAATATACGGAGTGTCTCAAAAAAATGAATACACAATCTGCTAGTGAAACATTTGGAGCTGTTTAAGACTCACATGGAAGCACAGGATAGCGGAAATTCTGCGACATGCAAATGGTCAAGATCGCGCCATTCACTAGTCTGAAACCTTGCATTTCAAACTCAATTAAAAGTGCATGGGCTGAATGCTTGTTGCAATCTTGTTACTACTTAGCGCATTAATCTGTGCTGTACTTTTTTTAACATTTAGAACCTGACAATCATGTGAGAGACATGTAACATGCGAGTTTATTGATTGCACAATTTGGTGTTCTCGTTATCGCTTTAATAACGCTTTCTACATATCTGAGCCCATAAAACGAGTCACGCCCGGCTCTTGGCTTTTCTTCGAGGAGAAGATGTTTTTCCTGAAGTGCGCTGGAAACCAAAAACGTCGTCGAAGTGCTGAGGCGATTCAGCGACTACTTCTCCAAAACATCCCCACTCGCGTCACCCATGCACAATCAATCGTGTCTGAAATGCAAGGTTTCAGGCAGGGGCATGGCGCATTCTTATTTTTCTAAACTTTCATAAAAGCCCTTAATTTCTTCACTACCCTTACCGAGAGCAACGTTATCACTTCCAAACAGTGTGTACATTTTTAGACATCCTGTATTTGCTTTGATGAAATGATCTTCCCACCCAAAAGCGCCCGAATGAATATTCGAACATTAGAATTCGAATATTCGAATTCAAATTTTCGAAAAAACGCTATTTTCGAACGTATTCGAATTCTTTAACACATTTGCTTAAGCCTGGAGCGGCTGGTAGAGAGGCATATGCTGTTACAGGATGTTTTGTTGTGACCAAAACTCTTGCGCCAGGCGGGACTCGAACCCGCATCTTCTGCTTTTCGAATTCGAATGCTTGAAAAAACGCGATTTTCGAATGTATTCGAATTCGAATGCATTCGAATGCTCGAAAATCGTCGCTATTCGAATATATTCGGTTATTCGAAATTTTTGGGAGAGCACAACTATACACGACAGGCACTTAGGGATGGTTTAACGGAAATTGAAGCAGGAGTGCATGTCAAGACGAAGAGAAATTGGATTACATTGTTTGCTTAATCAAGACGAAGTGTAATGAAAAGCTGCACACCAAAAAATACTTCTCCAGCGCTGCGTCAAATTTTCCTTGGAAAAGTCGAGCTGTATTTACAGAAACGGTGAATGACACTGATCTTCACCCCTGCTCTCCCCATTCGCTTTCAGGATTTGTTAAACCACGGTTCAGAGTGGTTTTTAAAAGTCTAAAATTTTTTTTAATTTCGGCAGGAGGTCCTAAATCGTTCAGTAAGAGCCTAACATTTCATATTTCATTTATTAAAGTGTAAGGGCATGCTGAAGTGTTAAATTTTAGGGTCATTTGGTTGAACGAAACCTTTCGTTCTTAACAGACTGAAGATCTCTCAGCTTTTTTGCTCAAAGCTCGAAATTTCAACCACTATTCAAGGCAAATGGAAAACTAAATTAGGCTTTCATGACTTGGGTCCTGCGCAGAGTGAGTCGAAGCAGATCAGAGATAATAACATTGCATTTAATTGCACAAAAGAATTTAGCTGTACAATGCAGGGTGTTTCAAAAATAACGTGATCAAGTTTGAGGTTCTCCCAAGCGATTCTATCGATCTGCAGCATGGCGGAAATAGCGCCATTTTTGTGCGTATCTTTCTGTCCATACTGTATAAATTCTAAAGTTCGATTTTCCTCTCGCTACGGTTTTTCTCGAGATGTCAGACCATCGCACTGCGATTCCGGAGCTTCGTCGTCGAGGAAAGCGACAATGCGACATCGTTAACCTGCTCGGTCGACTGTCTCCATAGAAACTAGTCGTGTAAGGTGCTTGGCCATGAAGGTGATTGTCCAGGACAAGGAAAAATCGCACTGTCAATACGCCGCAGATCCGGAAAATCATCGAAGAACGAAAATACCAAATTTGACGATCTCCTGAAAAAATCGCCCATGATATCTGTGTCAGTCGCAGTTTATTGCATCGAATAGCCAGAAAGAAATATGGACTCGAGCCCTACAAGTTCCATAAAGCCCAGCTCCTGATGAACAAGAATAAACGCAAACGACGCCATCGATACCGCCAGCTGCAGCCTCGGGCCACAGGTCGCGGTGCAAACAAACACTGTTCAGCTATTCACCTTAGAATAGGCTCACAACCTCTAACACGTCAGGGACTGATCTGGAGAGGCTCCAGCCACCTTTTATCTACAGTGCTCCCTGGGGTCTATGTCGTTGTTATCTATATATTGTTTTGTAAAGTTGTCAGTTGTTGCACAGTTATAATTAAAAAGTCATGTTATTTTAAAACACCCATTATGTATGGATGTTTCCAGACCCTATTCGACGAAGTGAAAATGGAATGACTTCACGGAATCAAGTGTTGATATTGTTAATGTTTTTTTGCAATGCGCACTAATGTGCAGTGATTAGTACACAACATTCAGAGAAAGAAGCATATTTTGAATGCGGCTTATTGCAGAAATTACGTTGAGCGCAATCGTCTTTGTGGCTCCAGAATTTTTCATTTGGATTTGATGCAGAAACACAGCGGTGCATCTTATGCCACAGAGGTTTTCGGGTAGATCGTTTTAAGAGGGCCTAATGTTTCGACTTCTCGACGTCTTCAGGGGCCTGAACGAGGTATATATGTTTATCCTGCGCTCTAACCCTCCAAGTGCCGTAACCGCAGTGCATTTTCGACCCACACCAACGATCACAAGAAGACTCAAAATGGAAGAACCGAACCCACCAGCTGGAACCACGGCAAGGGATGTTCGACCCACGTAAGTTGGCCAGTAAAGTCGAATGAGGCACGTTGCCCACCTCTGTCACCGAGTGCTCTTCTACAGTTGACAATGAGGCAACAACGGCACAGGGGTTCTGCTTGCTCTTTTCGAGTGAAGGACGCGAAATTGAAGTGTTGAGAGCGAGTCAAACAAAAGCAAAAAATGCCAGTGAGCAGGTGGCTAACGAGCGCTGCTGCTTGCTTTGCAAATCCTTGTGCTTTGTAATTTCGTTGTAAAAATCGCAGTAAGCACGGCTACTATGCGAAAAGCATCAGATTTGGTGCGTAGTGCTGCCACCATCTACACAAAGTACGTCGTAGCACTTACTATTGCTCCTCTCTAGACGAACACAGATCGAAGCTTTAAAAAGACAGGCATAAACCTGGCCACATTCTACGCGAGACATACGTAGATGCAACGTAAGCCGCATAAATGTTCAATATCAATCTTGGCACGACAGCTCGACGACTACCTGCCATACTGTACTAAGGCATGCCGAGATTCGAGGACAATCGCACATGGAACACTCCTTATTTATGTCGTCGTTACTTCGAATTTGTCAGCTATCCGAGATGGTACAGTTCTATTCGGCTGATGTTTCGGCCTTCTCGCCTTCGTCGGAGCAGGGAGAGCCAGAAACGTGTAAAATTA
The DNA here is from genome assembly GCA_947396885.1 of Heligmosomoides polygyrus polygyrus. Classification (NCBI taxonomy): domain Eukaryota; kingdom Metazoa; phylum Nematoda; class Chromadorea; order Rhabditida; family Heligmosomidae; genus Heligmosomoides; species Heligmosomoides polygyrus. Next base: position 32,563,195 of record OX377202.1, read on the forward strand.
TCACACCAAGCACCATTTCAAACTGAGAGAACAAATTCAAAGGGCCGAGTGGACCAGAAAAAGAAATTCGCACGGCCACCTCAAACTCTGCGTTATCGGTACTTGCAACCGATGAGATCCTAGAGTTTAAGAGTGACCTTTTGAGTCCATCGCTGTGCTCCTTAACCCGCATGGCCCCCGAGATCAAGCAGTCACCCACTCGCCCATATGGGCAGATGACGCACCCAGGGGTGGGGCAATATCGATCGTCAAGACGATTTCGGATGAGCCGCTGCTTAAGGTTAGGGGGTGGTATTTCCACCAATCTCACCGTGTCCCCCAGATCATAACGACGTAAGGAGGCCCGGATAGACTCCTTATTTATTCATTTGGTCCTGCAAATAACTACAATTACACGCACTGAAAGCACAAAACACACAAAAAACAAGACACCACAACACAACGCATAAGAACTACTTTGTTAATCTGGGAGGTATCTGTCATCGAGCTGCTTGAACTGAGCTAATGAAAAAGGGAGCGTATGTTTTTTGAGAATCTTAAAAACACAGAGCCGGCCCTTTCGCTGAAAAAGGAAGTACGGATAGAGCTGTTGTACTCGGAGAAATAGATTTTATTAGAATAGTGTTAGAATTTTGCGGCCTGTAGAACTCATTAAATTTTAGTGCTATCATTTCTGTAATCATTTTGAATACCACCAGAAGATCTTTCCGATTCCGTTTCCTAAGAATAAGAATCTTAAGGCTGGACAAGTTGAAAATTCTGTTGCGATTAGAGGCTGGAGGTATAGTGATGTAATCACATTCATATAAGCCTATCCAGAACATTTTAGTGAAACCATTTTGAGCTGCTTTAAGCCTTTGTACACCGTATAAAAGTGAGCACCTCATGTGCATTGCTAATATTTTATTTCTCATAATTTTTAACTTTTGATGTAAACCGTTTTGACGCGTTTTGAACTTGACCAGATCGGTTGCTAAAATATCAAATGCGCCAACAAGCGACTGTGAATAGCAGTCTCAACTGCTTGCATTACAAGCCGATTTTGTTCAACGCCGTTGGTGAGATGACTTAGAAAATCGCTTCTGCTCCAAAGCAGTTTCTTCCGCAGATACCTCCCTGTAGAAGAGTTGTTCTCCTCTTTCATGTACGTACTCACTGAACTGGTCCGTCTTCCATTTGCCAGACCGAGCCTCCTGTTCCTGTTTATGCTTGCAGAGTTGCAAACTTATCAGCAGCCGTCGATCAACGCCTTCTGCCACAGACGACCGAATAGGTAGGAGAGGTCAGCTTTCCATTTTCAACAGAAGGCTAGACTTTTCTTATTGGCTAACATTGTTATCCAAACGTATATTACTTCCGTGTAGCTTCGTGAAGGGTGATAAGGTGTTGCAACTGTGTTTTGTTGCGATCAAAACTCCAGCACCAATCGGGACTCAAGCCCCCGAATTTTGATGGTGGTGTAATATGTGAGGTCTGATCGGGCATTCCGTTGAATAACGGGTACATGTAGCGTTTTATTTCGGATAGGTTCATATAACTAAGCAGTCATATTTTTATTTTTCAACTTTTCACAATCACTCCCTGAACCGTAGACTCAGCAAATGTATTAGGGGGGGGGGGGGCCAAAAGTAATGAGACAAAATGAAAAAAAATCTTTATCTCTTTATAACTCAATTACAACTCAACATTGCTAAGGACTGAATTTGCCATTAAGGGCAAGGGCCTTGCTGCCATCGCTCAGCCAACTTCCTGATCCCATCCTTTCAGAACTGCTTGCGCCTGGTGTTGATCAACTGCTCGATATGGTTGTCAAGGACTGCTTGGGTTCTTGTGTCCCTTCCGACTAGGAAGTCCTGTAGGCTCAAGTAGTAGTGGTAGTCGCATGGAGAGATATCCAGCGAATACGGTGGGTGAGGCATGTGAACGTAGCTCAGCCGGCCAAGCTTATCCGCGGTTACTTATTCCCGATGGGGTGTTGCGTTGTCGAAGAGGAGAACCTCCTTGAAGCGCTGCGAAAGAATAAGAGCGAGTCGCCGGCCCATCTCCTCTATTTCGTTCACCATGGCCTTGGAGTTCATCGTGGTGCTCTTGGGAAACAGCTTCCGGTAAACCGATCCATGGGCGCAGGCCCAAAAGCTCCAAAGATGCTTCTCGCCGTAAACAGCTCGCCCAATGAAGGTCGGTAACAGGTCACCAGGCCTCACCCAGACTCGCTGCTTGGCAGGGTTAAGGTAGAAGACGTACTTCTCATCTTGCGTGAATATTGAGCCCAGGCTGCTCGGGGTTGGGAATTGGGCGAGATTTGCGCGACACAGGTCGACTCGTCAGACTGGGGTTTCGGCATGAGACAGGCTGGGGTTTTTGGCATGCTTCTGGAAAGGGCGGAAGTGGTAACTTCTCAAATGGGCTTCAATAAGTAGCATACAAACATACAAATACGACAAGCACGAAACCAGACTTCAGCCACGAGATATAAGGACACGGCATGGAGTGTCTCATTACTTTTGCCCCCCCCCCCCTAATATACGCACAAACGGATAAAGGATAAATAACGGTGAAGGTCGGCGTTAGTCCGTCTCTTTGCGGGGTGAGCCACGCATTCTATTATACCTATACGGGATATTTGAACGTTTGTTTTTGTTGTTTTTGTTCAATTTTAATGCGTATTTCGCCTTTGCAAAGACTTGAGGAGGTTTCCGAAAGTTACCACGACTGTGCTACCAGGCGCTACATCAAAGGATAAAGCTGAGTATTTCACTGATTTATGTAGGTGCTGCATGCACCACCAACAAATTGTAATTAATGATACACAAAGTAGCATATGACACAATCTTCTACGTTGCTACGTAAATCGTTATGGCTCTACGCCCTGAACATGATGAGTCCCTGTAAGAAACCTAAATGATTTACGACTATTCAAACAGTGCACTGGTTTTCATAACGTCGTTTGTATAATAGTATACACCACACTGTACACTATTTGGTAGACGCATAAGCACAGGCTATTATTTTACTTTTCGCCACTTCATTCTTTAGAAATTAATAGCATTCCATTGGTTTATTTTCTTATTCAAGGACCAATTTTCTAGCTGATTTTTTAGCTGGTGGAAAATCTCTGTGAATACTTAATTTGAACTACTTGTCAAATTTGAAGAAATTCTAAAAAGGAAGGCGATCATTTCGTGATCTCAACGACTTTTCTGCCAAAAAAAACACCCAGTAAATAAGCATCGACCTAGTTGACTTTGTGGTCTGGAAGGCCCAAATTCATTCAAGATAAAGTAACATCCCAAGAAAGTCAACGGATCCTGGTTTTGTTCAAAAAGTCGAATGAATTGGAGTTCCCCATTCACCAGTCTCCATCCTATTGATCGGAAATGATTAGCTGTAGAAAGGCGTCGTGCTGGGTTTGGGACTGGAGTGAAGCCATCCACCGGAAAGTTATGCCAAACGGGATTTGCTACCCCAGTGGAAAGTCTTGAAGAACGGCAACTTCTTGGCCTATGAATCAACCAGATTCCAGCGAAAGAGAAGCAGTGATTATCAAGGAATATTACTCCTCCTTAAAGTGGTCATCTGAGGAAAGTCACTATGCAGGGAAACCACCTTATATCTCTTCCGCAACTGCCAGCTTTTTTGTGGCCATAACAAGCTTGGTGTCCTCTCCAGGCAGGGCATATGTGCGTAGTCGTGCTTAACCATGCTTAATGTTTTCGTTTTGAGTTTCCCACAAATCCTTCTCTTTTGTTATGGAGAAGAAAGACGGTGGGCCCTGCCCCAGAATTTCCCCCGGGTTTCCTAAATGCCGTCGTTGCTTTTCAGAATTTGTTTAAAAGAAAAGCAAACATGCTGCACAATCTCTTTATGGATGAAGCTCTTAAGAACCACGGCCATGAAGTGCAAAGAGGTGCTTCTATGTTAAGAAATGCTTTGGAAAACGAGTAACCAATTTTTCCCTTTTCCTCTTCGGCTTCTGTGGGCTACAGATTAAATCATATTGTAAGGAAAGATTTTTTCTATCTTCTCTGCTTTCCGCTTTCGCAGTGATGGGGGCCTTCCTCGGCCTTCCCGAAACCCTATTCTCGAACACATTCAAGACGAACTTGATGGCCGACACTTCCTCCAATTGCGCTATACAATACCGCTCGCGCCGCACGGTCAAAAGTCGGCGAAAAAACGCCAACATGGCGTCGCAAAGCGTCGCACGCTCATAACTCCTTTAGTTTTAGGTTTTTTGAATAATGGTTGGTACCATTCGATTCGTCTCTTCGAGATCTACACAAACATGTATACAATTTTACCGGAACACCCATATTTTCGCCGTGGGTGGTCCAAAATTGATTGGAGCGGGCTTTTGCGATTAGAGCAGCTTATTTCCTAGGACATGCGTGCTTTCGGAGTATCTCAAGCATTGCGTACGTTGCCAGTGCTCCGTAATGCCAGGAATGCCCCGAGAGTGCGCCGTGCACGTTCGACTGCCTACAGGACGTAGAAGCTGCAACCCGAAAGGTCCCAACTTGACAGAGCTATTGTGCTCCGAAGACGCCCGCGCGTGCAATTTAGCGCAACAACGGTAGAGGTTCTCCGCGCTGTTGCTCGCCCAGATTACAGTTTTACCAGTCTAAATGATACCGTTCAATTCAGCATGAAAAGCTCTATCGAATGGTATCAAACGCGGCCCAACTCGAAGACACCGATTTTTCGATGACGTCATCGTCCTTTCGCCGCGGCCTCGTCCTCGATGCGAAACAGTCAAAAATTGATGTTTCCAAAATCGGTCGAAATTGATACCGTTCGATAGCGCTTTCCATGCTGAACGGAGCGGTGCCATTCCGAGTGTCGACGACTCAAATCTGGGCGAGTAGGAGCGCAAGAAACTCTAACCGCTAGGTTTCGCCGCTCTAAAACGGCAGCTGAGGCTAGGCAGTTTGGGCAGCTGAGGAGCTACGAGCACGTCGTCGTAAAGCACCTTAGGCGCTCTGTTCGCGTACGCATTTTAAGGCCGTTAGCTTGTGGCGTCTTC